>CM022762.1:25166877-25509377 GCA_012411365.1 Ameiurus melas | reverse complement strand
TGATTATCTCATTATCACAATGACACCTGTCAAGGGGTGGGATATATTAGGCAGCAAGTGAATAGTCAGTTCATGAAGTTGACGTGCTGGAAGCAGGAAAAATGAGCAGGCGTAAGGATCTGAGCGTCTTTGAGAAGGGTTCAATTGTGATGGCTAGACGACTGGGTCAGAGCTTCTGCAAAACCAGCCAGAGTGACCGATCAGAGTGCCCATGCTGATCCCTGTCCACCGCTGAAACCTCCAACAATGGGCACGTGAGCATCAGAACTGAACCATTGAGCAATGCAAGAATGTGGCCTGGTCTGATGAATCACGCTTCACTTTACATCATGTGGACGGTCGGATGAGTGAATGTCGCTTACTTGGGGAAGAGATGGCACCAGGATGCACTCTGGGAAGACGGCAGTGTGATGCTCTGGGGAATGTTCTGCTGGGAAAACCTTGGGTCCTGGCATTCATGTGGATGTTACTTTGACACAAACCACCTACCTAAACACTGTTACAGACCAAGTACACCACTTTACAGCAACGGTATTCCCTAATGGCAGTGGCCTCTTTCAGCAGGATAATGCACCCTGAAACACATTTTGGTGTCAGATACCACAGCACACCTTCAGAGGTCTTGTAGAGTCCATGCCTCGATGGGTCAGAGCTGTTGTGACGGCACAAGGGGGAGCTACTCAACATTACGCAGGTGGTTTTAACATTATGGCTGATCAGTGTATATATAGTAGTTTAACATGAGATAAAAGAAAAAGTCCACTAAATAAAGGAAAGGAAAGATTATAAAAATAAAATAAGATAAAATGTTCCAAGATCCAAAGGGAAAAGCATCAAGGAAATTTCATGAATGAGTTTCGGCAACTTCATACTAGGGGTGTCCAATGTCATCTAGAAAGGGCCAGTGTGGGTGCAGGTTTTCATTCCAACCAAGCAGGTGTCACACCTTATTCCACCTGTTTAATTAGTTGTTCTTGGCTTTCAATAGATTCATGTGTGGCTTCTGCTTGTTTGGAATGAAAACCTATGCACAGTGTTCATGTTTAAGCTGATGATAATTTAATGGAATTGGGATTGGGGGGGGCGACAGGAAAAAGAAACTTACTGAATGCACCTAAATTCTAGCAGTTGAAAAACACAGATTATCCCACAGATGGTGTTATCCATCCTGAAGAAATGACGCCTACAACAAGAGTTTGAAGGGGAAACGCCCACAGCAGAATCTCACCTGTAGAGTAAAACTTACACCATTTTTGTAATTAACAAAAGATCATTCCCTAAACCTGTAGTACATTGGTCAGGTGTACAATCCAACCACACCACATAAAATTAAAGGTCATTCCTCAGTCTGTGGAGCACACTTTGAGGAGCTGACCAGAAGGAAGAAGAAGGCAGTCTGCAGAATACACAACCAGCTCATACACCCTGCGAATGTGAACACTGAAGGAAGTAGGAAAGTGCAGACTTACAAAAGTATTTGAAGGTTTCATCGATCTGCTCATAGGTAAGTCCCAGAGCGGCCTCAGGTGGCAGCAGAGGAGTGTGCAGCCAGTCGTCATGCTCATACCCAAACACATGGTCTGCCCGCAGAGTGTATCTGGGTAACTCCTCGGCCAGTAAGCTCAGTATCTCCACCTCAGGTAAATCCACGCCTGAACACACATCTTTGTGCACCACAGACAAAGGATAAAATGTCATATTTGATATATATATATATATAGTGGCAAGAAAAAGTATGAGAACCCTTTGGAATTTCATGGTTTTCTGCAAAAATTTGTCATTAAATGTGATCTGATCTTCATCTATGTCAGGGGCATTAACAAATATAATGTGTCTAAAATAATAACACAAAAAAAATAAATTCTGATCCCTCATGTCTTTATTGAGAGCAACCAAAAAAACCTCATAGTGCTTGTGGAAAAAGTATGTGAACCCTTGAGTTAATGACCACAAAAAAGCTCATTGGAGTCAGGTTTTAGCACACCTGGAATCTGGTCAAGAAAATGAGTTTGGAGGTGAGGACTACGGCTACTTTCACTGATAAAAACCCCTCAAACTTTTGGAGTTTGCTCTGCACAAGAAGCACATGATTATGTGAGCCATGCCTCTCCAAAAAGAGTTTTCAGAGGATCTACGATCAAGAATTGTTGATTTACATAAAGCTGGCAAGGGTCACAAAGTGATTTCAAAGACTTTAGAAATTCACCAGTCTACAGTTAGGCAAACATTCTACAAATGGAGACACTTTGGGACTGTTGCTACTCTACCAAGAAGTGAGCACCCAGTCAAAATTACACCAAGAGCACATCGAAGACTCATCAATGAGGTAAAGAAACAACCCCGAATAACAGCCAAAGATTTGAAGGCATCATTGGAACTGGCTAACATCTCTGTTCATGAGTCTACAATACGCAAAACATTGAACAAGCAGGGTATCTACAGCAGGACACCACAAAGGAAGCCACTGTTTACTAAAAAGAACATTGCTGCACACCTGAAATTTGCACAAGAGCACACTGACACTCCACAGCGATACGGGCAAAATGTTTTGTGGACTGAAGAAACTAAGATTGAACTATTTGGAAAAACCACACAGCACTACATCTGGTGTAGAAAGGGCACGGCTTATCATCATGAAAACATCATCTCAACTGTAAAGTATGGTGGAGGAAACACCATGATTTGGGCCTGCTTTGCCACATCAGGGCCTGGCCAGCTTGCAATCATTGAGAGGAAGATGAATTCCCAAGTATATCAGACAATTCTTCAGGATAATGTGAGAATGTCTGTACGTCTGCTGAAACTGTGTAGAAGTTGCAACAGGACAACGACCAAAACACCGGAGCAATTCCACAACAGAATGGCAAAATCCTTTTGGAGTGGCCGAGTCAGAGCCTAGACCTCAACACAATAGAGATGCTATAGAATGACTTGAAGAGATCCATACACATCAGACGTCCAAAGAATATGACCGAGCTAAAGCAGTTCTGCAGGAAGAATGGGCTACAATTCCTCCTGAACGATGTGCAGGTTTGATCCACAGCTACAGGAAGCGCCTGGTTGAGGTTATTGCTGGAGGTCAGGGGAGGTCAAGCAGTTATAAATTCTAAGGGTTCACTTACTTTTTTCACTGCCATTTTGAATCAGTGTGCTCAATAAAAACATAAAAGATCTTTTTTTTTTGTGTGTTATTATTTTAGACACATTATATTTGTCAACACCCCTGACTTAGATGAATATCAGATCACATTTTATGACAAATTTATGCAGAAAACCATGAAATTCCAAAGGGTTCACATGCTTTTTCTTGCCACTGTGTGTATATATGTATATGTATGGTGTGTATTTTAATATCAATTACAGTATATACACTCACTGCCCACTTTATTAGGAGCACCAGTACACCTGTTCATTTACAGTACGCAGTTATTCAATCATGTGGCAGCAGCACAACGCACAAAGATAATCTGACATGACTGCTGCAGTCATTTCTGCATCAATAGCTGTGCAAGACTCCTACCTGTGAGCGTGGACACATCTTTGCATGCTTTAACCAGGAGAGGGCCATGCCTCAGGTTCCCAGGAGAGAGGCGGAGGTCCTGGGTGAGAGGGCCACATCCCTCTTCCTGCTCCCCGTTCAGGGTGAAGAATGCCCGTGGCTCCAGCAGGGCCTGAAGGCGACCAGAAGGAGGAGAGACTTGGTGAGAGAGGAAGTCAGCACGGGTTACCAGAGCTCAGTGTGCCGAAGGGCTGCAAAGTGGTGGTGCTGCCCCCTTGTGGATCAAAGACTCCAAAGACTGACAAGGAGGAATGCCCTCCTCTGACCTGAAAAACATAAAAGGCACAAAAGATTCAAACCCTAAACGCTGGTCCAATCTTTGAGTCATTTTACATGTTAATATGGTTTAATAAACTCATTGGTACACTGTCGACATTAGTAAGTGTTAATAATTAAAAGAAATCGTCAAAGTGCTTATAAACAACAGTAGGGCTTTTGTACCACCCCATATCACTTTCCCTAAAAGCAGGCCAGCCTTCCCTGTAGCATTGATCTGTAATAGGATAGGCCTCACGTAGCTGCAGTAGAGAAAAGGCCCTGGCAGGACAGCATTCATCGCTGTGTGTGCATGAATTATGAAGGTTTTCAGATCAAATATCAAATCATCATTCATGTAATACCGCATGATGTTAATGTTGTCCAAAACGTTATGTTTTCGCTTATCACAGGTCATATATATAGAAATTTATTCAAGACGTCAAGGTAATATTTATTTTCCAGAGAGAAAGAAAACTGGAAAGACGAAGGTCATATATATAGAAATTTATTCAAGACGTCAAGGTAATATTTATTTTCCAGAGAGAAATAAAACTGGAAAGACGAAGGCCAGATTTGCTAAAAGTACACTATGCTAAAACAAACAAACAAACAAACAAATAAATAAATAAATATCTTATACTTAGTGTGTGGTGGATAAATATTTTCTTATGAATTGCAGAATCGCCCAAATAGCATCCACGCGGATTATCTTCATTCAGAACAGCCTAATCTCCTAGTTTATCCTGGTTTCCTGAAAAGAAGAAGAAGAAGAAGAAGAAGAAGAAGAAGAAGAAACCTGTTCTAATAAGAATGGTTTATCATTTCAAGTAGACACATTTCAAGGTCTACAAAAGCAGGTCATTTGTGAGATATTATTAAGTCCAAAATCATTTTGGCTAGGTGTCTCCATTACAAAGATATTTAAGGACAGACAGTTGGTTGCAAGCAATTACGAGGTCATATTTTTGGCAGTGCATGAACTCCCTCGAACTGTGGTCACATGAGGAGCAAAGTTGAAGTGTAAGATATCTCAAGGCCAATCAGCACCCACTCAGCGGTGCTCAGTGCCAACCGTGCTGGAGAAAGAGGCTGTGTACGTGTGTACTGTCACATAAGCTATAGCTCAAACGCTCATGGGGGTAAACAATGATAAAGAGAGAGTACACAAAAAGAAGAAAGAAACAGAGCAAAGAAGTACTTGAGATGATAGAAAACAGCTTGAATACAAAACCATTCTGAATGAAGTACTTTCATTAGAGAGTAAGGGGACACATGAACATTTGAGTAGATCTCGTCTTTGGTTAGTCGGAAGCCATATGCCCTCTGAATCGTCACCTAGGAGACCAGAGGACTCTGAACTGGGTTTATGGTCACGGAAACGTTCTCTAATCTGGTAGAAGAAAATATACGTGGAATCTTTTTTACTACAAAGTATTTTTTCTAAAAAATGAAATAACGTGTTGCGACACCAGGTCGAGTAGACTTTATTGTCCTTCTTCTCACCAGACACATGTACTGTAAGGAACTAAAAATAGTTTTAGTTCCTTATGAGCGTGACATCACCTGCGCAGCCTAGAAAAGGCCCCAGCTATTTCACGCTCATCCTCCATCCCATTATCATTTTGTTGAGAAGTTGAGGAAGTGGATTAAAGACGCTTTGATTGTTTTTTTTTGTTAGGGTTTCCTCTCATTGTCCAGAAATATGCAGGAGAACGAGAATGGGGCTCCTCAATAGACTGGCGTCCTGTCTGGATTGAGTTTTCCCACCTTGCACCCAGTGTTCCTGGGATTAGCTGATCATATGATATTCTGCCAATGAATAAACACAAAGGGGTTTGTTTTGTTCGTAGTGTGTGGAATTTGTATAATGCACTAGGTACAGAATCTCCACAAGTCAAATGGCATGAAAAGTCCTAGTTTTTCTTCCAAGCTCTGTTGAGTGGCTACAAAACCGTCTTTGCAACACCTAAAAAACCCTTTATAAGCTCAACATTCCATAAACACCACTCTGAAAGCAAATAGGAGCAAACTCTTCAATTATTTCAATAATCATTGCCATATCGATAGGATAAACACGTACTGAAAGATGACTTGCAATGCTAGTTCTCTAAATAATAAACCAGCACACTTCCTTCATGAAAGGGACTGTATACATGAAAGTACAGAACAGTACGAGAAAATCTCCAGCCTCTTGGTCCCTGTTACTCATAACTGCAACGGAAGGTCTTAGGCCTACAGATTTAGTACACTTCTTTAGCTCTCTTTTTTTTGGCTTCCCGTCTCTGCCGCCATATTTTCCACAGCTTTTGTTCTAGTATCTAGGTCTGCTTCCATCATCGTGTTTAATTGACCTAGAGCACATTCAGCGATTACCAATTTACAAGACATTAGCGACAATAAAGTGCTTCGGTGTTCCGGGCTTAAATAATGATCGCATGAAAGATGGCGATAATGCTCGGTCGTGTGGATCGGTGTGCAAATAGATACAGAATTCCAGGCAAACCTCTACCAAAAAAAAAAAACTAAGCCAAATAGCCTTTAACAACCAGCTTTCTGTCTCCGCTTAGGAAAATAAAATTTAAAAAAATCTGCTATAATAAGGAAGGCCATATTGTATTGTTATAAATCCCAGCTTGATTCTGGTATTTCCTTTTGTGCGTACGTCCCTGATAGCAATGCTGTAAAGGTGTGGTGTAATTTAGATAAGGAAATGTTACAGTAAATGTGACACGGGTTTACAACCATTATCGAATTAGTTTGGATTAATAGTGTTGAGTTGAACTATCTGTATTCACACACACACACACACACACACAAGCACGACTTTTAATACATCTTTGTTCAAATTCTGCCTGTCAGACTTCCTTATCGACCTCAGAGCCATCTTGTTGCGTCTTCATTCACTGTGTTAGAGATTAGAGATAAGCCTTCATCTATCACTTGTACATGTATCACTCCAGCAGTACAATAAACAGTGCCTAGATGCCATCTTGCATGCTTTCTCTCTCTTAGGCAATTTATGCCAAAGGCTTACAACTGAACAAAGAGCCTAAACACACACACACACGCATACACACACACAAAAGGGATATAATTTATCCTATTTTGGTTGAAAAGGATTATTCTTCCAAATTCAGTTTTACAAAACCGTTCTAATTGGATGTGATCTCATTAAAGGCTTTCGCTCGATCCACTTCAACGATGTCGGAAAAGAACGGCTTAATACCAGATTTTTTTTCCCCCCACAAAGACTAATAGAAGTAGATTTCACTCTCAAGCTGTCTCGTAGGCCTAACCTTTCACTTATGGAATCGCATATGAAGATAAGTTTATAAGAATAGCCATTCCTGAAGTGACGTGAAGACTTATTTCAAATCCACAGCTCGAAAGCATGTGATGCAACGATACACAAATACAGTGGGGGTCCGAAAAGTCTCCAAAGAGTAGGGGATCGTGTTCGGCAGCACCGCATCGGTCGTGCCTTCGTCAGCAGACGTTCGTGGACGTCCGTTTGTTCTCTTTCAGTCTGCAACACTTCGAGTCGTTTTGAATTTGTTCATACGTTTAGGAACAGTTTCGTGTGTGCGATGTGCTCGATATGTTTCCTGGTAAAGTCCATCGCAACCTTGCGACAGCCATGAGACCGGTTTTAATACGCTCTTCTTAAAGGCCATCTGTAAAACATATGTATATAATATAAACTAAGCATGAAAAATTTTAGAAGACATTTTGCTTAAAAAAAAAAAGTGTTCATTTCCCCCTACGTATGGAGATTTTTTGGGGCACCCTGATGACTTTGTTTTTATTTCTCATATACATTTTCGTAGATTTCAATTGCGTAATCTTTGCGTATACCCACCTGATGGATTGAAGATAAAATGACGAATATGAGTCAGCAGTACACAATGGGCAGCTTGTATTTCTTAACATGTCCAGGCATTCGTGGATTTGAACGTGATCAATCTTGGCCACGTTCAATTGAATTTCTCAAGACATTGCACAACTGAATTAGCCATTTTATCCTCCTTGCATGAAAAAGGAAAACAAAATCGCCCCTTTGAGTTCTGTGAAAGGACTTTACATGCAGTGTTTGTCTTTCATTCATCACAAACATTAAAGGTATTGCAACCGACCGTGCACTTTTTATTCATGTACGCGTTAATGCTTTAGGACAGCATTGAGATTTGGATGTGCAGTGAATTCAAAAGGGCACGATAAATTTCAACAAAATGTTTTCTCCTCTTGGGGATCTTGAGCTATCGTGCCTCGAGCTTTTGTTGGAACGGCCCCGAAAGCACCCGCCTAACAAGGCCTGCGTGGAGTCAAAGAGAAAAGATGTACAGGACACCAGGAGGATTATATAAAAGAAGTCATTTTATATATATTTATATATATATATATATATGTGTGTGTGTGTGTGTGCTACTTTGTGCATTGCCATAACCAGCGTATTGTTGACGTCTAAGCAAATAACCGGGGTCTGACAATCCCAGAACATGACATCATCACGGTCTCCAAATGAGCACACCAAACTAAACGCACACTCTATCGAACAGTTACACATTAACCTAAACTGCCTCTCCCATAAAGCCTTCCAGTTTTCCATTCCACCTGTCACTGCAGTTCGGTTCCACAGAGTGACAAGTGACAAGCAGACCGTTTAACATTTACTAATATACGACTTGTCCTGCCAGCTTGTTTTTCGTTCTCTTAAAGCGTTAAATGGTCTGCACTTACACCTTAGCGGTTCCAAAATGCTTTACACTGTGTCTCATTCACCCATTCTCACACACCAATGGTAGCAGAGCTGCCTGCAAGGCGCTAACATGCCATCGGGAGCAACTTGGGGATCAGTGTCTTGCCCAAGAACACTTCGGCATGTGGAGTCACGTGGGCCGGGAATCGAACCACCAACCCTACGGTTAGTGGACAACCCGCTCTACCACCTGAGCCACAACCGCTCCACGATATAGTAGCAGGCATAAAACGTCCGAGAACTCCTCTCACACTGAAAAACTTCTCCGATTTTTATCATATCGGGCTGCTGTTTTGGTTTGAGGGAGAGCTTGGACTTTTCAGAAGCCCTTAGATACAAGAAGGCATTAGTAATATTGATATGCATATCATATCATAGCTTTCCAGGGGGGGGAAAAATCATAATATGGTCTGAAGCAAACCAGTCATGTTGAACGGAGTCAACCGGGTTGAGTTGAACCGAAACAAATCTGTGATTTAAAAAAGATCAAATAAAACACAGCGCGACGGATATTGCACTGTTTTGGAGACCAAACACGTATCCTAATTCAATTATATGCATTACTCTATGATTATATTAAAAGATCAGAACATCCCATCACACACTGATTTTGTCTTGTTTATCTTCAGATAACAGAATAGTAAGAATGTTCATTCAATTATAATGTCACACGGTTGATATATAGACAGGAATGGAAAACACTGAAGCTCTTATCACCATTCTGTCATTACTGTACCTTTAAATAAAACCAGTTTATCTTGTGTTATCTTCATATCACAGAACACTCAAGTGACATTTAGATGCCCAGAGGGTGAATCTTTTATTAAAATGATCAACTTTTTTCAACACATACTCCTACCTGAGCCTGGATATTACTGTATATATGCAGAGGAACTTATTAAAGAGAACAATCTAGGTAACGTTCATAGCACTACTTCGTTCTATAATATTCACAGAACAATGTGATTACACCCAAGTCATGATGTCAGCCTTTATTATCCACCACTTCGCTCAGGTACTTTTGTGTTTACTTTATACCTTTGCCAACGTGGGAGCTGATGAATGCACCACCTGTCCCGAGCAGGAGATGACAAACACTGTCTACGTATCCTAATGAAATGATATATGAAGAAAAATGTAGAAAGGTCGATGCCATATCACCTGAAAGAAGTCATCGCTCAGTAAAACACGCCTTCATTTGCAGATCTTTGCTCTATCGGTCAACAACGATCTAATGAACAAACTGCAGCAGCAGGAGTGCCACACACGTCCACTTGGTGTATTAGACGACTACGCAAGTGTGAATCTACTCTGGGGTTACTTACTGAAGTTGCCGGGAGGTTCTCGCACCGGGTTAAACGACAGTCTGGGAGTCACGTTCGAAAGCTGCTTCGGGTCCGATTTCCTTGCCGCTTCCACTGTGCTACATTTCTCGTGTCCAGTTCAGTGAAAGCACCTCCTGTTTAGTGAAAGAGAGACAAGGGCAGGAGGAGAAGGGGAGGAGGAATGAACAGAGCAACTGGAGCAAAAAGGGCAGATCATACAAAGTGGGGGAGGGAATGGGACGTATAAGAGGCGGAGAGAGGCAGGCAGTGAATGAAAGAGCGAAGCAGAGAGAGGGCGAGGCAGATGGATATGAATAAACCTGAAAACTGAAGCAAAGGGAGAGAGATATAGATGACGGGACGGGAGTATGAGTCAGCACTGGGTTACTTATATGCAAGTGCAGCTGCTGCCTTGAGTTTCCTCCACTACTAAATCACTCGTTCTATTCAGTCTGCCTTCATTCAGCGCCACTTCGATCATCCAAATAATCAGAAATACAGAATCCTTAAACAGATCAGAAAACTGACGGTCATTCTGTGTGGTTAGTGTGTTTTAGTTTCCTCTTCGACAATCTTAACTTAATCAACCAAGATACACATTGACTCAGTGTTCTCAGCAAACGACAAAAGACACACATGCAAAATGCAGGGGACGGTGCTTTGCATTGGTAAGCAGAGGCTCAAACATGTAAAGACCAACCACAGTGCAGATCATTTATCTTGTTAAAGGAAGCCCAATAAATGAGCACCTCTCATTCGAGCACTTCGATTCTGCAAGCATTCAAAGGATCGCGACACTGCAGGTTACAAGACCAGAGAGTTAGAACTAGTCATACAACCAGACGTCTAGGTTTCACTAGACAGTCTACTGTTTTTGTCACTAAACATGGCCGACTGAAAGAGGTCTATCAAATTAGTCAGCTGTTGGGTATCTGTGTGTAGAGTATCGTGACTCTAGGTTTAGCTGCTAGTGAGCAGGACAATGGGAAATGGGGAGGGGTGTGAGCCCCCTGCTGGGCAAACTAGTCACACCTCTCCACAATAACATTGGTACAGAGATCAAATGGACGACACAACTAAAGCTTTCATTTATACTAAAACACTGTACACAACTGCCACAATAAACGATAACATTTAAACATAGTATGCAAGGTTTTAAAAAAAAATACAATAATGAAAAACACATTTGTAAAAAACCTGTAACTTCTTAAAGCCCTGCGTCTACTGTCATGTGAACCACTACTGTGGAGTGTGACATCTCAAATAAATTAAATGCTGAACACAGGCACCATAAAAACAGGTGGAAATTGCATTCTTTGGTCTCTGGTAAAAAAAGTTAAATAGGTTCAACTGTTGCCTTGACACTGTCTAGTGATAAAAACAGGTACTTTAATAACTAATTCGTCAGTCTCAATGTACCAACTGATGACTCAGTCTCAGAAGTAAAGATTAAGCCTACTAAGTCCGACCTATCCTTGTCAATGGAGTGCTTTATTATTATTATTATTATTTTGCACCGTTAGTATGTATCTTCTTGTTAAAAAGGTACTAATTTGGACCTTACAGACCACCGTTACAACTTTAAATACAATATTTTTGGGGTAAATCGATTAAGTTACACTACATGCACCACTCCCAGATAAAACACAGGCTACTGTACATACCTAAGCGCACCTATTATGGTTTTGAAACATGCCTAAGTTTGTTATAAAGGTCTCATACAATAGATTCACGTGCATCCGAGGTCAAAAAACGCTTTAATGTGCTCAGAATTTAAACTGCTGCGTTACCTTTTTATCTTCCACTGTTACAAACGACTCTGGTCCATTCTAAAGGATTCGTTCTAAACTCCTCCTTTCAGAGGGCATATTCTACTCTGATTGGTCAGACATCCCAGTCTGTTGTGATTGGTCTAGTGCTGTCAGTGAGCAGCCGATGAAGACTAGAGGCGGGGCTTTTTGTTACAAACCTACGTAGATTAATACAGGAAGTAAAGTCTGGAATCACTAACGACTCGATTCAGCTGATCAGAATCGGTTCCTTCTTTCGGGAGTCGATAGCTCTGTTAGTCGTGCGCTTTGATTTTTGAAACTTTGCAGACTTTTTACATTCACAAACAGCTCGATAACACACAACATGAAAGGGAATATCTGAAAAACCATTATAGGTGCACTTTAAGATCTAAAACATGCCCTTAAGGGTACCACACCAGCCACAAAAAAAATAAAAGGTACGAGTGTAAGAATGTAACTGGAGGTTCATCGTGTCCTCTCAATCATTTCATTTCAGCTATTGATACAGTGCAACTTTATCAACTTGACATTACATAAAATATAAATATAGCTTTATCAAAACACAACAACAACAACAACAACAACAACAACAACAATACGCCAGCACCCAATGACTCAAATTGACCTTTTGGGGAAGGAAAAGAAAAAGGAAGAAGGTACTGGAGCCAACAAGGAAACAGCGAACTGATATAAACAAATAATAAGCCGTGTTGTTTAGTTTAAAGTATGATTTTAAAATAGTGGAAACCTACTTTCAACCCTGTTTTGTGGTTTCACCCGACACGTCCTCTTCTGTGGGAACTTATTCGCCTGAGAGGTCTTTTTCACAGCACCTTCCACAGCTGTCAAGGGTTTGGCTTCGTCCTCGTATACTACCCTACTAAGTAGTGTGTCCAACCTGAGATGGCGTGCTATTCAGGAGACATACTATTTAGTATGGTAGTATTGGTTAGCCTGGAGGGCTTAGAGCTATGAGCCACGTGATCCGACAGAGGGCGCCCTCTCACTGAGACATGATCCACTTCCTGATTCGTATTCATGAGCATTTCTACTCAGTTCTCTGTCTCCTTTATGTAACTTTAATTCAAAGTTTATGTAAGTAATTCAAATGTTTCTCAAACAAAACAATCGATAACAATGTATACTATACTGGCCCATGTTGAACTTTTTTTCAACTGAATTTCAGATTGTTTTCCTCGCAGTGAAAGCTTTGTAATAGTGGTTGAGAGCTTTACAAATTTGACCATTTCTTTTGACAACAAACATACAGATGGATGAGAAATATAAGGAAAAGCCGGCATAAAATTTCCACTAGAACAGCTTCATTAGACATTGGCTCTGGAACTGTACAGTACTACCCTGCTTTAAACAACAACAACAACCACATCAACAGAAACCCTCGTAGAATTTGTAAGGGTTTTAATGGAAACTGTAATGGTCCCTGTGGTAATTTGCTGCCTTCTATTTGTGACATGTTATGTCTAGTGGATACCATTAAGGACCAATGTCCTTAATTTGTCCTACTATGTAATGGTTTAATAATTAACAGCTGATGGTTTGTGATGATGGATTGGCACTCTGTCCAGGGTGTACCATTGTGTCCAATGCCTCCTGGGAAAGGTTCCAGGTTCCCCGTGACCCTGTAGGACGAGTGGTATAAAAGATGGATGAATGGATGGATGGATGGTTTGTAATGGTATTTGTAGTGGAAAACATTAGAATTTCTGTGATAGTTTCTAATGGGGTTTTTTTTTAGCAGGGTAGAGAGATATATATATATATATATATATATATATATATATATATATATATATATATATATATATATATATATATATATATTCACTCAATTGGTGTTTTGACGATGGTGTTAGAGTAAGCTGTCAGTCCAAAAAGTGTTCAGTTGGATTGAGATCTGGTGAATGGGAAGGCCATAGAATATCATTTGTATAATTTTCATACTCCTCAAACCATTCAGTGAGCCTTCGTGCCTTGTGGATGGGAGTGTTGGCATTTTGAAATAGAGCAGTCCCACCAGTATGAAAATGTTTAATCCTAGGAGGTCAGTCAGAACCTAGCATTAGATAGAGTAGTATAGATTATGTGACTCTTCCCTAAGGGTACAAGTTGACCCAACCCATGCCAACAGAATTCAACAACAGCGTAACAGACCCACTAGTTGTTGTTGCTGTTGTTTCAGTATTACAGTAGTCATTACATTAATTGACTCCATGCTCACCAAAGTAACTGTTTTTTTTCTTGTTAAATGGCATATGATGTATATTTGCATAGTTAGGTCACTAGTTGGGGAATAATTAACCCATGATTTTATGCTTTTATTTTATTTTTTTAAAGAATGATGTTTAATTTATTATTAACAATGACATGAATGTGTGACCAGATTCCTCTGTCAATGTCATTAAGTAGAATGAACACAGTCCACTTTGGAGAACAATTGGGGCTCTGTATACCGTTTCCTGTTGAGTAGGATGTCAGGCTGTTAAGTGTCTGTGCAGCTAAATGTAGCCTCACAGATGCTGAAAAAGACCCAGCTGCAGCACGATAATAATATGACCCTCACAATGTTTAGCTCAATATAACATTTATTTCAGCAATCAATGCAATAACACTACAGAAGCTGATAAATAAATCAAGCCTGCTAATTTTCAGTCTTCAGCTTCAACTATACGATCTTTAGCACCTCTACCATGGTGATCTGACACCTTCCACCAATAGTAAGTCAGCAAGAAGCTGGGGCTTGTGTACTGATGTAGAGTATGCAATGTCTGCTGGCTTCAGAAAAACCCTCAGTGATCATTCATCTTTGTTCCTTAACCAATCTGGGACAAGTGCCTAACGTTTCTTGGTGTGCATATCGTGAGGAAGCTTAGCTAAAGATCCATGGCTCAGATTGTAAGATCCTGCAATGGATTATGTGAAATGTTGCAAACATCTTAGCTGGGACACATTTCATAAATGCTGCTTTCTGCAAAGCCTCTAGCATAAGCAAATGCATCAACACAGAAGATACAGTGGTGTGAAAAAGTGTTTGCCCCCTTCCTCATTTCCTGTTCCTTTGCATGTTTGTCACACTTAAGTGTTTCGGAACATCAAACCAATTTAAACAATAGTCAAGGACAACACAAGTAAACACAAAATGCAATTTGTAAATGAAGGTGTTTATTATTAAAGGTGAAAAAAAATCCAAACCATCATGGCCCTGTGTGAAAAAGTGATTGCCCCCCTTGTTAAAACATACTATAACTGTGGTTGTCCACACCTGAGTTCAATTTCTCTAGCCACACCCAGGCCGGATTATTGCCACACCTGTTCACAATCAAGGCATCACTTAAATAGGAGTTGCTTGACACAGTAAGGTCCACCAGAAGATCCTTAAAAGCTACACATCATGCCGAGACCCAAAGAAATTCAGGAACAATTGAGAAAGAAAGTAATTGAGATTTTTCAGTCTGGAAAGGGTTATAAAGCCATTTCCAAAGCTTTGGGAATCCAGCGAACCACAGTGAGAGCCATTATCCACAAATGGCGAAGACATGGAACAGTGGTGAACCTTCCCAGGAGTGGCCGGCCGCCCAAAATTACCCCAAGAGCGCAGCGACGACTCATCCAAGAGGTCACAAAAGACCCCACAACAACGTCCAAAGAACTGCAGGCCTCACTTGCCTCAGTTAAGGTCAGCGTTCATGCCTCCACCATCAGGAAAAGACTGGGCAAAAATGGCCTGCATGGCAGAGTTCCAAGGAGAAAACCACTGCTGAGCAAAAAGAACATCAAAGCTCGTGTCAATTTCTCCACAACACATCTTGATGATCCCCAAGACTTTTGGGACAACATTCTGTGGACCGATGAGACAAAAGTGGAACTCTTTGGAAGGTGTGTGTCCAAGTATATCTGGCGTAGAAGGAACACTGCATTTCATAAAAAGAACATTATACCAACAGTAAAATATGGTGGTGGTAGTGTGATGGTCTGGGGCTGTTTTGCTGCTTCAGGACCTGGAAGACTTGCCTGGTTAAAAGGAACTATGAATTCTGCTGTCTACCAAGAGATCCTGAAGGAGAATGTCCGACCATCTGTTCGTGTACTCAAGCTGAAACGAACTTGGGTTCTGCAGCAGGACAATGATCCTAAACACACCAGCAAGTCCACCACCGAATGGCTGAAGAAAAACAAAATGAAGACTTTGGAGTGGCCTAGCCAAAGTCCTGACCTGAATCCTATTGAGATGTTGTGGTATGACCTTAAAAAGGCCGTTCATGCTCGAAAACCCTCTAATGTAACTGAATTAGGATAATTCTGCAAAGATGAGTGGGCCAAAATTCCTCTAGGACGCTGTAAAAGCCTCATTGCACGTTATCACAAACGCTTGGTTGCAGTTGTTGCTGCTAAGGGTGGCCCAACCAGTTATTAGGTTTAGGGGGCAATCACTTTTTCACACAGGGCCATGATGGTTTGGATTTTTTTTCACCTTTAATAATAAACACCTTCATTTACAAATTGCATTTTGTGTTTACTTGTGTTGTCCTTGACTATTGTTTAAATTGGTTTGATGTTCCGAAACACTTAAGTGTGACAAACATGCAAAGGAACAGGAAATGAGGAAGGGGGCAAACACTTTTTCACACCACTGTATATTATTAAAGAACTACAGAACCAACACACACTGATCAGCCATAACATTAAAACTAGCTGCCTAATAGCCGGAAGGACAACTGAAGATGGTCCCCAGGTGCAGTGATTCATACACCCATTCATAGGCTATGGACACTTTGGAAAGACCAATCCCCCTACCATGCATGTCTTTGGACTGGGGAGGAAACCCCTGCAGCACAGGGAGAACCTGCAAACTCCACACACACAGGGCCACAGTGGGAATCAAACTCCCGACCCTGGCGGTATGAGGCAAATGTGCTAACCACTAAGCCACTGTGTGCGCCTAATATTGTGTAGGTTCAGCAGAACATTGCCCAGAGCATCACACTGCCTCTGCCGGCTTGCCTTCTAACCATAATGCATCTTGGTGCCATCTCTTCCCCAAGTAAGCGACATACACACCGCCTTCCACATGATGTAAAAGAAAAGGTGATTCATCAGACCAGGACACCTCCTTCCATTTCTCCATGGTCCCGTTCTGATGCTCGTGTGCCCATTGTAGGAGCTATCGGCAGTGGACAGGGGTCAGCATGAGCAAGCTGTGATGCACGGTGTTCTGACACCTTTCTATTATAGCCAGCGTTAATTTTTCAGCAATTTGTGTTACAGTAGCTTTTCTGTGGGATCAGACCAGATGGGCTAGCCTTGACTCCACATCAATGAGCCCTGGGCGCCCCTGACCCTGTCGCAGATTCACCAGTTGTCCCTCCTTAAACCAATTTTTTTAGGTACTAACCATTACATACTGGGAACTCCGCACAAGACCTGCCGTTTTGGAGATGCACTGACCCAGTCTTCTAACCATCACAACTTGGCCTTTGTCAAAGTCGATCAGATCCTTATTCTTGCCTATTTTTCCTGCTACCAACACATCAACTTTGAGAACTGACTGTTTACTTGCTGCCTACTATATCCCATGCCTTGACAGGTGCCATTGTGATGAGATAATTAATGTTTTTCACTTCACCTTCCAGCTGTCAGTGGTTTTAATGTTATTTCTCTCTCTGTCTCTCTGTCTCTCTCTCTCACTCTCTTTGTCAGTTCATGAACAGATGTCTTGACTTTTACCTTTAGAATTTGCTGGTATAATTCAGTCCAGGACCGGATGCAGCAAAACAGACCCAAACCTTGATATTACCACCACCATGTTTCACAGATGGGATAAGGTTCTTATTCTGGAATGCAGTGTTTTCGTTTCTCCAAACATAACGCTTCTCATTTAAACCAAAAACTCTCAAAACATTTTTCCAATAGCCTTCTGGCTCAACCACATGATCTTTAGCAAACTGCAGATCAGCAGCAATGTTCTTTCTGGAGAGCAGTGACTTTCTCTTTGCAACCCTGCCATGCACACCATTGTTGTTCAATGTTCTCCTGATAGTGCACTCATGAACATTAGCCAATGTGAGAGAGACCTCTATTTGCTTAGAAGTTACCCAGGGTTCCTTTGTGACCTCATGGACTATTATATGTGTTGCTCTTAGAGTTTGCATAAGAGTGCACACCCTTTTATAATGGGACATGTGGCTTTTCTCAGAATTAACCAATCGCATTCAAACCCACGTTCAAAAGTAGTTATCATACAACTGTTATCATACAAAATTAAGTCATTCTGATTAACCCCAAATAAAGATAATTTCTTGACATCTTCTAGGTTTCATCAGACTGCTGAAAATATGGTTTCTAAAGTGTGTACAGCATCTCATTGTTGAGAGTTATCGATCAGGAGACTGGTACAAAAGAATTTCCAAAACATCACATGTACCATGGAACACTGTGAAGGCCATCATCAAGAAGTGGAGAAAATGGGAGATCTCGGTGACATGGCAAGAACAGGGCATCCCTCCAGCGCTGACAAAAGGACGAGATGAAAAATCAGAGAGGCTGCCCAGAGACATACAGGAACATTGTGTGGCCCTCAACTTTTGCTCCCATTGGGGGTCTTTGATGGGTCAAATTGATCCAGGACATAACTGGAGTCTTAAAAAGTTGACTGAGAGCTGAAAAGAGCTGCAGGGATATCTGACAAGTACTGGTGCAATCTAATTTATGCAATCTCTTTTATTTGTAATTCTCTCATATTTTTCACATTTTCAAAGCCATGAATAAAATCAAACTGCATGCTCTCAACTAAACTGAGGATCAAACTCAGGTGCTGGTATTCTGCAACAGCCATATTACTGCTGAGCTAATCTATCAGACACGATTTAACTGTGTTCATTTAACATTGTAGTTATAGTCCCTGTCAGTGCCAACATCCTGGTGAGATTTTATTATGTAATTAGTTTACATTAATATTAAACCAATTACATAATTTAATACTATGGGAATTGATCACACTCACAACTCATAATTCAATATAGTAATTAGAAACATATTTAAATCAAGTTTAGTATAAGCAGTACAATCATGTTTTACTAAGAAACATAATATTTATTTTCAATGTACATCACCTCAAACTATATGGCAAAATGTGTTATGGTCTGATGAGTCGTAGGTAGTACTTTTTGGGCATAATTCTAAAAGAATACCATACCCATGAAGCATGGTGGTGGCAGCGTCATGCTATGGGGCTTCTTCTTTATAGCTGGGACTGGGGTTCTGGTTAATATAGTGGGAATCATAGATAGCTCCAAATACAATCTATTTTGGCACAAAATCTGAAGGCTTTCACCTTCAAGCACAATAACAACCGAAAGCACAAATCCAAGTCAACAAAAGAATGCCTTCAGAGATAGAAGATCAAGGTTTTGGAAAGGCCCAGTCAGAGGGCAGCTCAAAATCCTATGGAAATTCTGTGGAAAGGAAATTCCTTTCATTCTGATATGTCTGGAGCATTCTCTGTAAGGAAGAGTGAGATAATAAATCACCAGATCAAGATGCGATAAGTTAGTAGACTTTTGCCCAAACAACCAGGTTGTTTGTTTTATCTTTATCCTTTCCCTAAAAATGTTTCTCTGGGTTTTTCACTTGACTTTTGTAGGCTGCTACATGACATTAAAGGTGTAAAGAAACAACAACAACAACAACAAAAGATCTGACATGATTTGTCTTGTTTTTATTCTTATTTTCACAAAACCTGCCATTTTAATAAGGATGTGTAGACTTGCTGTGTAGACTGTAGGATCCCCACTGTAGGATATATATATACAGGTATTTACACTGTATGATATACACTGTAGATCCCCACTGTAGGATATATCTACAGTGTATACACTAGGATATACACTGTAGATCCCCACTGTAGGATATATCTACAGGTATTTACACTGTAGGATATACACTGTAGATCCCCACTGTAGGATATATCTACAGTATATACACTGTATGATATACACTGTAGATCCCCACTGTAGGATATATCTACAGTGTATACACTAGGATATACACTGTAGATCCCCACTGTAGGATATATCTACAGGTATTTACACTGTATGATATACACTGTAGATCCCCACTGTAGGATATACAGGTATATACAATTTAGAATATATCTACAGGTATATACACTGTATACCTGATAAACTCCTTCACCAAATGTAGCCACAACGCAGGTGAAACTAGAAAGTGTTTTTTTTTTTTTTTTTTTTTTTTTGTTTTTTGAACCCAAAACCTGTTGTTCAGGTAGCAAACGCTTTGATTCCCGTACAGTATGCCCAGCTTGTCTGTGACTCATGAATGTGAGCCTGCTAACGTCTGACGCCATTACAGGTGTGGCTGCTAGTGGTGACATGTCCTCACATACCAAATCAACCAGCTCATAGCCGCTCAAACCAAGCTGAAATCTGAGACACTGATTCGGGTTTTTCACTAAGAAACATTTGCATTGTACGCAATCGGCTTTACTCATCAATACACGGTCGTGTCTAAACGTACTCATGACATTTAATGTCCTGTTTACAAAGCGCGCGTGCGTGTGTGTGTGTGTGTGTGTGCGTGCGTGTGGAGTGGTGTTGGGTGTGGCACAAGCGCTTTCACTCTCGGGGGCGGAGCTTTGGTTCGAGCTCTCCCTGTATCTTTCGTGTCTGCTCGGAATTCAGGGAGAGAGAGAGAGAGAGAGTGAGCGCGCGCTGGACACCGACTGCTCCGTAGGCGGAAGTTTCGACTAAAAGTCCGAGTTTTACTTCTCAGAGTCGTCTCGAGAGCGGTAAGCGGACTCACAGAAGTGTGGATAAGAGCCGACACGTTTGTATTTCTGTCTGTTTTAATGGGATTATTCCGTGCATGTGGAAACGTTTGAGTGTCCCCAGTCCGTCTCGCGCTTCCGGAGAACTGGCTTAAAAAAAAAACAACAACAAATAGTCCGGTCGCGTCTTTCCGGTTTTATTCCCTATGGGGATTAAATGACTTTATGTTGTCTTAAATGGGGCTACCTGGGTAGGTTTACACACCTGGGGCTGAAATTCGCTCCCACTTCCGTGTGTCGGGTTTCTCTCTCTCTCTCTCTCTCTCTCTCTCTCTCTCTCTCTGTGTGTGTGTGTGTGTGTGTGTGTGTGTGTGTGTGTTGCGCCAACTTTTTCTTGTATTCCTCCTCCAGCGGTGTAAGTCGGTCGTCACCCTGCTGGTGTGTGTGTGTGTGTGGAGTACAGTGGAGTTCTCTCTGCATGTTGTTGTTTAAAGCGAGAGGAAGCGCGAGGGTCATTTTGATGAGTAAGCGGAGCGCAACAATAACGCATTGTCCGGTCTTAAATGTCAGCCCTTAATGTCGGAAGGTGGGATCCGGTGGTGTATTCTAACTTGGAACTTGTGGCATATCCGTGATTATTTTTGAAGAGCCCCAGCTTCCATTTGACTTCTTTATTTGATCCTGCCATGAGTCATGCCAACTTGTGGCCGGCCTGTGTGAACCGGATCGTCTGGTTTAGGATTGGATACAAAAGGAGCTGGGGTTTGTTTTTCTGTCCCTCTCTGTCTCTCTCTGTCTCTCTCTTTCTCTCTCTGTCTCTCTCTTTCTCTCTCTGCGTTAGACGTATACTTAATGCTCTGAAACCACACCTTGGAAACCACCTTTAATAGGCAATGGGAGTGCGCAATGCATTGTGGGCGTTACTACGCGTGTGAAAGGTTGCCATTTAACAGATAAGGTTACTAGAACTGACTGGCTACAAGAGGATACGTCACTTCCGACTTCTTCCCTACTTTGATCCTTTCTTATTGTTTGGGTTGTGTCTCTCTCTCTCTTCGTCCTTCTTTTCCTTTCCTTCTTTGTGGGGACCGAATGGTTCCACTGTGATGGGAATGTATGACAGTTTTTGTGCGGGTTTTATTTAACAACCAAAAAACTAGAAGAGCGACCCAGATGAAGGTTTGTTGTTAAGGCATAGGCACGGGATTATTTGGTTGCTTTAGTAATTATTTCAGTGGATAGTAAGACAAACGAGCGTGTTGTGAAAGCAACACTGGGTGGAGAGGTTTTTTTTGTGTGTTTGATTCACGCAGTAATTAATTGTGCAAGATCTCGTGTCTAAAGTGTCCGTGTGTGTGTGTGAATGTGCCCTGCGATGGATTGACACCCTGTCCAGGGTGTACCCCGCCTTGTGCCCCATTCTCCCTGGGATAGGCTCCAGGTTCCCGTGACCCTGAAAAGGATAAACGGTAGAAGATGGATAGAGTCCAAGCACCTGTCATCGTTCACCAGTAACACGTTGATATTGTTTCAGCGTCCGACGCACTTTCCGTTTCCCCAAATGAAGTGTTTTTCATTAATACCCCTCTTAGGCAGTCATGCTCCTTAACATCTACTCTGACTGTTTGTTTTGTTTTTTCTCCCAGAGTGGGTATAATTTTCGACAAAAATTCTTGTTCCGAGTCAAATTAGTCTTGATCACTGAAATGCACCATTTATGGCATAACAGTTGTGTGGGTGGGTGTTTGGGGGGTGGGGGTGGTTTGCTCCTGGCTTTTGTGCCGTGGTGTTTAGCACGTGTATAGTCAGGACACATTTTCTGTCTAGCTGTGCATTTTAAGATGAGATTTACTGTATTTGGGCACACGGATACAGGATTGCATCTCTTAACCCCCCGCCCCCCCACCCCCAATCATGTTAAATCCCTGCTCCTGCCCTAGATTAGGAAAGAAAGAAAGCGTGAGATCACTGTTGGTTAACGCACATCCAGAGAGTGGAATCCGGGATTACTGAATTGTATTTTTTGTTTAGATAGACATCCAGCTCGTGCTTACTGTGACCTCACAGATGTTTTTTGCATATTGTATGCAGGAATTTAATTTTTTAAATTAGTCTTTTGTCTGATGTTGATAGTATGAACGAACGTTAAATGATGGAAATAAGTCTGTATTATATAGTGTTTTTTGTGTTTGTGTGTACTGATTGCCTGATGTGACCTGTTTCTCATGAAATGGGAATATACTAGCTAAGATGAATCAACTTTAAAGCGCACCTATTTTGGTTTTGAAACGTCTCATACAATAGCACATGCATCTAAGGTCAAAACACCCCCCATGTCTAAAACGACTCGTTAAATGATTCGTTCTAAACTCCTCCTGTCAGAGAGCATACTCTGCTCTGATTGGTCAATTGTCCCAGTCTGTTGTGATTGGTCTAGCGCTGTCAGCGAGCAGCCGATGAAGACCAGATTCCGGGTTTTTTGTCACAAACCTGCGTAGGTCAGTACAGGAAGTAAAGTCTGGAATCACTGACGACTCGATTCAGCTGTTCGGAATCGGTTCCTTCTTTCGGGAGTCTTTGCAGACAGCTCTATAACACACTACATGAAAGGGAATATCTGACCAACCATAACAGGTGCACTTTAACCCTTTACTGCATGGTGTTACCTTAATTTATTTCCGTTCTTCTTTTTTTTTGATGGGCCATAATACAAAACTGCTATTTTCCTTCGTGACTGGAAAAACAGGGCTTTAACTTACCATCCAAGCACATACTCTACAACTCTGATTCCTCTTTAGAATATATCCTTACTAGATGGCAGAACTTGGAAAATGCAGTTATTGGATATGTACTCTCGTATATTTTGCTATTTTTTATTATATAATACTTTCCACCATTGCATATTGACAACTACCCACCCCCCAACTAATTGAAAACCTGTTATTTTTTTTTTTTTTTTTAGATTCTCCTTCCTCAAAATAATCATTGATGGTTAGCAGCGAACTCAGAAGAATAGTTCATAAATTCACATTGTTTTTCAACTACGCGTTCTATAATTAAGCGCGTCGTTTTCAGTCGTAAGGGTTATCAGCCTGTCGTCATGTTTTGTGCCATCATATCGATGTCCTGTTCTCAGCTTGTGATATTTAAGTCTGTTTTTAATGGTAAAGGAAGGTGAGCTGCCCACGCCTTCATAACCAACAAGCCCTTTCCTGGTGAATAATTAAACACGGGTACGTTTTGGACTGCGTCAACGGCGATTGTGAATTTAATCCCATAACATTGGTACATTTCGAAGCACTTTGTTGAGCGAGTGATGAAAAGAGACATCACGCACTGTCCAAACAATTATGTCCTCCCATATTGTTCATCTTATTTAGCCAGTGATGTAAAAGCGCTCATCCAGGAAGTAGACAAGGGTGGGGGGACAAATAATGCCGTTCTGTGAACGTTCACACACCGGAGACTCGTGTCAAAGCAGTGATTAAGCACTCCTAATAAAGCTGCCTGTGTTTTATCTCAGAGCCGCGTCTGGATGGATTTGGTTGTTTTTTGGATATCGTTAATTAAATTCAGCCATTTCTTTACTGTGTAACAGGACCGTGTGGGCTGACAGGTTTTTACCCTTGCAGATTTGATGAACATGTCCTTGTGCCGAGAGGACAATGCTAAGCACTCATGTCTACTACACGTCAATACGCACATCCGACTGGCCGTGCCATGCTTCCTCCCTAATGAGAACAAAGTCAATTAAATCCTCAGGGACCAGACAGAAAGGGCACAGATGGGACTCAAACTTGATCACGTCCTGCAGGGCGTGTTGCTGGATCGCTTGGGCTTTCGGTTATTATTCTGGGAATTTTAGGAAACTTAGATACCCCAGTATAGGCCTACATCATGTGTATCTTTTGTTCTTAATTCGTTTTATATTTACAATCTTACAACTGAAACACTGATCACATTTTTCTTTCTCTTTTTCCGGAGCTGTGAGATTGTTCTACTTTTCATTGTCTCTTCAGGTTTTTGCTCTGGCTGCACAGCTTCCCATAGTGCCCCTCAGGCCAATGAAATATTCACCATCTGTCACTTTGCCTCACCTGTGATGCATACCTATCGCTGCTAACCCCAAATATGCCAGAATAGTAGGCTTAAAACAAGACTGGATACCTTTTTTATTCTGTCATTTGAAATGACGTTTCAAAAGGCCTGGGAGCTGCTTGTCGAGAGAGAGAGAGGAGAGAGAGAGAGAGATCGCAGTAAATAAGAACACAAAGGCATCCAGCTAGAAATCCTTATACCATGTAGTTCTCTCAGAAAGCCTTTAAAAAAAATAAATAAAAAAATTCAGACCAGTTTTGGAGTCCTTGTTGATAGTCATAGAAATATGCAAATATCTTGATCCATCGTGTTGTTTCCATGTTTAGTGGACAGGAGGCTGTAGGAGTGGTGGATAATAATCTCGACAGTTGTTCAGCACCCAGGCCTGGTCTTGGTAAACTGAGCTTGGCCTTGTTCTCACATCTCTCTCTCTTTTCATGGTTCTGTGAAGTGAATCCATCATCCAGAACAGGCACTGATTCACTCCGCTGTCCATCAAGGCATGTTTCTTGCCCTCGTTTAGCCCCCGTACCCACCCCACCTCAGGAATGCAGGGAGAACATGTTTTTTTACACTTTCGTGTACTCTGCATGAAAAATGCAACTTCCAAGTCCAAACTGCTCATTTTACTGAGCTCTTTCGAAATGTTATAGTACAGTAGGTTATTTTTTTTTTTTTACACACGCATGTTCATGAGAATCATATGAGCTCACAGAAAATGATTTATTATTATTATAATTATTTACATAATATTGTTCATAGGTTTCTCAGTTTCTCAAACCCATTTGTTCTCTGACTGGTACAACTAGTTTACAGCAATCGAGTTAAAACCAGGACACCGCTACGTGCCCTAACAGATCCAGTGCCTTGAATTTTTGTGTGTATTCTGTTTTTATTGTTCTGATGGTTTCGAGTTTTCTATTGAAATATTTGTATGTAATGGGGAAAGAATGATGCAGCTTGTCAAAGCATGCAAAACACTGGTGTCGGAGAGTAGGACCGTAATGATGGATCCTTCTGGCATTCCTGAGTTGTATCACTTGCCACCAGACTGCAGTGCTCCCTGACTGCCTAATAAAGTTTCATGATTTATGACCATTCCCTCTGGGGTGGGGGTGGTGGTGGTAGTGGGGGGGGGCATCGCCAACATACTGAGCCCGTGCCATGCGGTTTGTATTGGCATTATTTCAATTTGAGGACCTGAAGAAAAGCAAGAAAAAAGTGAGACATCTTCCTCGTGTCTCGCTGTGAAGCTGCTACGTTGTTTCTTTATTGGATGAGTTAACTGATGGAGAGAGGCAATTATGATGCTGCTCGAGCATCATCGTCTGTGTTGAATGGAGGAAAACAACACTGCAGCAGGTATCAGACGTTCCCTTTGGGACGTTCTCTGAAACAAATTCCACAAAAGGGTTTTAAGTAGTAGTGGTTAAATCTACAGATCTACAATCTTTGGTCAAAAGGTGGGGTTTTTTTTTCTTTTCTTTCTTCTTTCTCCTTCCTAGGCTGCTATAATGCCAGTGGAATGGACTGAGCTGGCTGATGGAGATGCATTGTAAAAACCTACGTATTTTGCCTGAGGTTAAGTTCACCAGTCTAGCGCCGACCACCTGCTCACTCACATATCGCCCCTTTCTTCAGCGGAAACTAGCCAGCGTCTGGGGAGCACTCACTGACCACAGGCTCTTAACAGTATGGACTCAGCTGGTTGCTCGGTCTGCTTCCAGAGCCATTACCTCCAAAAGTGTGTGTGTGTGCACATTTCAGCTCCTAGCATATCATGGCATGTCTGTTTCTGTACGTACCGCGAACAAGCACAGCTAATCTGGTGGCAGGCTCTGGATTTTTGTGGCCGTTTCTCTGAGGGATTTATGTAGGTGAAGGAGAGCACAACAATCTCCGGTTTGCGTTTGAAATGATTTCATGAGAACGTTATTTAAAATCAAGACGATCACTCCAGAGCTATCAAAATGGTGACTCAAACCTCGCACCGTACTGTCAAGATGAGTGAAAATCGAGCACACCCAAGCCACACCTAACCGTCATGGCCCTCGTCAACCCTGAGGGAAAGGAGGAGCATCGCAGAAACAACAAGTGCTTATTAGAATCGCAGCTCTGTCAGCCATCTGATTTACTTTGCTTCGTTTCTTCCCAAGGCCCCCCCCCCTTATTATTATTTTTTTGGGTGTGGCTGAGAGTGAGAGTGTCTGGGCGAGAGATGTTTAAGAGTGATAATAGGAGACACAGCCGGTGCCAACGAGGGACAAGTAGTGTGTGAGAGGGAGGGTGAAGGGCGGAGAGAGTGTGAGAGAATGCTCTGGGTGAGGAATGTCACACCAGGATTAGAGGGCTGGGCTTGGCCAGGCCTGGTATGACTGTACCATGCCTGATCTTAAACTTGTCTGTGGCTAATCCACGACGACACACACTGAGGGTTTCATGGCGGCGTGCAGGAAGAATAAATAAAGAGTAGAAAGCTACCTGGTACACCAGGCAACCCGACTCGGTGTCGGACAAATAAAGTACAGCGAGTGGAAGTTATTCGTTAACTCGCCCTTGGACTGAAGTCCAAAGTCTGCAGCGATGTCTTATCTGTTCATGAGCCGTATATCAGCAGTGTACTGTAAACCTAAGCATATTTTAGGCAGTCTGTGTTCAGACCTGCCTCAGAAAACGGGAGCTTTGGCGTGTGTCGCTGTAATGGGAACGCCCATACAGTCAGTTTCCGCTGATCGCCATGAAAACTCTGTGCTTTTGTTTGTTTTAAACTTAAACTGTTTAGCTGATTAATGATTAAGATATGATGATTGTGAGTGACTCTTTTGGGGTGGGGGTGGGGGGGGTTATCAGAATTCTTAGAGCTAAGCAGAAATCAAATCATTGTTTATAGTTTTGCAGTTCTAGACATAATGGGCCTCATTTTTCAACCTGGATAAGAACGAATTTATTTATAAATCGTTTGCAGCAGCGTTTTCACCAAGAAACGAGCCCCCGAGTTTGTGGAAATGTACGTATATGGAGATTCACCGTCGATCGCCGGCGAATTGTCTAACTGGCACGTTACTGCGGTTTTATGTAGAGATTGTTGTCGGGTATAAATAACGTGCCTGCTTATTTCCATTGCTCACACGTGCGGTCAGACGTAGTCATTTCGTGTTGTAGACTGGAACGGTCGAAAACGATTCCATAAATGAAGACAAGTAAGACATCCGTTCAGTTAGGAAAAAGGGGGAAAAAGACATGAAAGGTGGAAGTGTTTAGCATGCGACCAAATGTCAAAAGTATGTGGACACCCGACCAGTTGAACCCGTATGTGTTTGTTGAACATCCCCATTACAGGTATAATAATCTCCACTCTTCTGGGAAGGCTTTCCACTAGATTTCGGAGAGTAGCTGTGGGGATTTGCTCGTTCGGCCATTAGAGCTTCAGTGAGGTCAGACACCGATTGGCGTTCCAGTTCACCCCAAAGTTGTTCAGTGGGGTTGAGGTCAGGGCTCTGTGTAGGACAATATTGAGTTCTACCACTCCAACCTTGGCAGCATGTCTTCATGGAGTGCGCTTTGTGCACTGGAGCATTGTCATGCTGGGACATGTTTGGGCCTCTTGGTTCCAGTGAAAATAAATCTTAATGCTACAGCATGCAAAGACATTCTATACAATGATGTGCTTCCAGTTTGGTCAGGTGTCCACATTTGAGCACATCGTGTAGTTTTGCGGGAGTCACGGAACGTAAACCGGCTGTGCCGGGAACGTGCCGCTTGGGCATTGAGACAACAGTCACTGTCTCAAAGCAGCTTTACAGAAATATATAGACGCAGGATAGAGATTTTAAGTGTGTGAATTTATCCCTATTGAGCGAGCCGGTGGTGAGGGGAAAACTCCCTAAGATGATATGAGGAAGAAACCTTGAGAGGAACCAGACTCAGAAGGAAACCCGTCCTCATCAGAGTAACGATGGATAGTGTGAGAGTAAAGAAGTTCATTCGTTGTAGTTCTTCTATGAAGTCTGTTTGTTGAACTAGTCCACTGTTCACTAAACGAGACCTGTGTGCAAAACTGCATGTGGTAATCGCAGTCCCAAGGCCATAACCGCAACCGTAGTCCCAGAATCACAGCGCAACTGTCCATGTGAAATTGAGGTCCAAAAGCATTCCCATGGTACTGCCAGTAGCGCCACCCTAAGCAATCTCGGCAATCTCCAGGCTGCACCGCTTGACGCCGCCCTCAGCAGCAGAACGTTGCCTCCAGTTGGTGAGAAAATGATGTTTTGTGTTGCCGTTGAGAGAAAAAGCGGTCTTTTCATGCTGTCTGCGTCAGTGAGGCACGTTGTTTCATCGGCTTCATGAGCGATACTACATGCCGTGATCATATAAAGTAAATAAAATGAAAGCCGACATGACCACTACATTAGTCATCTTGAGAAGAACTAATTTGCCAACTTAGTAAGACTAAGGAGTGTTGGGAAGGTAGTCACACCCCTCTTTTAACAGGGAACGTTCAGCCCGTGTAATGTGTTGCTTCATGGGAGGAGGACGCCAGTAATGCCTGTTACGTGTTTGTACATGTTCTTCTCATCCCCCTGGCAACAGTAAACATTTTTCGTTTTACCTCGGGTGCAGTCCAGTTCTTGGTAAATACAAATGTGCCGTTCAGATGCAGTTGTTTGTGGTCTGAGGAGTGTTGTGACATGCATCGCAAAATAGTGACTGCTGGTCTCGCGCTTTATGACGAGCTAATAAAAAGCTGAACCTCGTTCAGAGAAAACAGTCAAAATCGTACAAAGCACACGAGTTCATCCACATGCTGTACTCGCGCTCGCTTTTTGTGATCATTTTATTTATTTATTTATTTTATTTTTATATGGATTAATTTAATTTTATTTACTCCCCACCCCGTATGACCACTAGCGGCTATTAAAAAAACCTGACTTTATAGAGGTATTTATAGTGGTGGGTTTTTTTGTTTTTTAATTAAACATATCTGTGTAAAAGTATGACTCGACACATAATCACAGATCTTGTGACTGAGCATGTTTATGTTATATTTTTGTAGAAATGTCCTTGATCCATGGTGGTTGTTTATCTGTGGGAAAAGAAAAAGAGCCTTGGGACATCATATAAACTCATTCAGTAATATTTGAAACCTCAAAAAAGATAAATAAAATGCTAATAATCGATGGCCTTGTTTTATCCCTATAAGTCCTATATAACGATTTAGTTTTATGTCCTTGTTTGCGAGTTGGAGTGCATCTGTGGAAGGTGTTTACGCCATGTTTAGCAGTAACCCACGATTCCCGTCTCCACCAGCCCAGCCATGTTATTAACACACACACACTCGCGCCCTCTCTCTCTCTCTCACGCGGTAGACTCGAGCATACGCGTCTCCGCTTACTGGCTCACCACTTATGTCTTTTGCATTGAGGAGTTGCCAAGTGTCAGATTCCTGCTGCTTAGAGGATTGTTTGTTTCTGTGTGGGAGTCCAGCACTGGACTGCTTTTGAAGGGCTTGTGTGAAGTCTATCAAACCATGTGCTGCTATTAAATTTGCATGCAACGATAATTGCATAACATTTTCAGGATCGTGTGCAGTACTCAAATAAGACGGACGCCTGCGAAAGGTTGCAGTCGTTATCTGGAAAGCATAATCGCTTTCCAGAGATGTGCAGGGAATTTTACGATGTATAATATAACCTGTTCTAAGGACATGCCTATTTCGATTGCATTTGATAACGTCACAAACTACGAGCTTCATGTTCTTTTCTTCTTGTGATGAGTACTTTGTAGATTTTAAATCGCATATAAAACGATCTTGCTAATGAAACCATATAACCATGTCTAGAGTGTAGTTTAAGATTGTGGAAGGGCTAACAGATTGATGTATAGATTTATTTAGACAAAACAGTTCAAGACCGTTTCATTCATCCTACATGGGAATGTATAAAGCCATTCAGAGAAACATTTGTAGCTTTAAGTGACCATAAGAGCAATATACAAGGCCTTAAATAGGTAAGTATTTAGGAGTGCTTCAGCTATCGGTCAAGACGAGCTGATAAAGACATTATCTTTTGTTTAAATCATAAAATTAACCACTAATCAAATCTCTCTAGCAAAGGTCAAGCAATAGTGGATAATTAAGTTGGGTGGTCCCTGCTGATAACCGATTAATCAACCGAAAACATAACACTCAAAGTAAAATATTGCTGAACAGAAATGAACAGTACTGACTGTACCATGAAAATGTACTGTACTTTTTTTTACATTTAAACATGTATATATCTTAACTATTCAAAAGTGTTACAGTAAATAAATGTACATCCAGACTGAACCAAAAAAATAACTCCAAATAACAAGTTAAAATCGAGACCTCGAAAATGGATCAAAAACACTTCAGATAACACATCAAAATTTGTAGTGATTGTATTTATTTCGCCTCTAGAGGCCGCTCTTGTACCGTATAATGAAGGCATACCCTTCTCAGCCGCTCCTGCAACGGACTCAACCGGGAAAAACTATCAGGGTGGATTTTCCCCGATAAACAATAGCTCCAGCAATCGGTTATCTGTGCCAATTAATTGGCAAAACCGATCCCTCGGTCCACCTCTACTCTCCAGCAAAACGATAAACTTGATGCCCAACCGTTTGAGAAGCACCGGCATTTCCTCACATTCATACGTGGTGAGCAGATGGCTGGATATGAACTTAACTAATCTCGAATAGTCAAGTTGAACCCAAATTTGCCCCTTATGCTGTCTTATGTTCATTCCAACTGCACCAGTATTTAGGTTTATAATTATATCCAGTGTGGTTTGCTTGTGTTTCAGCAGAGAACAATTGGATGTCTTTGAATAAAAATAGGTTACATATCGAACACGCCCTTCAGTAAATATGTAGAGGCTGTAACTGGGAGCTGGGCTCTGTTTAAGTTTAAGCGTTAAATCGATTACCATTGACACTTGTGATTATTTTGTGAACATAAGATTTCAGCACTGGCGCGATTGTGAATTGTGTATAGCGTTCTTAAGATTTACTCAGGATTACTCCTGCGCTTACTCCTAAAACTCCTACACAAGTTGTTCTGAGAACTTTTGACACATTGTTACCAGAGGCGTCGCCAGGAATTCATTTCAGCGGGTAGAAACATGCTAAATGAAACTCACTGTGATTTTACTGTATACTATTTTCATGTGCTAAAAGTGTGACGGACTTCTACATTTTGGATGGATGCCAGATAGAAGTAGTAACAGTAGTTATCTAATCAATCTTGCCATGTTAACGTTAATAGTTGCCTGATTCCACGCCGCAGCAGCTTTTAGCCAGTACAACGTGACTTTTTGAACGTCATTATAGTGCAATTACTGGGGGGGAAAAAAGTAATGTGATTGTGTGTGTGTGTGTGTGTGTGTGTATTTCTATATAATCTGCTGAGATGCATTCAGGTTTACAACCCATGAAAAAACATTTGGAACGGTCAACCCCCTCTAGCCTCTGATTTTTACTAACTTTTTACCCAACTTTTAACTATGAATTTATTCAGTCTTAAAGCAGACTTATAAACACCCCTCTCTCTCTCTCTCTCTCTCTCTCTCTCTCTCTTGCTTTCTCTATCTCTCCATCTTTCTCTCACTATATACATACTATGAATGTTTTGTGTGTATAAGTCATTAAATTTTTTTTTTTATGTATGTATGTACATGTTTGTTTGTATGTGTATGTGGGCTCAGGTCCCGGAACACATGACATGGGGAAACAACGCAGCCAATCCTAAAGATGTGTTTATGTTTTGGAAAATGAGAATGGAGATGCATCATGTCGTCCTAAATGTTTTGGTTTAGTGATAGCTGGTATATTGAATGAGAAATGGCTTTGTCATCGTACAGTCAGAGTACCAAAAACGAGTAGGATAAACTGTGAGAGAAGGGGGAGGATGGTGAAGGGGATAAAGGAGAGGGCAGAATGTCCAGGGGGCAGGAAGTAAATAACAAACGGCTCAAACGAAGGGAAGCTGATGAATCGTGGACAGTCAAGCAGGGTAGATGGAGAGTTCGTTAATTAATTAGTAGCACGAAATGAGATTTTATCTGATGAGCATATCCACTTTGCCTGTAGCTCGACTTGTTTCTAGTTATGTTGTAGATCTGTGAGGTGGCGAAGAAGAATCCTTAAAGAATAGAACACTGTACAGGGTGTCCCAAAAGTCTCCATATATACAGGAATATGTTTGTAAGCACCACGTCAGTTGTGCCTTCATCAGTGGATGCTTGTGGACGTCCACGTCTCGGTCGGTCCCGAACACTTCCAGACTTTTTGTGTTTGTTGAGAAGTTTGTCAGCAGTGTCGTGTGTGATGCGCTCGCCATGTTTCCTGTTATAGTCCATCGCAACCTCGCGACAGATTCCCGATCCAGCCACGACAATGATTTCGATACGGTATTATTTTGTCAAAGGCTTTCTTAAGGGCTAAAACAAATGCGTATACAAATTTTAATTATATAAATGGATTCAAAAACGCTTCATTTTCCCTGACAGACCGAAAGGTGAAACGTAGAAGTGGTTTCATTGGAGAGAAATCTCAGGGCAGCGTTAGGTGTATCTGGGTTGTGTGAAGGGTGAATCATGCGAAGCCGGTTCTAGGAGTTGTTGCGGTTATTGCGGCTCGTTTCAATCCCACACAGACTTTGGGGGTGGAAACACGGGCCAAAGGTTCCTCTCACACAATGTGCCCCCTTCTCACAATCGCTACACACACGCCCACACTTGCCACGCCTCCTCTCTCTGCACACACACGCGATCGTTTCATGAACTTGCTGAAAAGTGTATCGTTTCTGTTCTTGTTCCTTTCCTTAGGCGAGTTGATGTCGGGTTATTATTTAAAAAAAAAACTAACAAATAGCAGGTGCATTGAGCGAACATGTGAAAGTCTGTAACTTTTTGACTAAACACTTTTCTTTCTTTCCCCCCCAGGTTCTAAACTTTGGCTTGGATTGAGCCAAGGAAGCGATGATGGCAATGCAAAGTAAGTACTGTAAAGAGAGTGCTGTTAACTTGGACGTAATTACATCCACTGTCTTCCTGTAGCCGCCCGGATCAAATTCAAGGCCTTGATGCTCACGTACAAGACCTTGTCTGGATCAGCACCCGCCTAACCTCTCCCAACACTCACTCCTCACGCAACCTGCGATCGATTAACGACCGGCACTTAGTAGTGCCTTTTCAGTGAGGCACCAGGTCTCGTTCCATAACCTTCGACTTCCCGTCCCTCAGTGGTGGAATGAACTTCCAACCTCAATCTGGACCGCAGAATCTGTCTCTATCTTCAAAGCGCAGCTAAAAACCCACCTCTTCCGTGAACACCTAACTAACCCCTAACTTGCCAACCCCACATTATTTTAAAAAATATAATAAAATAATAATCATTTTTACTTTCTTTTACACCTCTACTCTGCACACTTTGCTTCTTTAGAACTTTAATTAAAGATCTTGTATGGTAGCACAAGATAAAAGCGTCTGCTAAATGAATAATAAAATTAATTGTATTTAGTGGTTAGCATGGTTGCCTCACACCTCCGGGGTTGTGGATTCCCGCCTCCACCCTGTGTGCGAGTTTGCATGTTCTCCCCCTGCTTCGAGGGTCTCCTCTGGTTTCCTCCCCAAGTCCAAAGACATGCACCATAGTCTGATTGACGTTTCCAAATGATCTGTAGTGCGTGAGTTGGTGCTTGTGTACCACGATGGGTTGGCACCCCCTGTCCAGCGTGTCCCACGCCTGGTGCCCCGAGTCCCCTGGGACAGGCTCCAGGCGCCCTCGTGAGCCTGTGTTAGCAGTACACCAAATGGCTGGAGGGAGGAATCTGGCATTGTTTTTAAATATTAAATAAGCACAACAAATGAGTGATTTTTTTAATTTATTTATTTTTTTACTTTTGCATTACAAATTTTGTTTGCGTTTTCATTACAATTATTCCACGCATTATCCCTCACCATGAGAGAATTAAGGCCCCGTCGAGAAAGCCTGCAAAATAAAATGGAATAAAGTCTAATCACGTCTACAGTGTTTAAGGAGAACAGAATCCAGTCATGCTTTAAATATTTTTTATTGATTTATTTATTTATTTAAAGTTTATTGATTTTATTTATTTATTTTTATTAAATGGCACGTCCTTTCATTGAATGTCTTACTGACATAGTTTCCCTCAACAAGCGTTACGGCGAGTGTGACATGGATTTATTAAACAATGACCAGATGACCTTCTAAAACCATCTGCAGTGTACATGTCAACTTGCTGCTGACTGGGGTTTTCTTTCTTTCTTTCTTTCTCTCTCTCTCTCTCTCCCTCTCTCTCATATCCATAACATGTTTTCTTGAATAGTCTGAGGAAGGATTTTAACGTCTGTGGGTGAATACCGTGATTGATATTCAGTCTATCATTAGCTAAATTTGGCTCATTTGTGTGTGCGTGTAGTGGGTGAACGTGACGGGGCGGTGAAGGTTACAGAGTGGCAGAAGTCATATTATACAACAGATTCAGGCATCCAGTCAAGGGCCACCACAGTACGTGGAGATGATGACGGGACGGAGTACAACAAGAAATACACCTACACCTCCACGGTCACCGAGCACCCTGCAGGTGAGAAGCACAAACACTTTACATACTTGAATTGCTTCGTTTTATACTGCGTGGACTTATTTCACTGCAAACGTGTAATGTGGTGGATCTTTCCCAGCACCCCAGTTAACACCGACATGGTTGTGTGGATCGTGTAATAACTACGTTGTACAGTTTACTGTAAATGTAATTATACACGGAGCCGTTCAGCACACTTGGCACTTCATGACACTGTAGTAGAGTTGGTATACTCGATCTCGGATCAGAGTTGGATCTGTGCATTAGCAGTCTAATGAACCAGTCCGTGTCATTAATGTTCATCAAACAACAAAAGGGGGGGGGGGAAGACAAAATCCCTCATTTGACCGAATGACTTCAGTAAATTTCTCTGTCGGTCTGTTTTATTTGACATTTAATTGCTTCATTCAGCTTCTGTAGTATTTCTTACTTGAATACTTCTGATAGAGCTACCCGAGAAAACGTATCGTTATCGTGAAGTAAGATCATTTCGCCCAGCCCTAAACACCAGCAGTTGGTGATCCCAGTCTTGAATTTCACAAAATGTGAAATGTACTTCTTAATGTAGTAAATATCATAAACCCTGCTGATGGGGATTTATGTTTTTCATTTTAGGAATTAAAATGAACTAAAGTTACAAGAACGGAGCTGTGTTCCGAAATGAGTTTGTCGTCATTTCAAAGGCCGATTAAAAGCCGTAGTAAAGCATGAAGCTTGTTATGACACGCCGTTAAATGTAACTCGACTCTGTTCTCTATCTCTCTCTTTCTCTCTGACTATATAACTGTGTGGGAGATGCAGCAAATCATTTAAATGTCAACTCGAACTGGAGGACACAATATAGTGTGGTACAGCAACAAAACAGCTTAATGTGTATTCTCATGTACTTGTGATATAACAAGTTCTTCATATACGTCTATATGAACATTTTTTGATGGGAAACTAGTTGAGGTGCTGATGACATGAAATAAAAAAAAATACCACGATTACATCTTGCCATTTAATATTTTTATGACATTTTTTCAATTGAATTACTTTCTGGACTCTGCTATTAAGGACTTGGACCCACTTGGTCTCGACTCGGACTCGGACCCAACAGTACTCTATAGTGTACACTCGTGGAACTGTAATGGAGTACTGACTCCTAATCACGCTATTCACGCCGGTGTCAATGCTGTGCTGGGAATGGTCCACCATATACACGTTATCTAATTAACTTTCAGCTGATGAATGGGGGAAGAGATGTTTCCAGATTGTGCATAAAAACAGGATTTGGCGTTCCAGAATACTGGACTATAAACAGAAAGCAGCCTCGCCGTTTCTTATATATTTTCTGTGCGTGCACTGCAAGATTAGTCATACCAATCCGGACTAAATTTGGATTTGACCATACTTTGCCTTTAAAATTTGCACTTGCTCTGGTTTCCATGACATTTGCGTTCACGCGCACAGACAATTAGCCCAGATTGTTGTTCCTGTTTTTAGGCGTTCGTTCTTATTTTCAATTAGCTCGGCTCAGGCCAAACGAAACGCAGCCATTTCCTTAATCTCCATTTGCTGACCATGTACGCACACGCAAACTCTTCCGTTCAGAGTCCGAGTTCACCCTGACCCGAACCCAGCGCGTGAGGCAGGCCATGTTTCCTGAGACGATGCCCGAGGGGGCGGCCGTTTTGTCCACACAGCTGGATTCGTCCCAGCAGACCAACGTGCAGAGACTGGCCGAGCCTTCGCAAATGCTCAAGACGGCCATCGTCCACCTGATTAACTACCAGGACGACGCTGAGCTGGCAACCCGCGCTGTTCCTGAACTCACCAAACTGCTCAATGATGACGACCAGGTACCTAAGAGGGCTTACTGTAGTTACACAAGAGATTAAGTAGTTAATAGATGTTAATGCCGGTAATCAGCTGTAGAGTGTGCATGTTACTGCAACACTTTCATTCATCAAGGGTAGACAGTATTTTACGAGTCGCTAATTAGCATTGCCTTGCATATCTTCGAGCACACCCTGTCTAAAAATCCTAGACGTGTTTTATCTAATCAAGCAAGACATTGAGGCGTGTTTCACATGCTGCAGTTCAGATGCTACTCATAGAGGCAAGTAAATCTGTATAAATCTCTATTTTTATATTTTAAAACAAGGTTATTGTCACAGTATGAAATTGTAATGTTGGTGCACGTCTGTTAATTACACTCGTTTGTACGGTTTTCTACGGTGAACCGTCTGGTCAAATCCCATTTAACATCTCTGCAAAATACACGAGGTTTTAAAACGGTTTTATTTGTATTGTTTTTGCTTCGAGCGCAATTAAAGAAACCGTCCGAGCAGAACATAATGTTTTTTTTTTTTTCTTTCTTTTTTTTTTTGGTTATAAATAAATATTAAATCCACACATGCTGAGAAAACCATTAACCTCTGACTTTGTCCTCTTGTCCAGGGGGTGGTGAGCAAGGCGGCGCAGATTGTGAACCAGCTGACACGGAAGGAGGCGTCCCGCCATGCTCTGATGCAGTCGCCCCAGATGGTGGCGGCTGTGGTGAGGGTCATGCAGAACACCAGCGACATGGAGACAGCTCGTGCCACCGCCAGCATCCTGCACAACCTGTCACACCAGCGTGAAGGCCTACTGGCCATCTTCAAATCAGGAGGCATTCCTGCATTGGTGCGCATGCTCAGGTGAGGACGCAGCACAAGATCATCTCGTATCTTTTTATGAAATATTCCAGAAACCTAGATTTATATTTCTTACTGGGTACTGCATGTCAACCAGGTAGTGTGTGTGTGTGTGTTGCAGCTCTCCTTTGGAGTCGGTGCTGTTCTATGCCATCACCACACTCCACAACCTGCTTCTACACCAGGAGGGGGCCAAGATGGCCGTACGTCTGGCTGATGGCCTGCAGAGGATGGTGCCACTGCTGAAGAAGAGCAACCCCAAGTTTCTGGCCATTACCACAGATTGCCTTCAGCTTCTCTCCTATGGCAACCAGGAGAGCAAGGTGTGTGTGTGAATGTAAAAAAATATATATAGCTAGCAGCAACAAGAAAACTACATTCCCTGTGGGAGGGATACAAGTCTAAATCCCACTAATTTCTCTGGTCTCTGTTGCAGTTGATAATCCTGGCTAACGGAGGGCCCGAGGCCCTGGTGCAGATCATGAGGAACAACAGCTACGAGAAGTTGCTGTGGACCACCAGCCGCGTACTGAAAGTGCTGTCCGTGTGTCCTAGCAACAAGCCGACCATTGTAGAGGCTGGTAAGAGAGCCGAGGGACCCACTGCTCTTTTAGCAAGACTATCAATCTCTGGGGAGTCACAGGCTGTGTGAGAGCACTAGATCTTTTCTCTTTCAGCCTGTCTTTATTGCGGTTTTGTTCACTTTCCTTTCCCTCTTTATGGCACATCCAGAAAGTAGAAGTGAAACTTTTGCACGTCTGGGGTTTCGACACACAGTACTGATTATAGCATGTAGCCACAGTTTCATACAGTCGTTAACACGTCACTGTGACCAAACTGTTCGATGCTGGACGACGTATGAAGTACGAATGGGACTTTATGACTGAATATTCTGGTGTTGATGGTATGTATAATTAAATACCTAAATAATGAATGTGCCGCCTCTTTCTCTCTGCCTCTCCCCTTTATTTCTGCCCAAACACTAAAAAAAAAACCCTCACATGCATGCACATAGGTGGAATGCAGTGTCTGGGGAAACACGTGAATGGCACTAGCCCGAGGCTGGCACAAAACTGTCTGTGGACTCTGAGAAACCTGTCTGATGCTGCCACCAAGCAGGTTGGTGTAATCACACACACACACCACAAGTTCTCACATTCTGCTCTAGTAGTTTAATGGCTAATAGGATGGTTATGTTGCCTAAGTTATTCTTAAATTCTGTACATATATGAGTCAGTAATTTAAAAAGCTATATTTTGAATGAGAGAAGGGTTAGTAGCAGAGTGAGATTTGAGTTACTAATTGCACTTTTGTACAATCTCGAACTTCGAATTTTAATTTCTTCCTTATGAGACACGCACTGGAACGCTGTCACGTGATTAAAAAAAAAAGACAAATAAGGTGTATATGTGTGTAAAATAATTGTCAAAAAAATTGCCTTAAGACATACTGAAGCTCCCTCTTGTGTTCTCTGTCTCTGTACAGTTTCCATCCTGTATAATTCCTCTGTTTTAATCTATAACACACCATCGCTGGAGTTTGATTGCCATCTGCCTCTGCTTGCAGGATGGCCTGGAAGGGCTGCTGCAGATCTTGATCGGGCTTCTCGCCACAGATGACATGAATATGCTGGCTTGCGTCTCAGGTACGCTGTCGAATCTGACGTGCAACAATGCCCGTAACAAGACGTTTGTAAGCCAGAACAACGGCGTGGAGGCCCTGATCCACGCTCTGCTGCGTGCTGGAGATAAGGAGGACGTGGCCGAGCCCGCCACCTGCGCCCTGCGCCACCTCACCAGCCGCCACCAGGACGCCGAGCTGGCACAGAACGCTGTGCGCGCACACTACGGCATCCCGCCCATCGTCAAACTGCTCAACAAGCCACACTACTGGCCTGTCGTTAAGGTGAAAACCAGGACCAATGGAAGCTAGAGGAAGTGACTAGCTTTCTTAGTTAGTTAAAGTGACTAACAGATTATCAGCCAAGATAATCTGTTAGCTAGAGCTAGGGTAGTGGGGTTTTATTTAGTGTATATATTTATATACTACTTTCTAATCTTCTGTGAAATTAAGTGCAGTTATCTTGGTTGTTTAAAGTTGAGGAAGAAGAAAAAAAAAAAAAAAAAAAAAAAAAAAAAAAAGGAAAAAAAAAAAAGGGAAGAAAAAAAGAAAAAAAAAAAAAAAAAAAAAAAAAAAAAAAAAAAAAAAAAAAAAAAAAAAAAAAAAAAAAAACAGTAGTAGTAGGAGCAGCAGCAATAGGAGGAGCAGCAGTAATAGGAGGAGGAGCAGCAGTAGTAGTAGTAGTAGTAGTAGGAGCAGCAGCAGTAGTAGTAGGAGCGGCAGCAATAGGAGGAGCAGCAGTAGTAGTAGTAGTAGTAGTGAGCAGCAGCAGCAGTAGTAGTAGGAGCAGCAGCAATAGGAGGAGCAGCAGTAATAGGAGGAGGAGTAGCAGAAGCAGTAGTAGGAGCAGCAGCAGTAGTAGGAGGAGTGGCAGCAATAGGAGGAGCAGCAGTAATAGGAGGAGGAGCAGCAGTAGTAGTAGTAGTAGGAGGAGGAGCAGCAGTAATAGGAGGAGCAGCAGTAATAGGAGGAGGAGCAGCAGAAGCAGTAGTAGTAGTAGTAGTAGTAGTAGTAGTAGTAGGAGCAGCAGCAGCAGCAGTAGGAGCAGCAGCAATAGGAGGAGGAGCAGCAGCAGTAGTGTTGGTGGTAGCAATGGTAGATGTAGTGGTGGTAACAGTAGTAGCAGTAGATGTGGTGGTAGTAGTAACCAGACCAGCAAATAAATTCTGCCAATCAAAAATCTGAAAGATAGTATCTCCTCAATCTAGAACATTAGTCTTGTGTTGGTTTACAACAGAGATGAACATTTTTCTCCATTTTTATATTATTATTTACGGTTGCTGTGACCAGAGTTAAAGTAGCGATTTTGCAGCTGAAGACCTGAAATTTCGAAATCATTACGATATGGAAGTATTTTAATGGGACAGGAAACATAACTCCCGACGGTAAATGCAACAGTGAACCAGAACCGCACTTGTCTTGTGTTTTTAGGCTGTGGTCGGCCTGATCCGTAACCTGGCGCTGTGCCCAATGAATCAGGTCTCTCTCCGAGACGCGGATGCGATTCCCAAGCTGGTCAATCTGCTGAAAAATTCTCACCAGGATGCTCAGAAGCACGGTTCAACCAACCAGCAAACTTACCAGGTTGGTTAAGCCTCGTTGAGCCGTACTCTGAATCTCGCAGCACAGTTAAACCGTATGCCTGGAACCGTAAGCACACTGGAACGTATTACTCTGTACTCGTGTCGCCCAGTGACTTTATTTATTCCACTCCGTGGTTGTAGTTCCCAGATCTCATTTCACCACGTCTCATTTCTCATCTGCTCTTAGGACGGCGTGAGGATGGAGGAGATTGTAGAAGGCTGCACAGGAGCACTGCATATCTTGGCCAGAGATCGCATGAATCGAGCAATGATCACTGACCTGAACACCATTCCACTGTTTGTGCAGGTAAACATCACAAACAAACGTTTCCTCCATTCCGTGTCTGAAACTTGCTTAGTGAGCAGAATACTCTAAGGACTTGACTGCGTGTGTGGTCTACGTCTCACTATCTTTCTCGTTCTCTGTCCAGTTGCTCTACTCCCCAGGGGAGAACATAAAGCGGGTGGCTACCGGCGTGCTCTGTGAGCTGGCTCTGGATAAAAACGCAGCCGCCATAATTGATAACGAGGGAGCTGCGAGCCCACTCATGGATCTGCTGCACTCCAGCAACGAGGGCATTGGTGCGTAAGATGTGAAGAAACAATCCTATAACGGGGGAAAGTCCCTGCTCGGACGGGTTCTTTGACACTTTCGGAATCGCACGCTCGTGTTAATGCACTCATTCAAGTATGCGGCCGTTTATTACGTAACCATCGATGTTGCCGATTATTTAACGTACGAGGAAGGAGTCTTCAATGTCGGGACTGTGGGAATTAGTTACGGCTGATCCTTTTTAGTGCTGCTGAGGGGAAGTTAAGAGCTGCTAGAACAGCAGTAATGACAGGAACTAAAGAGTTTTGCGGACATTCCACAACATTAAATGTCCAATTATGGGTGAATTGTCCCGAGCGATGTAAAACGGTCTATTCTCAGTTTCTGATCACCTTTTAGTATTTATTATACATCGTATTCATCGTGTGTGTGTATAATATAAATGCTGTATCTTGGTCTAGCTTTCCGTCCAGCAGCATTAAGTCCAGAGCGAAGACCGCAGTACGAGTTTACTCCCAGAGTTAACGGCTGTAATCTAAACGGCTTTATTTATTTCCCCTCTCTCTCAGCAACGTATTCGGCTGCCGTGCTGTTCCGCATCTCCGAGGACAAAAACGCAGACTACAGGAAGCGCATGTCCGTGGAGCTCACGCACTCTCTTTTCAAACATGACCCAGAAGCGTGGGAAACGGTGAGTGCGTCTTCTAACCCGAGTCACGCTCTTTAGAGCATTTGATCCAACTGAAAGCCATTCAGACCCGAGAAGAAACTGACTCCGTTTTTTCTGTCTTTCTTTCCAGGCTCAGACTTCGCTGATGGAGCCTGGCTTTGCACCAGATGGTGCGTAGCTCTGGACCAGTTATTTATTTATTTATTAAATATGTGCACTTAACAGATTAACACGCTTCGAATAAACCCCCTCACGTCGTCACGTGACATTTATTGATGTGTATCTTAACTAGCTCTGATTTTTGTTTGTGCATCCTTCACCACATGAGACTGCACTCGTACTGCCGTGAAGGAGACGAAAGTGTGTATGTTTTCCAGATCTTGATCCTCACTTTGTCGGTGGCGGTGGTTACGGATATGATCACATGCCAGCAGAGCTTGACATGGGTGACGATTACCAACATGGCTTTGACCCAATGGGCAGAGGCTTCAATGATGGTTGCTAACAGGTTGTTACACAAGTTCCAACTCGTATCTTTCTCTGACACCTTCTTCCTGCACTGACTTGCTTAGCACTGCTTTAATACCGCTGTTTCTCTTAAACAGGCCCAAGGGTGGAAACGGGTAGTATCGGCGTTTGCGTCGGTGCGTTTGAATCGTTTCGTTACAGCAGGGGTGTCTAAACTGTAGGAATTCCAGCACAATAGTCCCTTATTTCAGGAACCAAAAGCAATTGAGCTCACTAACAAACATTATTATTTTTATTTTTTTTAAATGCACTTGCATTTTGGCTAACTGTGTAAACACTGTGTGCTGCCCCCCTCAGATGATTGGAAGAATTGCAACATCAGCCAGTGGATCATACACAGAAGCCCCGTTAATGGGTTAACATGTTCCCAGGCCGCATTTTGGCCTTGGGGCTGGACTTTGCACACTCCTGTATTTCTAACATGTTTAAATATATTGTGCTGTGCTGATTTTTGTTGGAATTAGGTGATGAACCCCTGTGTATAAGGGACATAACTGACATTGGGCCTCATTTATCAAACTGGATATGAAACCAATTATCCCTAAAAAAAAATAAAAATTATAATAATCTTTTGCAACAGCATTTACACAAGCATGACGGGAATTCATGAATATTCTTGCGTCCTACGAGCTCCTGGCTTTATTATACTTAATGTGAAACTAGTACCAGCCGAGATGACACTCGAGGACGTTTCTACGATGCACCAAAACAAATCCATAAATGAACACACAGTAAATGGGGGTTAAAAATAAATAAATAAATAAATCCTAGAAGTCGGTGAGCGCTGCGACGGCCGAACTGCATTCCTGGAACGTTCAGCACAGGCCGTGATCACGAGGAGCTTTTCCACCTGTTCATCAGGAGGGTTTTTTTTTTTTTCTTCTTCTTCTTTTGTAGTAACTTTTAATGAATAAGCTTTGTGGGGTTTGTTTTTAACATCTGTTTCTTTTCTTTTTCCAGAATACTAACGCTTCAAGAAGAGCCCCAACTGAGGAGACGCTTCAAACGTGAAAAGTTGCCTTCTCGAGCCGACATCTGGCTCTGCACACACACACTACTGTATGATATGCAACGATCACCGTACTGTGAGGGGTAGAACTGCATATTACTCAACACTGCCTTCTCATGAAAACACATTCTTTCCTTTTTTTTTTTTTTTTGTAGAAAATGTATTTTAGGGCTTATTTGGGGTTTGTAAACTCATTAGAGCAGAGGACTGGGAATCTACCAAAGAGATTTTATTGAGTTACTGTGTTTTTGTTTTTAAGCACACATGACAGTAGGAAATCAATTGACCCCAATTCAGCTTTAAAACTTTCTCCACTGATGCTCGAGTCACACAGTAGGCAGATGATAAGCACGCAGATTGATCGTCTCTTCCCTCGGCACAGCTTAAAGCCCACCCTCGGGCTGAGCGATCTAGCAGGTCTTAACTCAAGCTTTTAATAGTTTGTGCCATAACGATGGAAACGTAACACGCAAACATTCAGAATCGAACCGGCGTTCACGAACTGTTTCGCCTTTTTCTCGCACAGGAACCACAGAATAAATAATCGTACTTTATAGTGTTTTAAGATGTTCTTTTCTCAGAATGTTGATTGATTTTTCACATTGCCCGGCAGAAGTGCAGGAAAGGACCGCTCCACTGCGCGATATTTATACACCGGCCTCGGCGTAAGATTTTGCTCATTTCTCCTGCATCATGCGTTCGTAATCTTTTAAATAACAACTGACTAATTAAGCATTCTGCAGGTTTGACACTTTTCCCTACATAGGATTTTTAGCTCTTTGGTGATGCCAATAAATAAAGCAGTCACACAATGAGAACACTGAGTGGGAATGTCGGAAGTGTGACTATCTTTGTAGTGTTTCTACATCATACTTTATAACAAAAAAAAAAACTACTAAATAAAAATCAGTTACTAACTGAAGTGTGGATCCGTTTCTTTCGTTGGTGGTAGTGGTGGAGGTTGATTAGGTGGTCACCACTTAACATTTTTTTAAAGGGACAAGTACGTTTTTAAAATCCTGTACATTTATTTACATTAAAATGAAAATACACACTAATGGAATGTTCCAAAAAAAAAAATTGTAATAATTTGTCATGAGTCTTTCTGGCTGAAGCAAAAACAAATCACTGCTTTAAGGGGGGAGGGGGTGAGGGTCTTGAGGCAATACACGCTGGAGGACGCAGGAGGATTGCAGCTGTAGTGATGGAGATTACGGCAGGCCTCCAGCCAAGATACTGCCCAGTAACGCACGATCCTTCAGCGCATACTCCACATCCTTCTCCTCGATCTTCAGGGAGATCTGTCAACAACAGCAAACACGAGTCTGAATATTTAGTAAATCCATTTACGAGACCACAGACACCTGCTGTGTTTCCTCAAGATTCACAATTGTCCTCGTGGACAATTCTTGCAAGATTTATCCATCAAGTAAAAAGTCGAAATCTATCGAACCAATAGTTCCACATTTACGACTAATTTCATGTTTTGTTCTGCAATAGCACCACCAACTGGTTACACTCCCTCCCTCAAATCTGTCCTCAGACAGAACCCATAATGATGAGTCTTTATTAAATCACATATACATTACAGCACTCTGGAGCAGAGGGTTAAGGGTCTTGCTCAAGGGCCCCCGACCTTCCAATCAGTAAATGAGAGCCTTAAACGCCAAGCCACTACTTCTCTTACACATGTACCTCAAATTTTGGTGCGAATCTCATTCCATTCAATAGTTCTAGCCGTTTAAGAAAAAGTGGCCACGCCCACTTCAAACTGATTGATGTGCCCCTGTGAGGGTAAATCAAAACGTCAACTTGTTTTTTTGTTGATTATTTATAAATAGACTCCAGAGAATCTTGTAGCATTTGTTTCATTGAGCTTGAGGGGAAAAACCTACGACTAGTTTGCAAAAGCAGGTTAACATTCTGAAATATTTACACAACGGTTTGACTGACAGCAATGCTTCTTGAGGCAAAGTTGTTTAGAATGAGAAGAGCGATCAGATGATATACAGGTGCTGGTCATATAATTATAATATCAAAACGTGAAACTAGTATAATGTATAAATTCATTACACACAGACTGATATATTTCAAGTGTTCATTCTTTTTAATTTTGATGATTATAATTGACAACTAATGAAAACCCCAAAATCAGTATCTCAGAAAATTAGAATATTTCTCAAGGCCAATACAAAAAAAGGATTTTTAGAAATGTTGGCCAACTGAAAAGTATGAACATGAAAAGTATGAGCATGTACAGCACTCAATACTTAGTTGGGGCTCCTTTTGCCTGAATTACTGCAGCAATGCGGCGTGGCATGGAGTCGATCAGTCTGTGGCACTGCTCAGGTGTTATGACAGCCCAGATTGCTCTGATAGTGGCCTTCAGCTCTTCTGCATTGTTCGGTCTGGTGTATCACCTCTTCACAATACCCCATAGATTTTCTATAGGGTTAAGGTCAGGCGAGTTTGCTGGCCAATTAAGAATAGGGATACCATGGTCCTTAAACCAGGTACTGGTAGGTTTGGCACTGTGTGCAGGTGCCAAGTCCTGTTGGAAAATGAAATCTGCATCTCCATAAAGTTGGTCAGCAGCAGGAAGCATGAAGTGCTCTAAAACTTCCTGGTAGACGGCTGCGTTGACCTTGGACCTCAGAAAACACAGTGGACCAACACCAGCAGATGACATGGCACCCCAAACCATCACTGACTGTGGAAACTTTACACTGGACTTCAAGCAACGTGGATTCTGTGCCTCTCCTCTCTTCCTCCAGACTCTCGGACCTTGATTTCCAAAGGAAATGCAAAATTTACTTTCATCAGAGAACATAACTTTGGACCGCTCAGCAACAGTCCAGTCCTTTTGGTCTTTAGACGCTTCTGACATTGTGTCTTGTTCAAGAGTGGCTTGACACAAGGAATGCGGCAGCTGAAATCCATGTCCTGCATACGTCTGTGCGTGGTGATTCTTGAAGCACTGACTCCAGCTGCAGTCCACTCTTTGTGAATCTCCCCCACATGTTTGAATGGGTTTTGTTTCACAATCCTCTCCAGGGTGCGGTTATCCCTATCGCTTGTACACTTTTTTCTACCACATCTTTTCCTTCCCTTCGCCTCTCTATTAATGTGCTTGGACACAGAGCTCTGTGTACAGCCAGCCTCTTTACGTTTTGTGTCTTGCCCTCCTTGTGCAAGGTGTCAATGGTCGTCTTTTGGACAGCTGTCAAGTCAGCAGTCTTCCCCATGAATGTGTAACCTACAGAACTAGACTGAGAGACCATTAAAAGGCCATTGCAGGCGTTTTGAGTTAATTAGCTGATTAGAGTGTGGCACCAGGTGTCTTCAATATTGAACCTTTTCACAATATTCTAATTTTCTGAGATACTGATTTTGGGGTTTTCATTAGTTGTCAGTTATAATCATCAAAATTAAAAGGAACGAACACTTGAAATATATCAGTCTGTGTGTAATGAATGTATACATTATACCAGTTTCACTTTTTGAATGGAATTACTGAAATAAATCAACTTTTTGATGATATTCTAATTTTATGACCAGCACCTGTACAGTACTTGTTTATTTTGACAACACTGCATCATATACAACCGTTAACACCGACAAAGATCGTGATCATGCCACCTAGTGGTCCATTTTTTATTTTTTTTTACTTTGCACAAACTTCTTAGACCAAGACTCATGTGTCCACCAAGTTTAATTCCGATTGGCCGATGTAAGCCACGTGTTTCAACACGCGTGAATGTCCTCATAGACACTAATGGCAGCTGCGACAGACACTTTCTGCACATTCTGAAGTCAATCAGATCAACAGTTCCACAGTTACACCCAATTTCATGGGTTTTTTTTTGGTACTACGACCACAGATTGACCTCATACATAAGCTTATCAAGTTTGGTGAAGATCTTCGAGATTTACAGCCGTTTATGTAAAACTGGCCACGCCTACTTCCTGTGTTTTCACGTGCCGTAGCTACATCGAGTCGGAAGTTCAACCTTTTTAATAAGTTTCGACCCCGATCAGATTTATAACTTTTTTTTTTTAAATACAAAAAAAAAAAAAAAAGAAGCAAGAACTAGTTTGCAAAAGTTTTACACACAAAAAATCCAAGATTTTAGAAATTGTATAGGTGGAAATGAAATCAGAGTTGTATGTTTTGTTAGAGCCAAGGATTCCAATGAGTCTACGACAAACGGTCAAGGAGTTATGAGCATTTTTAAAAAATTACTGCTATAGCACCCCCTGTTGACAGATTTGGCAGAGTCTGTGTTTTTTTTTCCTATAATAATCCAATTCTCAAATTTGACAAATTGTTCAATCATTCTCTCCAGCCCGACTGAACACTAGCCCATAAACATTCTTGTCCTTAGTGGAATCAAAATGCAGGTGAGGAGACGTTTACCTTGGTGAGTCGGGCTTCTTTGGCCTTCTTGAGAGAGAAGATGCCTCTGCTTTCTAGTAAACTGCACAATGACAGACACTCGCCTTGGCCCACGCCACTGACCTGCCTCTGCTGGCACAGTTTACTGTAGGTCTCGCACAGCTGTAAGCACAAGAGCACAGCATTTCAGTCTGGAGATTTGTATTGAGGCCACTAGACTACCTCCTCCTACACCGGATCCAGTGCATGAATAAAACTCTCCGCTCAAAACACCCGACTTTCATCAAATTCACATTAGTACAAGCAATAAAAGCAACGTACCCTTTCTCATTCAGCCGAATTTGTGCACATGTTTATATATTTAACAAAAATGACATCAAGAGGGATCTGTGGCTCAGTGGGACTCCTTCGGTGATCATTTGAACGTGTCTTAAGGTTCTGTAGGATGGACATTTTTATTTCTTGTTATAAAAACCCTCACCTTTCCCAGCTGGATATCTCGACTCTTGCCGCTGCGTGTGAGCAGGAGCAGGCAGCACACCAGCAATTTCTGCTGCAGGGGGAAACTTTCTCCTTCCTCTCCCACACTGGAGGCCATGCGGTCTCCATACACCTCCGACAGCACCCGCGCCACCTGAGGAACACTCACACGTGCTGCTGCAACGAAAAACAAACTCACTTTAGACATTTCCTTCAAACGAGCACACACACCAAGCTGAACAACTGGCAATTAAGACCAGCTGAGGATTTGCTCATATTCCCTACGTCCTGTAATCATGTACTCTGACGGTAGCTACTGAAGTCGATTCAGTACGTACTAATCAGTACAAGTGAATACAATACAGAGACACTACATCCGCCATGTTGGCATAGTCACACATGACCTACAACAAGAGCTGAAGCACTGCATTCTGTTATTTTTGATTCCGATGGCTCTTCCGCACCAGTCCCGTTGCCTTATGGGATAGCGCGGTGTCCAGAGGCTCCCTACTGCAGATTCTCAGTGGAAACAGCATCCGGGGCTTTATGCTTTTGCTGTTTTACGAATACTGAGAATTCAGACACATGTACTGCTTTTCGCCAACTGTATAGTAGGCGTTTTCTGATGCATGCATTGCCTCACTTCTTCTGTGTGAAAGGAAATAACTCTCCATACCAGAAGGTGGCAGTAGACTGGAAGACCCAGCTTCAAAAAACGTTTGTGTTGTAAAGAATACTACCGCACCCAAACAGCACGTCACCTTCCGCTCTCAACACCAAACGCAACATGCTATTTAGTATGCGACCTGGACAAAGATTAAGCTAGCTCCCATTTACATGCCGTTCTGAATCAGACTCGACGCTCAGCTCGGCTAGCTATAGCCGACCACCAGTTAATGGTTCCTTTACTATACCAACTAAAGATAGCACACGGTCACTGTATTCTTAAACACTTCGTGTCTTGAGAGAAAGAAAAATAAATAAATAAATCTCCAACACAAAGCTAAAAGCTCACAGATGGCAACTAGTGATCAAATAAAGCAAAAGGGACCTTCACGTTGACGTTTTCAGATCGTTTCATCACGCTTACCTTTGGTATTTGTATTTGTAGTGGTGTTTGTCGATTCGGAAGACATTTTGGGTCGGTTGATAGACTCGACCATCTCTACAGCTCTCCTGTGGGGGTGAGGGAGGACAAGGAGAATTTGAGAATTATACCTTTTTATAGAATAAATGAATGAATGGTGAGTATCTAAACAATTTTAACCAGATCTCTCATACCTGCAGATGTCTAATGCCTTTCGGGCATCTCCTGAAACTGCAGACACCTTCCTGGCACAAAACTGAACAGCAGCAGCATCGAGAACACCTTCTCCTGACACCTGAAAGAATACAAGGTTAAAAGGTTAAACAATAAGAAGAGATCGCTTTGTTATTCAATATCGCTGAAAGAAAAACAGACACCGATTTCAAAACTCTCGGCCGTGCACGTGAACGATGGCTTACCTGCGCGAGTCGGTCCTGGACGATGGCGGACAGCTCCTGCCGGCTGTACGGAGGGAAGTGAAGAAGCTGCGGTCTACAGTGAGGCTTAGCCTGCAGTCTGGGCAAAATACGGTCAGTCAGGTCGAGAGCGTTCGCGACACCTGCGTGTTGAAAGATTAAATTAAAAAAAAAAAAAAAAAAAAGGTTAATATAAGAAACACGGTCATTCCTGATGCTTAGTCAATGCTCTGCTGAACTTTATAGCACACTAATTTTATTTATTTATTTGATAGATAGATAGATAGATAGATAGATAGATAGATAGATAGATAGATAGACAAAAGCAGTGCACAGAAATGCGTTTCTTTTTCCTTTGTATGGAAACCACACGATGTACGACTCACCAATGAGACACAGCCGAGACTTGGGAAGATAAGGCCATTCAAAGATGGTATAGAGAACATCTTGGGCCTTGCTGTCCAGCTGATCCATCTCGTCCAGTACCAACAGACTGCCAGAGACGCAAAATAAAAATGTAAAATAAATGAAGGTCACAAAAAGGCCATTGCACATGTACTAGAGAGAGAGGGGACACTATAGTAAAAACCCGTCCACCCTCTTCTGCACACTTACACGGTGGGGCCTGAACTGGTCAGCAGTTTCTCAAGCTTGACGTCACTGTGGCCTCTGGACGTTCCCAGTTTTTCAGCCAGAAGTGGGAAGATTGAATGGGAGCTACGCAGTGTCATGCAATTGATCACCACAGTCTGCACTCCTTTTAGGAAATCCTGGAAAACAACAACAAAGAAAGTTGTTACTGGACCTCGTCGGTACGGTTTTCTATACGGATGGATCAAGTATTCGAACATGAAACGCTGGAGTGTTATCGAATCGGATTTATCCTCATGTTGCCTGGAAACACAGACTACACAGTACACTGCACCTCTGCAAAACATCATCGTTTCTACTGTCACTACGTGCATGTGTTGGAGTTGGTTATCTTTCCGAAATCCCTACAGAAAGGTTAATTTGCTTGTTTGTTTTTTTTATTCCTACTTAAGCAGACTTTTCCTCGATTGTTTCAGCCTAAAACGTTCGATTTTGCTGCGGAGTTTTGCTTTGCGTGCGGAAAATGACTTAAATAGGTGAAACCGCAAATCGCAGGAAAGTGTTTCACATGGTCTTTCGCAGTGACGTTTGTTGGTAAACGGGACCTTTTACTCGTGTTCGACGCACTCGAGTCATGATGAGGTCACATGACACGCCGTAGCCCAAACCTGCGGTGCTTTGGGTAAATTGCAAACCCCTCTGACTATAGTGGAGTTTCCTTGATTTTGCTGTCGCAAAATCCTGGACGGACCGAGGAATGATTACATGATAAAAGAAGCTTATCGCTTTTGCACTGACAGGAAAGTTACTGAGGAGGGTCTCAGCTACGAGCGATGGTGTTCCACAGGATCCTCCTACAGTATTGCATAGCCTTTCTGCCACCTATCGGAAAAGCTCACCTCGCGTTCTTGAAGGACGCAGTTCAAGCAGGCCGTCTTCCCCGTTCCAGGAGCTCCAGAGATGTACAGGCTGGACGGCTTGCCGGACATCACGTGTTTCTCCAGGAAGGAGACGATAACGCCTCGCTCGGTCTCTCTCGAGAGCAGTCGTTCCGGCACGGCCGTGTGAAGAGCCTGTTTCACACACTGGTACTGCGATTCTGAAACACGGCAGCACGTGTACGTTCGTCAAAGGCAGTTTGACAAAAATGTAACGCGTTTCCAAAAACGCTCCAACGTCAAAATAAAAGCTTGGGACAAATAATAATGAGAACGTACTTTTTGCAACAGGGACGGACACCGCATCCGCTGCATCGGACTCGGTTTCGGTGGGCTCCTTCAAGCATTTGGGAGGAGAGCAAGTCGAGGACGAGGTAGGCCGAAGAGGAGACGTGAAGACAGGGGTGTTCTCGTTAAAGGACAGCTTGCGAGGAGAGCCTAGCGAGGGACGGCTCTGCTTGGGTGGAGAACCCTGAAGAGACGGCGGCAGGTTGCATCCGTTCTCATCGCCTGGGAGAGGAAGAAATAAAATAATAAGACCTGATCATAAACAACATTACGGCGATACGTGTTGCTATACTACAAAATACTTCACAGCCCATGTCCGGTGTATTTATCGTCCTGCACGTGTCTCACTTTTTTTTTTAAGCATTTATTTATTCATTTTCATATGATTCATTTATGTGTCTCACGCTTCTATGTATTTGCACTTTATATAGAGAAACAAGCCGTTCCACTGTGTGCAAGCTATACATAGAGGAACGATGATAAAAAATAAAAACCCCCACTCGACTTTAAAATGACATCGGGGAAAAGATCAAGTAGTATAGACTCCTCTTTCCTTTTGATTACCTGTGCGCTTTCTGGGGCTCAGAGGGAGTCTCCCGTATGGTGGGACGCTTTGGAGGACGTGGTGTCGTGGGGACAGAGGAATGGCACGGGTGTCTACGACGTTCGTCTTCCTGGGAGAAAGAGGGATCGACCGGGCGTCCGCGAAAGCCTTCACGGGAGAAAGTGGGACGTTTCCGAAACACAAGCCGGTGTTCCTGGGAGACAGCAGGATGGTCCGGGGGTCCGGGGCATGCTCCGGGTCACGCTGAGGTGACTTCTTGGGTTGGGAAGAGACCCTGGAGGACTTGCGCTTGGGGAACTGGAGCGTCGGCTGCCTCTGAGAGCGAGTGTTGGGCATCTTCACCACACCAGGCTGTATCTGGAACCACAAAGCTCCAGTCATGTACTGCATTCACTGCACAACACCTTGTACACCAGTATGCAGATTTTAAAGAGAACCATCAGTAGGCTCGAACAACACCTCCTTTAGCAGAACATATTATATATTTATATATTACAACAGAAAACATTATTTGACTCTAGCACGTGCAAACATCAGATGTTGCTGCTCATGGCGCCTAAACCCCAAGACAGGCTAAATAAACAAATAAATACATAAACAAAAACACACAACAAACAGCACGCTAGTAAAATAAACGAGAAAGAGACATGTGAAGCTCTATCATTGCTGACCTGCAAAATTACTTTCATTAGAGAATTAGCCAAACAGCTCGTGCTTGTATTTGGCGCCAAGCAACTGAGCACGCACTTCCGGTTTTAAACTCCTATACACACTTCCACGCATTCTAGACTTAACTCGGTATGTTTTTGTTTTAACTAGAATAATTATATCTTACCTAATATCGGGATAAAACGTTTCTCCTTATATCCAGCCTCCAAGTCGTCCGAAGAAGCGTCGCGTCTCGTCTCGTCTCTGGGAGAAACACTGAGGAATACCTCATACATCAGCTGGTGCGGATCCGCGCGCTGAAGAGTGCTGCGTTCTGATTGGCTGGCTCAACATCAAAGGTCCAATAGAAACAGCCAATAGAATCCCTGGCTACGCCTCTTATGGGGTTGGACCAGGTTTAGATGGCGGGTAAATTGTTTTGCTGAGGGGGCGATTTCCCGGCAAATTTGAATGACAGTGTGAATGCTCTTTGTCTGAAGTGATAAACCAGCCGGACTTTGTCTTTCTAAAACATATATATTTTTTTTAATGTCTAAGCAATACGAACCAGTCAAAGCACACAATACGTTTTTCCCATAACCGTTTTTATTTCAAATTTAACAAGAAGAAAATTAAAAAAAAAATCATAAACACACCCTAAACGTGTCAACATGAACATTTGGCAAGCCAGGGTAACTTATTTAAAATGACAATACCCCAAGAAGAATGTGAAAAAGATCAAGTCAACATAAACCATGGATGGAAAAGGGAACTGGTAAGAAAGCGGGCTTGCCTCTTTGTAATGAATCTTTAAAATGTCATATGTTTAATTCTCTCTATTATACATTTTTACAATAAAAATATCCAGCTACATATAGTGTATTATACATTACATTAAGATTTCTCTAATAACCATTCACACGTTAACAATCTTTTTTTTTTTTTAATAAAAATATATATATATCAAAGAAGAGCACTGGTACCAGGGGAATTAGTGACGGATTGGAACGGTCAAATCTGCTCGAGCGTTAGATGTAAATCAAAAGTGACTCAAGACGACGAACGGAGAAGACTGTTGTATTCTCAGCAGCACAGTTTGCAGCACACGTACACAATCAGGTCCTTCGCACAAACATGGCAAAAGCCTACTGTAAATACCGTGGGCTTAGTGGCACGTTTTTGGTCCGTTATAAAGAAGAGGTTAGTTTAAAGATCTGCCCAAGTTTAAGACATGCACATCATTTTAAAATGGATAATCCATCCATCTTTTACCGCTTACTAGTTTAGAATAGTAATAATAAAATCCCTTTTCACAGACAGAAAGAACATCCGGCGACCCAGTTTAGCTGGGTTCAACTGGTTTAGCCAGTTGAGTAAACCGAACGGCTGCTCAAATATTCGTACACATTAATACACTATTCACAGATCAAGTTTAAAGGGAATGGTTTGCACGATTAAAAACTGCATAGCCCAATCATCAACACTAAAAAAAAATGATTATTATTTTTAAAGTTATAAAATCTGATCTAATAATGAAACAATTGATCCCTTATGGGGGAAACAGGCTAGGAGTGTAATCCTTTTTTTCTTTCTTTCTTTTTTTTTTTAAATTCTTTGACAAACAAGTCAATCTTTATGCATCACAATGCAATGATTGTCTACTGATTGCCTTATGTAATCTCTCCTTTCATCCTAATAGCGTTAAGCCTGATCAACAAGTGCTACAAAAACGGTACCATGGTTGGTATCTGTCACACAGACCATGTGGAATGCATATGATGAGATATCTCTACTGTAGCTTGTGTCCTCTTAACACTCCGGGAAGAGAGATCGTACATATGAATTGAGCAGGACCATGACACTGCACAGTGTTCTCTGGTCTAGAGGTACGTCAGGCTGGAGCTGTTTAGACATCATGTAGTGTGCTTAAAACATTCATTTTATCGTAGATGTATGGAAAAGTGTCTCTCTCACTTGCAATGCATAGTTACCATTTAGTTGCAAATACAAAAGTTGCTATTTATTTGCAAATTCTAAATAATTCAAATATATGTGCAAAAGTTTGGTCACATTTGATATGTATAAAAATTATTATTATTAATATTATGTTAACTAATGGCCTAAATCCTCTTCACCTGAGAATGTTTCAGTTAGTCAGGTAAAGTTTCATTTTTGCATTCTGCTAAAGACAGCTCTGGTCTCTGTTCCAGCTGTGATAGTGTGTGTGTGTGTGTGTGTGTATAATTAGATTCAAATAGGTTTAGCCGTTTTCCTCCGAGTGCAGATCATCTCCCGACAGGTGGCGCAGGGGGGGCTCCTCGTATATTAGCTACAGTGTGAGACAATACAGAAAGTTTATCATCAGGCACAGTGGCAAAGCAATATGACAAGGAGAAATGACAAGAAGCTTAGATGACGTACAGATATACAAAACCGTTTACCTTACGTACTCACAGGCCTTCGGAGATGCCAGACCCTCTTTAAATAGCTCAAGAACACAACGTTTTGTGCGTGGGTATTTTTGCGTCATGAATAGTTCAAATTCGGACATTCACAAATTTCAGCACCTTTATAAAAATGTCCATTCTGTAGCAAAAGTAAAGCCCTGTTCACACAGTGTACCGCCCCAGTGGCGGTCAGTGGGAGTGTTCACACCCAGGCAGAAAATGCGTGGCATCAAAGTGTCAATTTTTTTTTTTACCGTCGAGGGGTTCGTTTTTTGCGGGGTTTGGGGGGCAAAAAAAGGCCGACCAACGAGATTCCCACTTTTGTTCACGTGCCCGGAGCTGAAGTTACATAAAAGTATGACTTCGCGGAGCTCAAGAACAAACCTGTCTTACCGACGAAGAAGAAGCTGAAAAAGAAGACGAAGAAGATGCAAGTGCCCGCCATTTTAGTGAGAGTACGCATTTTAGTGACATACGCGAAATGAAATAAAACGCTTACCGCTATTAAACACGGTGTCGCGGTGAAAGCACCAGATTACACACTAAATACTATACAAGGGTATTTATTATGTCGTGGCTATTATTTTGACATCACTCAGTGCGTTTACATGGACAACAATAATCCACTATTAACCCGATTAAAGAAACTAGCATGTAAACAGCTATTTTTAATGGCCTTGATCTGATTAAAGTCATACTCGAAGTAAACATAAATCGAATTAAGACATAGGGAGTATTCCTGTTTTAGTCGCATTATTGACGTGTATTACAGACACGTACACACCTTAATCACATTATTAACGCCGTGTGGGAGTTTTCACCACATTGTGCAACAGGACACGTACAGGGAGGGAACATTGGACGGCATGGCGTGGGGACGTAAAGATGTGTGACGTTAATCCATCTATGTTCTATAACACCGAACATGAAAGGAGTATTCTAAAAGCGACTCATATAAACACCTTAATCCCATCATCATCTTACTCAGAGTGAGGTCAATAATTAAATTACTGCTGTCCGTGTAAACGCAGTCACTGAAATGTAAGCATGCATTCTAAATGATCCATTTACTTCTTTCAGTGTTGCTTTCTACACTAAATAGCATCGTTTGCTTCTTTGTCTCTTTCCTGCAAATATGCTAATTATAATCCGCTGACTGATGGTCCGCTGATTGTATTTATTCTGCACCTGGAACATATGCATATAAGTATTCTTGACCTCTTAATCAAACAGCTAAGTGCCCCATTATTGCGTCGTTGTATTATCATACTGCCCACAAAAAAAAGTCTATTCATGTTCAACACTTCATCAATTCGCAGGAACATTAACATTTTTGAGCACAACAATAGTTGCCTTATACACACTCACCCCCTCCCAAAAAAAAACATAGATTAACAAATTAAATAATAATCTGGATCTTCCCACAAGTATGTGAATGCTATTGCTGTGACTTTGAATGAATTCAAATCATTACTTGTTTAAAAAGAGTATACGGTTTAAAATGAGAACTTTGGTGATTTGGCCACTGCAACAAATACTTCTTTAAAGCTAAATCACTAAAGACCTTACATTTCACAGAAGTGCATACGTGCTTTAGCGAGTCTGTAAAAAGTGTGTGAACGACTTAAAGTCGTGAATACTGGTTCTCTTCTTCTCAGATGAGCGGGTGTCAGAAACGGAAAGTTTGTGTACCGGAGTATTTCTGCTTTTCGATAAACGCCATCTACTGTCAGGGAGTGAGTTTGCACTTTCACTCAGCACAACGCCCGCGTTGAATGCCTGGGTGAAACGGACTGGTGATAACGCGCGGTGAAAAACGTCCCGGTGTGAACGTGCCCTTACGCGTTACGGCTTTTAACGCAATCTTTATACTGGGTTTTAAGGGAGTCAAAAAGCACGACAGAAAATCCGTTCATCTTAAAATGATCATTCACGTATTCATATATACAGCGTAGGGGTGTCATAAACCAAACAAACTAAATGTTCTTTTAAACCTGCATGAATATTAAATATAATATTACATATTAAAGGGATAGTTCACCCAAAAATGAAAATTCTGTCATCAATTACACGCCTTCATGTCGTTCCAAACCCAAAGACTTTCGTTCATCTCCGGAAGACAAATGAAGAGTTTTTTTTATGAAAACTGGGAGATTTCAGTCCCTTTATTTACATCCCAGTAGCCAAAACTTTCATAAAGGCATCGTTAAATTAATCCACAAGACTCCGGTGGTTTAATCTCAATTTTATGAAGCGATACGACTGCTTTTTGTGCGCAAAAAAAAAAACCTAAAAGAAGTCTTTATTCACAAAATAGCTTCACTTCCGCATATATCTCCGACTTGCGTTCATGAGAGAATCACGATGCGTGCGTGTTGTGTCGACGCGTTGTTGTTTTTTGTTGAGTTTGAGTAACTTATGACAGAATTTTATTTCTTTTTTGGTTAACTATCCCTTTAAGGCTGTTCGATTTGAATACCAGGCTGCTACAGGCTTGGAAATGGTAAAATTAAGCCATGGATCACCAGAACAGCACTCCTCAAAAGCAACCCATCAGCTCATGAAGTGCACAATAGTCAGCGACCATGTGACGGGATTCACGGCACCAACCCAGCCACTACAGCTGCATGCTGGGATTGGGTCATGAAATTCAGCCTAACCGCCGTTTATATATGCGCGCACATATCTCGGAAATCGTCCCGAATACATAATCAGCCACAAGTATTGCTTGGGGAAAAACGGTTCTTACCTCTATTGTTTTTACTCGGATAGATTTTTGCGAACTGTCTGTACTCTTCTGGGGGCGGCAGGTCCTCAACAGGATGGAAGGAGTACTTGGACTCAAACTCATCTGAGAAACAACCATCAGACACAAGAACAGTTTCATAGTTTAACTACTAAAGCGAGCTACGCTTTTATACTACACAAATGCGATGCGTTATTTGCATTTGGGAAAAAAAAAAGAAAAAAAAAAGGGTTTTGAAGGAGAAAATGTGTAGAAAGGATTTCATCGTTTTGTTGAATTGATTGGAAAAATGTGCACTCACATGCATATTGTTTCCTGTAATTGGCTTCTACTTATCACATACTGCATTATCTCCATATCGGTAACAAGAGCAAAGTATCCTGGATGTTCCAGGCCACGCCCCTTTATTAACCTATCGGTTTCTCTTTCATCAAGCATAAAAATCCGAAGGTACACTTCCTTGTCCACGTTTACTAATCACTCCAAACTTCACCTGCACTGACCTTCACCTGCGAGTAGGACAGGCAGGTATTTATCTGTGGCCATGGCACCGTGGACATGTTTCTGCCCAACTCGCCTGCTTTCAAAATGATCTCTTCATTCGGAGCGCGCTCTGAACTGTTTACATAAAGAGGAACTGCAGAGGCCCGATTTGAATTCCTGAGAGGTCATTTGCCTGCAGTGCGATTTCCCGACACTGATAACGTCTAAAGTAGAGATAAAATGCTCAGTCGCCGATGTTTGAAATCAAACGACTAATGTTGACCTCTAGTGTACTCTCGAGTTGCTTTCAAGGTGTCCACAAAGTTTTGGCCATACAGAGTGCACATCTGACTGAAAACAGTATTTTACCGACACCATACCGCAGTAAGAACGTACAGTGTGTTAAAGAAATAAGTCTATGGAGCATACAAGGTGAAATTCGTTTGAGGTTTACCAAAATAATGAAAACACTGATGCAGACTCACCAGTGAAAGTCCTAGAGGCAGACGTATGTCCGTTGCGCATGGGTGGAGGTGGAGGTGGATGTGATGAGGGTTGGCGACTGGAAGAGGTGGGTGGTGGAGGCCTCCCACGGCTCTCGTGAGAATTTTGAGAGCTACTACTTTGCATGCGGGCCGGGGGAGGAGGAGGAGGGGGGGGTGCATCACGAGTCCCGTTCCGGGATGTAAGGGGGGGAGCCTGGGTGGCTTTATTAATAAATACAAACATGCAAAATCTTTTAAAGCACGAGGATTTACCAAACAAACAAACAAAAACAACACATTCTTTATAAGCATCAACAGTTACAATCGGAAGATATCGGCGAATTACCTGGTCGGCGTCCAGGAGGGTCTCGAGCTGGCGGGGGCGGCCGACTGCTTTGTTGGGGTGTGGGCGGTGGTGGGGGTTGGCCTTGGCTACGAGCGTGCCCATTGGATCTCCTGTTCAGCGAGTTCCGTCTCTGTGGCAACTCAGGGGGTGGATCACCGTTTGCCACTGAAGGGGGCTGTCGGTAAGGAGGAGGGGGTGGTAGAGGTGAAGAAAGGGCAGACGAAGAGCGAGAATAAGACTTTGACAGGACATCACGTGCAGATGGGGGAGGAGGGGCTCTGTTCACACTCGGTGGTGGGAGGGGCTTCTCTAGCCCATAAGAGCGGCCAGAGCTTGGACTGTGGCTGGGAGGAGGGTTATTACCACGTCGATTGAACGGCGGAGGGGGAGGAGGGGCCGAGCTGTTGGGTTTGGTCGTGCCGCCGCCGCCGCCGCCACCCGGTTTCGAAATGTCAGGTAGAGAAGGACGGGGATTCCTCGACGGCGCAGGGGGTGAGGAGCGCTCATCATTGGCTTGTTGGCTCGTAGGACGAGGCATAGCAGGACGTGAACCCGGAGGCCGAAGTGCTGCTCTGCCAGCCGTGCCATCTGGAAAGAGATTTACGGTCCCATCACCACCATTCACCCATTAGTCCATATTACAATGTTGACTTATTTGAGATATATATATATATATATATATATATATAAAACCGAAACCTGGCACGGAATGCTTTTCAGTTTTTCCAAGTTCAATAATAATCATCCATTTTATTTTTAGAGGCTTTATTAACATACTGGCTGAAAACCAGTCAGCGCTTCAAACCCAAACTGCAGAATTATACTCCTTAACCCTAAACAAAATTTCCTCTTGATGCTATGGAAGAACCACTTCTTTTTTTTTTTTTTACTTTTCAGAAATAGGGGCATATCACATGACAAGTTCTCGGTGACACAGGAATGCAGAGTTACTACTGCTGAAGATGACTTTCAGAAGTCGTTCACTGACTACGTATACATGCACATCAACATTCTGATATTAATCGGAATGTGGCAATATTATAATCATCACAGAGTCGTGTAAACGCCGCAATCCGACTCGGACCCGATTCAGATGAAGACAATATTCTGATTTCCCACAATTCTGATTCCCACCCCTGGAGCGCGCCCGTTTTGATCGGAAATTAGTTGCAAGTAAACATCTTGCTCAGAAAATCTGACGAAACAGATGCATGCATGGAATTGTGGGTAGCAACGGCAGCATGTTGAATCTTCCGGGATATAACAAGCGTGAAAAGAGAAGCGCACGTGTACACCACCCTACTTACAGCAACCACGTATACCGGAACATTCTGATGCCTGGACGCATATAAACAGCGTATTCGGAATATGGCTGCAACCCGAATACAGACCTTAAACAGAATTCGACGTGCATGTAAACGTAGTCTGTGAAGGACCTTATGAAATTACCTCCCACTGGACGAAGTTTAGGCACTCCTCCACTAAACAGGCCTCCCATTGGCATTGGTCCAGAACCGCCACCAAAGCCCCCTCCACTTCCTCCTCCACTACTGCTGCCGCCTCCACCCCCTCCAGGCTCTGGGAAAGCACACACACACACAACCAGATGGATGATTAGCCATAATGAAGGTCTAGTCAAACATTAATGTAACCTTTTTTATAAGTACTCTTGATCTCACACGGCTCTTATCTGAGCGACCTACTCTCAATAACAGGTGCGCTTCGGTCATTGGCGATAGTGACTTTTTTCAGCCTGGTCCCTTTGCATATGTCTGACAGCAGCGCTCCTCGTCCTTTAGCTTCATCACGTGGCAGCTTGGGCGCGCTAGTGTTCGCCTGTAAAAAGGATTCATTCTTGACGGCGGTTCAAATCGAGCCGCATCAAAAAGACCACCTCGCCTTACCATTCGAATCATCGTTTTTATAATGCTCAGTACTAAACGGAATAGCAACCAAGTAATGTTCTGGATTCTGAACGAATAACAAATGAAGTGTAGAGAGGAAAATACTGCATGGTAAACCCCTCTGTGCTGCAGGTACCTGGCTGAAGGCAGGGGGAGGCGGAGGTCCAGGTGGAGGTGGTGGTGGTGGAGGAATAGGCATGTTGCGGTTTCTACAAGAACGGTGACTACCACCTCGGACTCAGCAGCTGTGGCTCTTCTCACAAAAGCTCTGCGAATGAAAGAGGTGCATCGAAATATTGTTTCATACCCGAGTATTGTAAAAAAGTTCGTACACGAACATAGACTAAAATGGACCTGAACCCACACTCTCAGAAAGGGAAGAAGAAGAAAAAAAGAGATACGAAACTGTCATTTCATCGTCACTAAGATGGTCTAGCTTTTCTACCTTTAAAGCTTAAATCGAAGAACACTCCACTCATCGACCTTAAACCGTTTACACGTCCATGTTTTCAGGGGAAAGATGAGAAGAGCCTGCATATTAAAAGGATGTACCCTTGAAGGTACCACCCCAGCGACAAGCAAAGAGATCATTTAGGACCGACTTCGTGCGGAGAGCGCGTAAATAACCTAACAGCGCTTTGACATCCGCGGTCCCAAAGTAGTAGATCTTTGGGATGTTTTTTTTTTTTTTTACATGCAAATAAAACTAAACATATTCAAATGTGGGGGCGGAAAGAAAAACAAAAACAAAGACAATCAACAATTGTTTGGTTGGTTCCTCCTTTTCGCTCACCACCAAAGCGCTCAAAACCTGTCTGGTAGGATCCTGCTTTCCATTCCCTTCGACCTTGCATACACCCCCACTTCGAACAAAACAAAAAAAAATGTTTGAGTACATTGCAAAATGAATGAAATATCTCTCTCTCATATATCTTCTATATGAGAGATGAACGCAGACGGCAAGGATACGCCGCGTCGTCAGTTCCGACGTCGCTCAGGAATGTTGTTAAGCAGGAACACCAGCAACCGAGGCGCGAGGCAGGAAACAAGAAACGCAGCTCATGTGATTAACCATGAAAGTAGGCAACCTTTATCGATCGTTGGGGGTCTTCGGATCAGAAACGGCTTATACTAACTAACCCCGCCCCCCGCCATGCCATGCGTTAAATAAACCTGTGAATGTTTAAATACATACATAAATAAATAAGTAAAATACATCCGCCCAGCGGTCTACAGTAACCAGATCTTGAACATGAACAGCATGTTTATCATCGGATCGCACACATACTTTTAGGTACATGTCATCGAACATGACTTCCAGTGATTCCACGCACACCTCAGGTGATCACATACGGGCGCAGGGAACACGTTAAAGGCAGATCAATATGAATGGAGCAGACCCAGGAGCAGAACCAGACTCAGAACCAGGAGCAGAACCAGAGCCAAGCAGACTGTTTTAATGACTCGTTAAATGATCTCTTCACGAACAAGGACATGGTCATGTTTGTGAAGTAAACACAATAAATAAAGACAGAGATACATGACAGGGGGAAATGATCATGAGCTCGCAGTGTGAAACACACAAACCAAACACAAAACACACACACACCAAACACAAACTAAACACACTCCAAAACACACACACACACACACCCCAAACACAAACTAAACACACTCCAAACACAAACTAAACACACTCCAAACACACACACCCCCCAAACACACACACCCCAAACACACACACACTCCAAACACAAACTAAACACACTCCAAACACACACCCCCCAAACACACACACCCCAAACACAAACTAAACACACACACACACGCCCCAAAGCTGTTGGTCAACAAACTTGTACCACCTGGAGGAAGAAGAAAGACTTCTGTACAGCAGTTAAAGACTAGACTGTAAGTTTAGAAACAGAATCAAACAGAACACGGTTTTGTTTTGTAAAGCAAAACCACCACAAAGCAGCAGCCCATCACCTTTCAGTTCGCTCACTTCCCCTGTGTGAAGACACGACTCACCTGCGGACTAATCACCGACTCGGGGCTCCAACCGCATCGGGACTCAACCGAATCGTTCTCCGGGGAGTTCTCTCTCTCTCTCTCTCTCTCTCTCTCTCTCTCTCTCTCACACACACACACACACACACACTATCTCTCTCTCTCTCACACACACACTTACAGACCAGTTACAAAACAAACCTGGAAACTAAACCACCACCTTTAACGTCTCGAAGAACCGCGGCTTCATGCTGTCTAACCCACTCGGCAGAGGGGTGCACTGGCGCGGGGATAAAACTAATAGACTTATCACCCAGGACTAAACACTAGCGATATAGACGCATACTAAAATCTCCCGCTTCCTTAAACTTTTCATCCAGAGAAAGTGAGTTTAAAGGAAGCCACTGCTTTGAGCTTCAGCGGCGAACTCAGTGCTGAGAAACCCGGAAGTGTAGAGAGCAATACAAAATGGTGGCAGGTCGCCGAATTCCTCCGATTACCGAATTCCTCCGATTAGAACCGAATGCTTCCGATTAGAGCCGAATGCTTCCGATTTTAGCCGATGCCTCGGATCATCGAATGCCTCCGATTAGAACCGAATGCCTTCGATTACAGGAGAATTCTTCCGATTAGAGCAGAATGCTTTCGATTAGCCGAATGCTTCCGATTAGAGCCGAATTCCTCCGATTAGAGCCGAATTCCTCCGATTAGAGCCGAATGCTTCAGATCAGAGCAGAATGCTTCCGATTAGAGGAGAATGCTTCCGATTAGAGGCGAATGCTTCCGATTAGAGGCGAATGCTTCCGATCAGAGCAGAATGCTTCCGATCAGAGCAGAATGCTTCCGATCAGAGCAGAATGCTTCCGATCAGAGGCGAATGCTTCCGATCAGAGGCGAATGCTTCCGATCAGAGGCGAATGCTTCCGATTAGAGGAGAATGCTTCCGATTAGAGGTGAATACGTCCGATTAGAGCTGAATGCTTAGAGCCGAATGCCTCCGATTAGAGGAGAATACCTCCAATTAGAACCGAATGCCTCCGATTAGAGGAGAATACCTCCAATTAGAACCGAATGCCTCCGATTAGGAGAATACCTCCGATTAGAACCGAATGTCTCAGATTAGGAGAATACCTCCGATTAGAACCGAATGCCTCCGATTAGAGGAGAATACGTCCGATTAGAGCCGAATGCCTCCGATTAGAGGCGAGTACCCCCGATTAGAGCCAAAAGATCATTGTAGTTCAAGCCTTTACCAAACTCAAAGCAGCACCTTGTCTTGGCATTCCTACTATTGATCCCACTACTACCAAGAACCAACCCCCCAATTTTTTAATTCCCTTCCATGCTAATGTCATGAAGACATCAAGACTATTCTAATGATTCACTTGATTATTTAAAAAAAATGTATCATTTATCATCACAGCACGTTTGCTTCACACCTCCAGGGTTGGGGATTTGAGTCCCATCATGGGTGGAGTTTGCGGCAGGGGTTTCCTCCGGGTACTCCGGTTTCCTCCCCCAGTCCAAAGACATGCACGGTAGGCTGATTGGCGTGTCTAAAGTGTAAAAGGAATGGGCGTGTGAGTGTGTATGTGATTGTGCCCTGCGATGGACTGGCACCCTGTCCAGGGTGTACCCCGCCTTGTGCCCGATGCTCCCTGGAATAGGCTCCAGGTTCCCCGTGATCCTGAAAAGGAGTAAGTGGTAGAAGATGCATCGCTTCATAATTTGGGTAAGGGGGTTGTACTAATGATTTAGTTAGTCAATATCACAATATAATTTAAAATAAAGGGGGGAACACTGAAAATTTAACAATTTTTTTTCTTCCTATGATCTTTAGAAAATTTGGATGATGTAACTTCCTGTTAAAATTGTGGAATATTCTAAATATCTAAATGTTTATCTGAAACATGCACATACAATGCCCTCCACTAATATTGGCACCCTTGGTAGATATGAGCAAAGACCTTTTGACCTTTTGTTAAAAATACACAAAAATGCTCTGCTCTCATGGATATCACACAACTGCAAACAAAACACAGGTTTTTTATTATATATATATATATATATATATATATATATATATATATATATATATATAGGTGTACAACAATTCATACAATAATATGAATATGAATTCATACAAGAAAAATATATTTGAAGCATATTCCCATTGATATTGAAAAAATTTTGTACACCTGGGATTGGAACAGGACATTGTTCAACCATGACTTTTTACAGGGGAATAAATATGAGTGAGAACACATAGGCAAAATTCCCTTAGTCATTCATAACAATGGGTAAGACGAAGGAATATAGCTGTGATGTGCGGTAAAAGGTTGTTAAGCTTCACAAAATGGGAAGTGGCTATAAGAAAATAGCACAAGCATTGAAAATGCCCATTTCCACCATCCGGGCAATAATTAAGAAGTTCCGGTCAACTGGAAATTATATGAATCAACTTGGAATTGGACGTGTGTCTATATCGTCTCAACGCACTGTGAAGAGGATGGTCCGACTGGCCAAAAAATCACAGTTAGTTGTTGTCTTGGGGTCAGAAAGTCTCCAAAACTACAATTTGAAGTTACCTACATCACCACAAGGAGTTTGGAAGGGTTTCAAGAAAAAAAAGCCTCTACTCTCATTCAAAAACAAACTCAAGCATGTTCAGTTTGCCAGACACTACTGGAACTCCAAACGGGATCAGGTTCTATGGTCAGATGAAACCAAAATAGAGCTTTTTGGTAATAAACACCAGAGGTGGTTTTGGTGCGCACAGATAGGTAGCCATATGGAAAGGTACCTCTTGCCCACGGTTAATTATGGTGGTGGCTCTTTAATGTTTTTGGGCTGTTTTTCTGCTAGAGGACCATGACATTTTGTTAGGATACATGACATCATGGACGTGGTTGGATCTGCCAGCAGGACAATGATCCAAAACATACATCAAAATCAACACAAAAATGGTCCCCTGACTTGAAACCCAGAGAAAACCTGTGGGGTGAACTGAAGATGAGAATCCACCAACATGAACCTCGACATGTGAAGGATCGGGAGAGATTCTGTATGGAGGAATGGTCTCAGATCCCTTGCCATGTAATCTCCAACCTCATCAGGCATTATAGGAGAAGACTCAGAGCTGCTATCTTGGCAAAATGGAGGTAGCACAAAATATTGACTAAAAAAGTGCTTATAATTGTTGCTCACCTATGTCTAGGAAAAATATTTTATTATAAAGTGTTTTGTTTGCAATTGTCTGATATCCTTGAGATTATATTTTTTTTAAACAAAAGATCAAAACGTCTATAAAAAATAAAGACAATTTTTCACAGCCTTCTTTGCTCATATTTACCAAGGGTGCCAATATTATTGGAGGGCACTGTATGTTATGAAGGACACTTTACCAGTGTTTAAAATGTCTTTGACAGACATATTTGTAAATGTAATTTTGGTGTGACATGAATGCCACAGCAATCGTGGAATTACCCATCACTCCATATCAATCACATCAATTCTTTGTTCAAAAGTCATATTGTTTGTGATTTCAATTTTTTTTTATTTACAGCTTTCATGAAATGAATAATTTATTCACAGCTATGTTTTAACGGCCTTGGCTCATATGGGACGTTACGCCCTTTACTCCTCCAAGTCCGTATATCGGTGACATCGTCAAGGTGTGCCAGTAATCTAGTGTGTCATTCTAAAGAAGCATGGCTTATCTTTTTGTCAAAACATTTGGGAATTTTGGGACACATTTTCATTGGATTAGGCCTTAATTTTCATCCTCAATGACATGTAAAATCAGCATTTATTTGTGGCATAGTTTTTCATGGAATAAATAAGTTATATTTCAAGAACAGGATTTGGAAAATAAAAATCTCCAAATTCATCAGTAAAATATAATATTATATGAACACAGATGATGATAATTAAAAATGCTGCATATGAAGATGTTGGCCTGAGTAACTTTCTACAATTCATTTCTTAAAACAAAAACAATAATATGTTGGGTTTTTTTATTTTTAGAAAATCTATAGTATTCATGTCCATCTTTTCTGAAACTCAATATGAATTGAGTAAGCAAAAATTACAGTAGTTAATGATGGTTTGTTAATTGTGGTTATGTAAAAATGTTTTAACACCTGGAAAGCCTCTGGTCACCACACCAAGTCCTCCCACAAAGTCATGCCATGACAGTATTTTAGTACATACTATAAGTACAGAAGCCACCATCAGGAACAGATCAGTTCCTAGCTAACCTGTAGATAGCATGTGAGTGATGATTACTAACTAGCAAGCTAACAACAGAACCCATCTTAGTAAATCTAGCTGTGTCTGAAGAAATGATAGGGGATTAGGAGGTGATGGTAGTCTATCGCGAGCTTTGGAGGACAGTTTCTCAGAACGCGCCAAGATGCACAAAGATCCGAAACAATTCGTGGCAAGGCGAGTAAAAGGAGCCAAAGTGATGGTGCATTTATGAACAAATACCATTTTTTCAGACCTAGTATGAGTACAAGTACATGCTTTTGGTACTCGTCTATACTGATACCGAACGCAAAATGAGTAACCTACTGTATAACTTCAGTCAATCTACACCAATGTACCTCAGCGGGGTTTCAATTTTCACCACTGACAGGAGAACAAGTAACAGTGCATGTTGATTTTAATCTGTAACTCCAGTATTCAGATATCAATGAGTAGGTGAATTCGCATTTCCAGCTGGTTTTTTTGTTTTGTTTTCTGAGAGAGCGATGAACTATCTAATGTTTAAACATGAATGGGATAAGTCTTGTTCAAGAGCTATCAGAATCAACCCATGGACAATCATGCTCCCGCTCAGGCAAGTCGTGCACAGTCTGCAGTCTGCTTTAATTGACATCATATATTGTCAAATACATCTGGATCGCTGTTATTTCATGTCATCGGTTCATTAGCATGACAACACACACTAGAATTACGTAACCTAGTTGGTGTTGGGGAATATTTATGAGTAAATAGAAGTATAAGGACTGATGCATCTCTAGTATTCATAAGTATTATATCACGGTCATTGCATGACTGTGGGAGTTCTCTAGATGGTGCGCATCATGCATGCTAGAGGATGTCTACATGTTATAACACCACCCCTAGAGGTTTGGAGGAGTGAAACAGACCCATCAAAAAAGGTAAGTATCCATGCTTGGTCATTTGGGGCATCTTGAAAATCGTTAAATGATAAATATACAATATTTGATGATGAAATAACATTAAGATGATTTTGTTACAGTAGTACATCTTATGCATATTTTCATCATAAATATGTGTAATATATCAGACAAATTTATAACCTTATAAAAAATAAAAAACTTCAAGTCATGGTGCTTCTATAAGAAAAGTAATTTTGCTAAGGTATACTGTCCCAATTGACTTGATTTCACAGTATACCTCCCTATAACCTCAGTCCTTTTACAAAAGTAGAATAACACAGGGTTTGACTAATTATTTTGTAAACATTTATTTTAAATCAGTTTTAAAATACCGAAAATGTCAATACAAAAGCATGCAACAACTGAAAATAATTCTAGTAAGAATAATTAAGAAACTAATGATTTTAACTTTGACACAATTGATACAAAGTCATCACTTTGAAAACAATTTCTCAAACAGTATTAGTCAAATACATCAAATGTATAGTACACAAAATAAAAACGACGCACCAAAGAAGGTTTTGAAAATATAAACTTCATTTAACAATGGTAACAATAATATATTACAATGACGAAAAAAATTCAAATGCACTGTCATTAAATGCCACAAAATTCGACACTTTCCCAGAGTACTAGTGCAAGAATGTGTAAGGTTCTATTTTAAGTGCTAATGGTACAAAGCAAGCATACAAAATATATATACATACACATATATATACAAGTTGTAAAGAAAAAAAAAGATAGTATATAATGTTTTTTGTGTATATTTGTGATATGTTTTTGTTCAAATATTTACATGTGCATATTAATATAACCCTGATATATTCTTCATAACATACATGAAATTAATTCTTTTGAAAGACCTGTCTTTCTGTGGTAAAAAAAAAAAAAAAAAAGACTACAATCAATATTAAAATCCATCCCATCATAATAGTGTTCGCTTTTTAAACACTGACCCCTTTAAGGATTGTTTTGGTACTTCAAGTTCCATGCCTGATACCAAAGACTCTAAGTCCTTTTTAATTTTAATACTGCCATGAGATGCATCTCTTCCCTGGTGATATTTTGTGTCAGATTTGTAATGATTATTTGGGACACTGTCAGGCAAGTTTACTTTGCCTGATGGCAAGTCAACATCTGGAAGTGTAAGTTCTGTTTTGAGACCTTTAAGAGGAGTTGTTGGCCCATGCATGACATAGTCAGGAATCCCAAACTCAGAGTCCAATGTAGATACGTTTGAATACAGCACTTCCAGGTTGTGTTTAGCTTTTATATCAGGGTTGTTAAATCCTTGAACATCATATTTTGGTGTTGTGAGTTTTGGTAATTTGAATTTACTCTCTGGCCCATCAGTGCCAATTTCAGGATATTTCATGTCTAGTTTTGGAGCTCTGAAATCAGCTTCAGGGACGTCCATATATATGCTTGAGGTCTTTGGTCCTCTAATACCAATGTCAGGAGAATGAATATAATCTGGCTTTAGAGATGACAAACTCAAATCTGGCCTCTCCCAGGTACCTTTATAATCAACATCACTCTCTTTAAATCCAGGGATGCTAAATGATGTTGCTGGGTCAGCTGAATTGTCTCCCTTAATCTGAGGAAGTGATGCATCCATCTCAGGTGCCATTAATTTAGGATCTGATGATCTTAATTTGGGCATCTTAAGTCCGGGCATTTTTAAATCCATGTCTGGAAATGTAGGTTTTCGTGCATCAATGTCAATATCAGGAGCAGCACTTACTGCATTCAATTTTTTGGACGTCAAGGATAAATCTGGCCCTTCCAAATCTCCTTGGATATCAGTCTCATGTCCTTTAAAACTTGGAAGGCTAAATTTTGGTGTGTTCACTTTGGGCATTTTGATTTTTCCTGTAGGACCATCAATGTCAATATCAGGGGAATTCATATATAGGTTTGGGCCTTTCACATCTCCTTCAGGGAAAGCCAAATTCATGTCTGGTGAATTTATATCTCCCTTAATGTTGGGGCCTTTGAGATTTGGCATTTTCAGTTTTCCTGATGGAGCATTGATGTTGAAGTCTGGTGACCTGATATCAACCTTTGGTTCTTTAAGAGTTGGTCCTTTGATTTTACCTGTTGGGACATTTACATCTAACTCTGGGACAGAGAGGTTTGGTGAGTTTATCTCTCCTTTCATTTTAGGAAGTGAGAGCTCCACGTCAGGTGTCTTTATTTTTGGTCCTGAGAGTCCAAAATCAGACAACCTAAATTTGGGCTTTTTTGTTTTACCTGATGGTACATGCATGTCTGGAAGTGTCACACCATTAACATTAGCTTTGGGTCCATTGATGTCAGGACCAGTAATATCTGCATCAAATTTAGGTGAGGACATGCTCAAATCTGGGCCTTTCAAGCCTCCTTTAACATCAGTGTCAGGACCTTTAAAACCTGCAAAGCTAAATTTGGGTGTTTTCATTTTAGGCATTTTGATTTTTCCTGTAGGACCATCAATGTCAATATCAGGGGAATTCATATATAGGTTTGGGCCTTTCACATCTCCTTCAGGGAAAGCCAAATTCATGTCTGGTGAATTTATATCTCCCTTAATGTTGGGGCCTTTGAGATTTGGCATTTTCAGTTTTCCTGATGGAGCATTGATGTTGAAGTCTGGTGACCTGATATCAACCTTTGGTTCTTTAAGAGTTGGTCCTTTGATTTTACCTGTTGGGACATTTACATCTAACTCTGGGACAGAGAGGTTTGGTGAGTTTATCTCTCCTTTCATTTTAGGAAGTGAGAGGTCCACGTCAGGTGTCTTTATTTTTGGTCCTGAGAGTCCAAAATCAGGCAACCTAAATTTGGGCTTTTTTATTTTACCTGATGGTACATGCATGTCTGGAAGTGTCACACCATTAACATTTGCTTTGGGTCCATCAATGTCAAAGTTAGGACCAGAGACATCTGCATCAAATTTAGGTGAGGACATACTCAAATCTGGGCCTTTCAAGCCTCCTTTAACATCAGTGTCAGGCCCTTTAAAACCAGGAATGCTGAATTTGGGTGTTTTCATTTTAGGCATTTTGATTTTTCCTGTAGGACCATCAATATCAATATCAGGGGAATTCACATCTAGTTTTGGCCCTTTCAAATTTGCATCAGGGAAAGCCAAATTCATGTCTGGTGAACCCATATCTCCCTTAAATGTTGGGCCTTTGATATTTGGCATTTTCAGTTTTCCTGATGGAGCATTGATGTTGATGTCCGGTGACCCGATATCAACCTTTGGTTCTTTAAGAGTTGGTCCTTTGATTTTACCTGTTGGGACATTTACATCTAACTCTGGGACAGAGAGGTTTGGTGAGTTTATCTCTCCTTTCATTTTAGGAAGTGAGTGATCTACCTCAGGTGCCTTAATTTTTGGTCCCGAGAGTCCAAAACCAGGCAACCTAAATTTGGACTTTCTTGTTTTACCTGATGGTACATGCATGTCTGGAAGTGTTACACCATTAACATTAGCTTTGGGTCCATCAATGTCAAATTTAGGACCAGAAACATCTGCATCAAATTTAGGAGAGGACATGCTCAAATCTGGCCCTTTCAAGCCTCCTTTAACATCAGTGTCAGGCCCTTTAAAACCAGGAATGCTGAATTTGGGTGTTTTCATTTTAGGCATTTTGATTTTTCCTGTAGGACCATCAATGTCAATATCAGGGGAATTCACATCTAGTTTTGGCCCTTTCAAATTTGCATCAGGGAAAGCCAAATTCATGTCTGGTGAACCCATATCTCCCTTAATGTTGGGGCCTTTGAAATTTGGCATTTTCACTTTTCCTGAAGGAGCATCAATGTTACCTGATGGTAGGGACAAATTCAAATCGGGCCCTTTCAAGTCTCCTTTGACACCAAGGTCTCGTCCTTTAAATCCAGGAATACTAAATTTGGGTGTTTTCGTTTTAGGCATTTTGATATTTCCTGTAGGACCATCTAAATCAATATCAGGGGAATCCACATCTAGTTTTGGCCCTTTCAAATTTGCATCAGGGAAAGCCAAATTCATGTCTGGTGAACCCATATCTCCCTTAATGTTGGGGCCTTTGAAATTTGGCATTTTCACTTTTCCTGAAGGAGCATCAATGTTACCTGATGGTAGGGACAAATTCAAATCGGGCCCTTTCAAGTCTCCTTTGACACCAAGGTCTCGTCCTTTAAATCCAGGAATACTAAATTTGGGTGTTTTCGTTTTAGGCATTTTGATATTTCCTGTAGGACCATCAATGTCAATATCAGGGGAATTCACATCTAGTTTTGGCCCTTTCAAATTTGCATCAGGGAAAGCCAAATTCATGTCTGGTGAACCCATATCTCCCTTAATGTTGGGGCCTTTGAAATTTGGCATTTTCAGTTTCCCTGAGGGAGCACCAATGTTGAATTCAGGTGACTTTATATCAAGCTTTGGTTCTTTAAGATTTGGTCCTTTAATTTTACCTTTTGGAACATCAATATCTAACTCTGGTGCTGTGAGATTTGGTGAGTTTATCTGTCCTTTCATCTTAGGCAGAGAGAGATCCATCTCAGGTGTCTTTACACTAGATTTTGAGTGTCCAAAATCAGGCATCTTGAATTTGGGCATTTTTGATTTACCAGACGGTAGGTCCATATTTGGAAGTGTCATGTCTTTAAAGTCTGCTTTGGGTCCATCAATGTCAATGTCTGGAACATCAACATCTGCATCAAATTTAGGAGAGGACCAACTCAAGTCAGGCCTTTCTAAGTCTCCCGTTACATCAGTGTCACGTCCTTTAAAACCAGGAAGGCTAAATTTAGGTGTTTTCATTTTGGGCATTTTGATTTTTCCTGTAGAACCATCAATGCCAATATCAGGGGAATTCACATTCAGTTTTGGCCCATTCACATCTGCGTCAGGGAAAGCCAAATTCATGTCTGGTGAACTCATATCTCCCTTAAACGTTGGGCTTTTAAAATGTGGCATTTTAATTTTCCCTGAAGGAGCATCGAAGTTGAATTCAGGTGACTTTACACCAAGCTTTGGTTCTTTAATTGTTGGCCCTTTGATTTTACCTGTTGGGACATCAGTATCGAACTCTGGGGCTGTGAGATTTGGTGAGTTTATCTGTCCTTTCATCTTAGGCAGAGAAAGATCCATCTCTGGTGTCTTTACACTAGATTTTGAGTGTCCAAAATCAGGCATGTTGAATTTTGGCATTTTTGATTTACCAGATGGTAGGTCCATATTTGGAAGTGTCATGTCTGCTTTGGGTCCATCAATGTCAGGAACATCAACATCTGCATCAAATTTAGGAGAGGACCAATGCAAATTAGGCCTTTCTAAATCTCCTTTCACATCAGTGTCAGGTCCTTCATAACTTGGAAGGTTAAATTTATGCATTTTCAATTTTCCTGTATGATTATCAATGTCAATATCAGGGGAATTCACATTCAATTTCGGTGCCTTCAAATCAGCTTCTGGGAGAGCCAACTTAATGTCTTGTTCATCAGCCCCTCCTTTGGGCAAATGTCCTGATAATCCAAATTTTGGCATTTTTAGTTTTCCTGAGGGAGCCTTAATGTCATTGCTGAATCCAGATACATCAATATCATCATAGGGAACTTCAAAATTTAAATGTGGCTTTTGTAAATTTGGCACATTGCTTCTATCTAGAGTGTGTACATTGAGATCTGGGGTTGTGATGTCTCGTGAGTCGAGTTCTCCCTTAATCTTAGGATGTGAGAGATCAATGTCAGGTGCCCTTATTTTATGTGCTGACGGTCCAAAATCTGGCATTTTAAACCTGGGCGTGTTTATCTTGCCTGATAAGTCCACATTTGGAGTTGGACGTCCGGTTTCGGGATTGACGTCATTTGTTAGCCCATTAATGTAAACGCCAGAACGACTATATCCGGCATCCATATTGGGAGATGACAAACCAATTTCTGGCTCTGTGAAGTCACCTTTAACATCAATATTAGGTCTGACATCTTGACTTTTTCCTTGTGGGTTTCCTTTAATAAACCTCTTGACTTTGGTATTGAAAAGCCTGTTGTAAGTATCCGTACGTAGCTGCAGAAATAAATAACAATTATCATTTGCTATGAATGTCAAATGCATTTACCACATGTTTATCTGGCACTTTCTGTTGCACAGAAGGTCTCAATCTCTTGCTTGGTTTAAAATACAGCAATGTAAATTACAGTTAAAACACACCTCATCTGGAGCTTTGATTCTGTTATCCAAATTTTCCAAGCTTTTACTGGATCTCATGTGTGGCTTTAACAACACTTGAATCTTGTCATTGTATGGTTCAGTTGGTTGCAGTATGTCAATCATTTCATTCTTCATGGCACCAACAGTTTCATCTCCTGTAATGGCAACAACTTAAGACTTGTATACATATTAATTAAATCAAGTTTTTTAATTGTAGGTATATCTACACTCAGTTTATTAAGCACACCTGCCTTGGACCTAATCCTTTCATCTGATACACTTACCATACAGTACAAGTGCACCATTTAGGCATGAAATTTCTTAGTAGATCCCATCCCTTTTGTCAGCTCCAAAAGCCTTTGTAAAACTACAGTTTGCCAACTAGCATATAGGCAAAGACCGGGCCTTTCGGAATAATGTGCTCTGGACACACAAATCAAAGATAGTGTTGTTTGGCCACAATAACAGTAGACATCCAAAGACAGCTTTTCAGTAGGAGTATCTCGTACCAACTGTGAAGCACGGTGGTGGAAATGTTATGGTTTGGGGTTGCTTCACTGCCTCAGAGACTGGACAGCTTGCGTTCATTGATTCAACTATGAATTCTGCATCATATCAAAGATATTCCTGTTCAAAAGTTGAACCAAAAGTGGACCTTTCAACAGGACAATGGTCCTTAGCACACTAACAAATCCACCAAGGAATGGCTCAAAAAGAAGAAATTGAGGGTTATGGAATGGCCTAGTAAAAGTCCTGATTTGAATCCCATTGAAATGTTGTGGGGAGATTGTGTGAAATGTGTGAAACAGGCAGGACATGCAGGAAAACCCTCAAACATCTTGCAACTGAAAGAATATTGCATGGAAGAGTGGTCAAAAATTCCAGCAAGCCGATGTCAGAGACTGGTGGACAATTATACTAAACACTTACAAGAAGTTATTTCTGCTAAAGGGGGCGATACTAGCATCTGAGGCCAAGGGTGTACTTAATTTTTCCACAGAAGAATCTCACATCTATTGATATTTCTGTTGAATAAACGATTTAAAAAAACTAATTTTCCTTGAAGTTTTGTTCAAGTATATCAGCTTTATTAATAGGCCCCGTTTCAAAGATGGTCAAATGTTTGCCAACAATTTCCATGGGGTGTACTTATTTTTTCACATGACTATACATGGTTAGCGTTGATCCTAAATGGCCCCTTCCCACTGACGGACAGGGTATAATGCGACCCTGACTAGCAATCGTTAGAGGACTGTGATTAATTAAATACGTACAAAGTGCCCAATATAGTAGGTGTATCTGATAAATTGACCAGGTGTGTACTTATATGGTGGGTCTAGCTGATTAAAGGTAAATTAAGGTACATTTACATGTTTAATTTATTACAGTATCTTTATTTACCATCTTGATATTTCTCATGGTTGATTCCAGAGACATGCACATATCTTTTGTCATTATCCTCAAACGTGATGCTTTCCGACAGGCTCCTTCGATGATTAGTCTGAGGAGTATAAATACACATTTACAAGGTATTCTTACAACATTTTTGATTATTAGCTTATTTACTTAAACAATAAAAAAGCACGACTTTTTTTGGGGGGTGGAATTTTCCATTCTACCACTGGGTATATAATCAATAAGAAACATTCTAATATAATTAAGCACATAATTAGAATAACAATACATACATACCATTTTTTTTTAACAAAAGAAGCAAGGTCTAAGCCTGTAACGGAGAAAGAGGGAAGTCAATCAGTTATTCCAATATTTTAGTACTTCTTCATAAATATATTAGTTTTCAAAAAACTCATTTATTTGAGTTTTCAATTCAATGTGAGAACCCAAGACAAACAACAAGGATAGAAAGTAAACAAAAACAACCAAAAAGCCTTGACGTAGCAAAAAAGAAATTCTATTTAAATGGAGATCAAGGCGACACCTCCTGTGGTCCGCGGTGAGATTTCATTGCTACATTTAAATTCATAAAATCATTTTTAACCAATTAATACGCAGTGCCAATCAATGTTTCCCAAACACGAAAAAACAAAAAAACACCACACACTCTTAATCAGGTCTGTCATTATTTTTAAAGTAATGACATTTTTGTGGTGTTCTTATTATGAAGTGCGTGTACTTAATTTGCACAAATTGTGTCAGCTGATCGTTATTGTCCAATAGAATTACAGCTATTTAACTTGCTGTAATTCTACTGCAATACTTTTATATTTCTCCAGATCTCTGTTACTTTGCTACTATTATTTAGCTACAGAAGCAAGAAATAGATGAACGATAAAAATGGAAGGATTTTGTTTATATAAATGGTCTTATTGTGCTGCTCGTATGAATTACGCATCGAACGAATTCACGGCCACTTAGAATGTAGTGAGAAATATGAGGAGTGTATTAACTTGATTACCTACAACAGCTCAATGTAGACGATGCAAAAATAAACACAGGGGAAAGAACGTATGAAAAACGTACAGTGCCGTGCAAAAGTTTTCGCCACCCTAGTGGAAAATGTCTGCTTTAATCAGAAATGTGTTGCATTTAAACACCTCATTCAGAAAATCCACTGAAAGGAGATCCAGCACTGTGCACAAGTTTTCACCACCCTATTTTTCATTTTTAGTTTAGTACTTTGCTATAGATTTTTATTTTATAATCGAGTCAGTACAAAAAAACCCCAAAACAACAGTTTAGATTCCCAAACATTCGTTTTCCAGCACAAAATTGAAATGTTACAGAAAATGTTTGTATGTCAGTAAAGAATGCAGCGTAATAAGACGTAAGACACTTTTCAGACAAAAAAACAAACAAACAAACAAACATAATGAAGTCTGCTGCATTTTGCTGCAGAAATAAGAAGCAACCCCGACAGTCAACGTCTCCAGAAGGTTCTGTAAGATGCTCGATAAAACTTACAGCTCATTTCCTTATAAAACGGCACTAATTCCACCTGAGATGACTTTATTAATTTATTTATTTAAAGCAAATGGTCATCACACCAAATATAGCCTTTGTTTCATTTATTCCCATTTACTGCTCTTTATAGTATTTAATTTTTTTTTAAATGTTGAAACATTTCATTTCGAAGGCATGTATTCGAAGGCATCCTTGCTCTACAGCATTTCTTTGCATGTGCCTAAAACTTTTGCACAGTACCGTATATCAGGTCAATTTTTAAAATCTGAAGAACATCTCTCTATGACAGTCTTCTGATCGCTCTGCATTCTTTCAGGATGATCACACAGGAACGATAGAGTGAGAGCAAAACACAAACCCGAAACCTTAAGGTATTTGTCTTGTGGTTCAGTAAACGGGTTTGACCAGAACAAAGGTGGTTGTGTACAGAACCACACCCACCCTCTGGCTTCAAAAAACTGTGGAGAGGCAAAAGGTGCTGTTGGGATACTCTACGGATGGACACACTTTATATATAAACATCGCCTCCTCTAGATATTATCTCTATATACTATTAATTCCGGTATCAGTATATGATAAGATAGCGAGATATGAACAGTACCTCACGGTGTATAGGTTATAATAGTATTATTTTTTTTTGAGCTTTATAAGAAAATTAATTGTTTACACATTTTACAAGGCTTCTGTCTATGCATGCATTTAATATCCACAAATACATGAGACTTTTAATCAGCATCTATGCTAGATTCCTGGCTGCTTCTTCATCATTTTCCACTTTGATGGTTGATTTTCAAGACTAAATCTGATCCAGAGTATAAATTTCACACACTCACACACACACACACACACACACACTCACACACAGAAGTACACTTTGCTATAATAGTTCATTAGCCATACTTGACTCTTAGTAACATGACATAATTAACCAAGAACGTCTATTTAGAGCACAGATTTCTGCAAGTTATTAGTCTTACCTCAGCTTGTGTTAAGACTGTGTTGAGCTTCCTTTCAGAGCTGGATGCGTCAACTTCCCATGTTGATATGCCACCACAGACGGAGCGGTACGACTATGTTTACGTCCTCTATCCGTTCACTGTTTAAGAGAGGCAACTTTAAGGCAGCCAAACAAACCGGTTAAACCTCAATCACACAGATTTGGACACCCTGCCAAGCCTGCAAATTCCTTCTCATGACATCGTTCCATCCAGGAAAAAAAAAAACTCATAAGAATACATTTCCATAAGAAAAAAAAATAAAAATCCACACCTGTATCCTCCCATATGACTCAGGTGCTCAGCTTTCACAGAGAAACACCCATTACTATTCAATTAAGCAGCACAGCTGATCTGGGTGGGGATGAATATTTAGCAGCGAACACACCTTCTGGTATGCAGGTGGTGTTTCTGGATTTACAACACCGCGAACACAAATACTGCACCATTAAAGAGGAGCAAAAACTAAAAAAAAAACAATAACCCTACAGCTTATACTTACAATATAAAAGGAAATACAGAAAGACGTTATTAAGCTAGTAAGAGACTTTATTAAAAGTGAAAACGAATGTCTGTTTCTCATTACACGCAGATAACAGAAATAACATTCTCGCTTTGACATTAAAACGTGTCAAATAAGTCAATGAACATTTGACCCATAAACATTACACTTACATGCACATCGATATTGCGATATTGATCAGAATTGGCCAACATCGTAGTAAGTACCGAGTCAAGTCGTGTAAACCCGGCAATTACCTTTATTACCCGAGTCAGATTAAGACAATATTCTGATTCCGACCCCTGGAATACGTCTGCGTTAATCCGAAATGTGTTGCATTTATTCACAACACTTTATTCAGAGAATCCACTGAAATTAGATACGGTATTGTGCAAAAGTTTTCGCCACACAATATTTTTTTGGGTTTTTTTTTTCAGTACAAACTTTGTTATGGATTTATTTTATCTTATTGTAATTTTACTTCTACGTTTTTTACGGCACTTGGCCGACGCCCTTATCCAGAGCGACTTATGTTTGTCTCATTTACACGACTGAGCACTTGAAGGTTAAGGGCCTTGCGCAAGGGCCCAACAGTGGTAGCTTGGCAGTGCTGGGGTTTGAACTGCCGACCTTCTGATCAGTAATCCAGAGCCTTTAACCACTGAGACACCACTACATTATCGAGTCATTTTACTAATATAGTTTTCCAGCACAAAATTAAAATGTTACAGAAAAATGTTTGTATGTCAGTAAAGAAAGCAGCGTATTAAGAGGTAAGACACACTTTTCAGACAAAAAAAAACACTCATAATTATGTCTGCTGGAGTTTGCTGCAGAAATAAGAAGCGAGTGCGACAGTCAAAGTCTCAAGGAAGAACCGTGACTGGTTCTGTAAGATCCTCGATAAAACTTACAGCTCATTTCCTTATAAAACGGCACTAATTTTACCGAAGACTATTTAAAAAGAAAAGAAAAAAAACATTTTTGTCACACCAAATATTGACTTTGTTTCATTTACCAGAGTTCACTGCTCTTTACCGTATTTATTCTTTTTTTTGAATGTAGAACCCATGTCACACCCCTCTTCATTTCCCTCCACTGGCTTCCTGTAGCTGCCCGCATCAAGTTCAAGGCCTTGATGCTCACCTACAAGACCTTGTCAGGAACGGCACCCTCCTACCTCAACTCTCTCCTGAAGGCCTACGTTCCCTCTCGCAATCTGCTATCGACTAGCGACCGACGTTTAGTAGTTCCCACTCAGCGTGGCGTAAGGTCCCTTTCCAGAACCTTCACGCATACCGTTCCCCAGTGTTGGAATGCACTTCCAATCTCAATCCGGACTGCAGAATCTCTCACCATCTTCAAACAACAGCTAAAGACCCACCACTTCCGTGAACACCTAAATAAAAATAAATACATAAATAAATAAAATTGCACTTACACCTCTACTCTGTGCACTTTGCTTCCAGTGGAACTCGATTAATAGATCTTGTACGGTAGCACTATTTGTAGTATTCTCTGCTTGATATATCGCTTTGCTTGTATTTTTCTCATTTGTAAGCCGCTTTGGATAAAAACGTCTGCTAAGTGAATAAATGTAAATGTATGTATATGCGCATTCTCAAACCGCAAGGAACTGTGGGTGCTAACAGAGGAATTATTTAGGAATGACAACTCGGGCAGACTTACAACAACCCTGTATACAGGGATATTCCTTTGCCTGGACTCACATAAACAAACGGCGCTTTCGGAATATGGCCACAACCCGAATATAGACCTTTAAACGGTATTTGATGTACATGTAAATGTAGTTACTGAATGAGGTAGGTAAAAAAAAAGGCCCTTAAGTAGAAAACTACTGTGTAAATGCCACATTAATAGTAACAGGCTCCTTATAAAGGATTCAGACTCAAAGGCTGTGGCAGGAAATAAAGTGAGCTGTCCTTAAGCATAGGCCAAGAATGACAAAAGGTTCAGTATGGAAGCCTGATTTAAAAAAAAAAAAAAAAAAGACGCCTGATTTATTTATTTATTTTTTAATTTGTTTCTATGTAATATATTTGGACTTATTTAATGTGTGACAAAATACTCAACCTTAGTATATGAATTTTCCAGATAAATCATATAGACACATAGTTTTAAACGTGTGACGAGAGTATAAAACAGGAAACAGATTTCTCGTGAATTCAAATGTCATCATGTAAACATGTCGTAAATAAATCTCAGTCCTTTTGAGTTTTCAACCAAACCGATGCGGCGTCTGAAAAACCACTGGTCCAGATCGGTGCTCCTATTTTCGCTCGTTTAGCAATCAGTCATCGTTCGTCTCTTCCGTGTAGAAGTTTCTGAAAAACGGAATCTCTTTTGCGCGCAGAGCAGATGGGCTGTCGAACTCCACCACCTTCCCAGCATGCATCACCAGAACTCTGTCAGAGTCCATGATTGTATTGAGTCTGTTGGATGGGAGAGAGAGAGAGGGGGAGAGAGAGAGAGAGAGAGAGAGAGAGAGAGAGAGAGCGCACAAGGGTGAGGTCACTGTAATTCAAGTGGTCTGTTACAAATAAACATCTCCACATGTACAGATTCCCCTCAAAAAACAAACAAAAACAAACAAACAAACAAAAATAAACCCCCACACAGCGATCTGCGGGGTCCAAGCACCCTTTGCAAACAGTATAGCCAGTTCCCAGTTCTTGCCAGTTGACGAGTCTACTAAGTTGACATGTTGGAAACAGGAAAAATGGGCAAGCGTAAGTATCTGAGTGACTTTGGCAAGGGTTAAACTGTGATGGCTAGACAGGGTGAACCGGTGACAGGGTCAGGGGCGCCTGAGGCTCACTGATGTGTGTGCGAAGCAAAGACTAGCTCGTCTTAGCTCGTCTAGTCCGATCCCACAGAAGAGCTACTATAGCACAAATGGCTGAAAATGTTAATATTGGCTATGATAATATAAAGTGTCAGAACACACAGTGCATCACAGCTTTCCCGCATCAAGTTGGTTGGTCAGAGTGCTCATGCTGACCCCTGTCCACTGCCGAAAGCTCCTACAATGGGCACATGAGCATCAGAACTGGACCATAGAACAATGGAAGAAGGTGGTCTGGTCTGATCCAAACTACAGAACTTAAAGGATCTTCTACAAACATCTTGATGCCAGATAAAACAGCACATCTTCAGAGCGGAGGTCTTGTGGAGTCCATGGCTTGACAGGTCAGAGGTTTTTTGGTGGCCCAAGGGGGACGATCACAATATTAGTCAGCTGGTTTTTAATGTTATGGCTCATTGTTGTAAGTGGTGAGAATAGTATGAAACGAGTAAATGAATGGGCTCTCGAGTGTCACAGCAGAACAGCTTTCACTCAAGAGATTGAGAGATTCGAGATCAAATCCCAGTGATGCCAGAGCCATCTGTGGCCAAGACTCCAAGACATTACTTGTGTCTTTTCGAGCAGCAGTTTGAAAAACCTCCACCGGCTGGTTTCATGTGTGGAAATGCAAGCGGGTCCTCACCCTAAACCCTGCTGGTAGCCGCTGAACTGGGAAATGACTTAAATACGGAGAAAATAGTGTCAAAACGAGAAAAAAAACAATAACATAGGCGAGAGAGTAAATGATTAAAAACAGGAGTCATATTTTATCTTTTTTTATTTATTTCTATTATTTCAAAAAATACTTCTTTATTATATACTTCTTATAAAGTGGTATTTTTTTTTCTTTTTTACTTTTCCCACTCTATAACATTTTTGTACTCGGCTATATTTGGAGATCTTGGAGATTCCGCCTACATGGTGCTCGGTCAAATAGAAAATAAATATGGCCCTTACCTATGGGCAATGGTGAGCACGGTCTTGTGCTTAAATCTTTCTCGGATAGTTTTCTGTAGAAGCATGTCAGTCTTGTGATCTACGCTGGCTGTAGCTTCATCGATACATAAAACCTACAAAGAAGACACCAAAATGTTACCCTGTTTGCCCGTGCGTCACAGTCCTGCTTAATGAAAAAAGCCCAAGCAACGATCTGGGCATGCGCGTACATTGGCGTCAGTCAGAAGAGCCCGAGCAAGACACAGCAGCTGCCTTTGGCCAACTGAAAGAGACTTTCCTCGCTCTCCCACTGCAGCCTCCAACCCTCCTGATAAAATAGGGGGGACGACAAGAAAACGTTTCTCTGCGCACTCTTATAAACTTATTCATGTATGTAAATGACCAATATATGACTCACTCCCTGGCACATACCTATTCTACGAACTACATCTCCTAGGTGACATTGCTGCAAAGCGTCTAGTAGCTGATGTTCTTGCTGACGCCCACAGGGGTCAAGGTTCTCCCTCACAGAGCTAGAGAATAAAAAGGGATCCTGGGGGATGATGGCCAGCTTGGACCTACAAAGGACATCATATGTTTGCGAGCTATACAGGGTGAATTACAAAAAATGTTAGCACTTATTGGCGGCATTTTTCTTTATAGTATTGTTGTTTTTCTTTTGGAGAAACGGCACTTAAGTGACATTTTACAGTCTGTAATTAGTAACCTTGTGTTATAATGTGAGGTATTTCCACTGTTAACATTTTTTAAAAATCACCTGGTATTTAAGAATGTTTCAATATTTCATGTTGAATGAATTCCAGTCAAATACTCAAAAAGTGTCATCATACAGACTACACTGCACTGCTCACCTAAGCTGAGACAGCCCAACTTGACTGATGTCCTCCCCGTCCAGCAGTATGCATCCCTGCTTCAGTTCCACCATACGAAACAGTGCCAGGAACAGAGTAGACTTCCCTGAGCCGGTGCGTCCGACGATACCGACCCTCTCACCTGGCATCACCAGAAAACTCACGCCATCCAGAGCATTGGGCAATCCCGGCCGATACGCCAAAACCGCCGCGTCAAACTCTACTCGACCGTGCTCGGGCCAGGAAGCTGGAACCTAGTTAAAAAGTTGCACAGATAGGTTTGTGCATTATAGATACAACACAACTCTCCCTTGTTCCACGTGGATTTGAGCGTGACTGGTTCTCTCACCGCTGCTTTGCCATGCTGTGGTTCCAGAGGAATGCAGGTGGAATACTCCTCGGTACGCTCCACACTCACCAGCTGCATCTCAGTCTGGGCGAAGCTGAAGATCAGTCCTGACAGCAGGTTAGTGATGGATAGAGCATAGGACAGAGCCAGACCCACCATACCTAACACAAACAAACACACAGCAACTTTAGCTTTAAAGGAGACCTATTATGCCCCTTTGTTGTTGTTTTTTTTTTCACGAGATGTAATATAAGTCTCAGGTGTCCCCAAAACGTGTCTGAAGTTTCAGCTCAAAATACCCCATGGATCGTTTATTCATCATACCGTGCTGTAAATGCTCCTTTTTGCGCGGAAACAAAAACACACTGTTTTCGTGTGCGTCTCTTTAAATGCAAATGAGCTGCTGCACCCCACCCCCTTTCCAGAAGAGGGATGTGCCTTTACAGCTCCTGGTTCCAATACTACGGCAACAACAAATCAGCAGAACCGATATGACCGACACCGTAAATCGACCGGTGTTCAGCCCAATATGTCTGGTCTCTGTGTATACAATCAGAGACGACGGTAACTTTAGCCGCGTTAGCCGTGGAATTCGCTAACAAGCTTATTCGGAAAGGCGATTTACAAACATTGACAAAATATAAAGTGCGACACTTCTGGATATGAAGCTGGATCATGAACATTTGGTATCGATCCATGCTTGAGAATCAACTTTTCAGCAAATCCCGCTGTGTATTGGCCCTCGCTCACAAAGCTGTATAGTGTAAAATGTTTTGCATAAACATATACGAATGTAGCTATTTTTTGGGGTGCATTTCCTTCAAAAATAAAACGTCTTCACTGCGTCCCAGTGGCTCGGATGCTGGGAGTACACGGAGACTGTTTATGTTCATTCTTACAGCCAACAGAAGACTTACAAAGCTTACGAAGCTGAGACATTCTTCTCATCACTGTAGCTGCTCCAGCACGGAGAACACGGCGGACTATGTGCAGCTCACCCAGGAGAGGAGCTATGCTAATAGTACCAGGTCCGTCACCAGTCGTGGGCGGGGCCTGTTCCAATGTGACATCACGTTGCGCAGAAAATGCGAACGACTCATTTTCAGACACTATGATTAATGTGGAATATTTTTTAAAAAATTTAAAAGGAGTGGGTGGATTTTTAGCAGTATAGGGTGTTTGTATACACACACTGCTGACACGTTTATGCTCAAACACCGTGTAAAAGTGAATTTTCCATAAAGCCCAAAGCATACTTTGTATGCTTTTTACACATATGCATAGCCTTTCAAAGTATACTCCATTTGACATGTAAGCGTTCACAGGCACTACCTTTCAAGGCCTACAAGATTTAGTACAGAGCAGTAACTAGCGTGAATCATACGTTGAGACATCAAGAACCATCCCTGAACAAAGGGCTACATGCCCGTAATTATCATTCAGAAAGACATCTCTCTAGACAATCCTATCAGCTCACCATCTGGGGGGGTCAACACCTGTAACGACATCAGTACCGTGAGAACGGAAAGCGATCACATCAGACTAGAGATGCACCGATACTAAGTTTCTCAGCCAATACCGATAACCGATTATTCAGAGCGATATCGGCCGATACGGATAACCGATACCGATAGTTCTGCCTTTTATACCTTCTTTTAAATGAATTCTGAAAGAAATACAAATAAGAACTTTATTCTCTCCATTTCCACAAGTAGTTTCACAGTAGCTGGTCTCGTCAACATGAACAAATGAGTCTAATGAACACGAACACATGAACTTCATTCTGAAGATTAAAGTAAGATTATGAACTTATTGAATGTTAGTAATAGATATTAACATTGACTGAATTGTAAAAATCCTCCTGTTAGTCTCACACTCACTCTCCACAAACACAAGCATTTCTCCTCCATCATTAACATCAAACTGCTCATATATAATATCAGCTTTTATATATTAACATTAACTGGATATGAAATATACTGCTCTATAAATATATTTTTCTGTACAATATATATATATATATACTTTTTTTTGTCAACTCATCTTTATATAAATCTTTCAGCGGTGTGCTGGAGCTTTAATTCAGCGCGGGCAAAATAAATGTAGACTCGAGGCTGAAAAATAATTTAAAATTTTATCGGTGTAGAGATTACAGAGATTACAAACTGTAGTTTTGTCGTCATTCCACACAAGAGACATCATCTTTACACACAGCACGAATACGATGTGTTTCCCCGCCCTCTTTTGATCGACAGGATATAATCGGCCCTGATCATCTGGTGATTTTAAACTCTCGTCCGATGGCCCGTAGCGTGAAAAATCACCTTTATCGGCCGATACATCGGTGCGTCTCTACATCAAGCGCTATCCTTAATTTACATCTAGACTGAACTTCATAAAACCTCTGCGCTGTATAAAACCTCTGCGCTGAACCCGAACCGCTTCGTGTACTTTGTCAGCATGCTGCAAGAAAGTTCTTCTTCTTTGAGATCTTCCACATCCTCATTATTTTTTCTTACAATTATGATGCATCACACTGGGCCCAATCAATCATCAGCAGTTCATTTGCACCGGAACATGCAGGAACGACGCCCGGCACCGCTCAAATATTGAAAATTGTGCCTGCGTTTCTGGAAAGGACTGATGTAGGTCAGGCAGCTTTTTAAAAAAATGCATCAAATTATTCGGAAAATACAATCGGCTCATTTCCGCGACGGCTAACTGGTAACTAGTCATAAACTAGCGTTATCTGTCGCGCGTGTGATGAAAAGGCTGCTAATCTCATCAATTCAGAGAGAACTGATGAGCTGAAGAGACGGTGTGTTCACAGAACTGAACTCTGAGCCGTTTTGGATTACTAAAGGATACTGAACATCCATAGACGAGCAGAGTAAACTGTGACGCTTTGGGGAACAGTCTTGAAATATCATGACCACATTGTGGAGTAATACAGATAACTACACAAGCTAAGAAAGTATTTCTTTTCATTGATATTGGGTCGTCCCCCCTACACACATTGTTATATTCTAAAGGACATAATAGTCATTTGTAAGACTAAAGGTTTGTTGTGAGCTTCAGCGCATACTGTGAAGCTTAACACATAACCGTGTGTGCAATGTGCAGCTCTTTTGTCCGGTTCTCCCACGGCATCGCTGAAATGTTATAATTAGCACTAGTTCAATGACGGCATTCAACACTATTGTATTAACTGAAGCGCTCGGAGCACTGTCGTGTCGATATCTCACTGGACCTTTCACTCTCCCGTGGTGTTTTGCTACCTCGTGGTTTACAGATTAAGCACTTCCCATAAATACGCATCATCGTCACATGCTTTGCTTCAATTGCTTCTAGTATTTAGAGCAGGATCAGACAGAAGGACGCAGGGTCACGCACCAAGTCTCCTTTAGTCAACAGTGGACTAGTTCAACAAACAGACTTCATATAAAACCATAATGAACGTTCTTTTACTTTCACACTATCCGTTGTGACCCAGATGAGGACGGGTTCCCTTCTGAGTCTGGTTCCTCTCAAGGTTTCTTCCTCATATCATCTTTGGGAGTTTTTCCTCACCACCGTCTCCCTCAATAGGGATACATTCACACACTAAAAATCAATATCCCGTGTTTATATGTTTCTGTAAAGCCACTTTGAGGCAAGGTCCATTGTTAAAAGCACTATACAAATAGAATAGAATTGAATTGAATAGAAGGGCACGGTGCCATTGGGTAGGCATTGTTTTATATGACTGCAGTCAAAGAAATGTTCTGAAAAATCCTCATATCTAAGCTCATGTTCGGCGTCTATCTTGCATTAGTAGTGAAATATTAGGAACATTTATGACTCTGACCTCTAAATACCATCAGAACTCCTGGTGGAGTATCTCGAATAGCCAGCTGGCTAATTAACGTTTTTATGTATAAACTTTTATTCGTATGACTTGCATTCCCGAAATCCAATAAGGTTGGCTGGCTGCCTAGTATTGGCAGTGAAGTTTAAGAGGAGTTGTGAATACGAAGTAAGCGTGAGGAAAGCAGACGACCAACCTGGATCAACGGATCCGCTCTGGTGCTGGATCACAGCGATTACGCTAATTCCGGTCACTACAGTGACGCCAATCATCTGCAGCCGGATGTCTAGCCACTGCATGGCAGCGTTACTGATGAACACACAGCGCTGGTTCTGATCCAACCTCCTCTCATTCTCCTCCTCAAACCTGCATGTTTATAAATTGAGTGTCTAGGATTATGAAATGAAGTTCACTGGAAGATTTCAAGAGGAAACACAGAGGCTGCATTGAGGGACACGGGCTCTATACCTGGCAGTGTGTCCACTGGCCCGCACTGTTGTCAGGCCACTGAGGGTTTCGGAGAAGTGTGAATAGACTGGAGAAAGCGTGAGGCTGCACAAGCGTTTGAGCTCACGGGAGGAGTGCCGATAAAACCTCTGAGTTTGGTAGTACAGCAACCCTAGTGGAACTAGAGGGAGCAGCACCCAGGGCAGCCCATAGCTCATCACCACCAACATTCCCAACAACCCAAAGACATTGGCCAGAAGGATGTTGAGGACGAATGGTAGAGAGTCATCTATGCTATAGATGTCGGAGGAGAAGCGATTTAGGACTCGGCCCAGAGGAGTGGTGTCAAAGAAGGTCACCGTCATCTGGAATTAAGAATGAAACATAGCAATATTAGCTGCATGAGAGATGAACAAAGGAAATAAGATCATTCTAGAAATGTATATGAATTACTTTACGGCTTCCTATCAGACACTGCAATGATTTCTAGCCAATTCTATTATTTTCTTCACATCACAACACGTACAGAATTTAGAATTTTACTGATTTATTTTTACAACTTACTGTCATGTAAGCTCTAGTCAGCATTATGAACACCTTTGAATACTTTAAAAATCCTGTCATCCTCACATTAACACTGTTAACATTATGAACATTTATGGATCATTCAGGTTCATTAATAGAGCTAGATGGCTAATGTTATAAATACGACAAATTATTAGGTAGCTAGCTAATGCTAGCTGTGAATATTATGAACATTTATTATGTCATATAGCTGGCTAGCTAGCATTAGCAATGAAGTTTATGAACATTCAGGAATGATATCAGAAACCTGGTCAGGTTGCTGGCTAAGAAAATCTGTATAACAATTCTATATGCTAATTAATTCCTTTTGCTTACTTGAATAAGTCCATATATGGGTACATAGTGCCTACTTGAATATGTATATATTTGGGCAGATAGTGCCTACTTGAATATGTCCATATATGGGCATATAGCATATTGATCCTATTTCAAAATTAAACACTTTCATCTATGACCTTAATACAGCTTCACCTGGTAATCAAAGAGAAGCCTGAAACTCGGCCTAATCTTGTTTTATTTGTTCTCTGTTATTAACAAAACATTTTTCTTTTCTTTTTTTTTTTACAGATTACCTTAAGCACACTATCCAGCAGTCTTCTATGGATGACCGTGGCAGCGTGGATTGCTCCGTAAGCAAACAGGAAGGCACGAGCAGCGGTGAAGACGGTATTGGCTACAGCTAGAGAACCATACACCGTCATGTAGAACTTCAGCTCTGAGCTCATATTGCCCAACGAGTCTCGGACTGGTAAAGGAAACCTTAAATGAAATGTTCCGGGGAAAAAATTCTCAACAATTGCAGCAATTTAACTCTGTCTTACAGAATACAGAATCATTCTGAAGGTTTATTTATTTTTATTCTAACTTACGCAAGTGTGTCTGCAGAGAGAAGCACTAGGGCGGAGAGAGGACTTGCTGTCAGAGACTCCAGTTCAGACCCATTAGCTTTTAAGTTGGAGATCCAGTGAGACAGCCACCAATCAGACACATTCTTAGAGCCTGCGGTAAAAATAATGTCATTCGAGCATTGGTATTAATTACAGCACGGTCTAACTAGACGCTAAAATGCTGTTTTAAGTCATTCATACCTTGCATGAAGAGCAGGGACAAAAGTACAGACACAGCCATACACCCGCCCACTGCTTTCCAATAGGACTTATAGACTGTCCAGGCGATCCCACCTATCTGCTTCTGCTCCTCCCCTATGGTGTGAATCCCCTCCTCTGAATCTGTCTCATTGGTCAGCTCTTCGTCTTGTTCAGCGCCATCTAATTAAAGTATTTATTAGCAAAAGAAAATCTCAGCTCTGACTTGGTGAAATCTTTACTATGAGAAACAGGTAATAAAATACAATAATCACCTTTCTCCTTCACTTTGCTCTCATTCGTGCTACCCGGACGTACATCTTTCACCAGAGATAAGACCTCCTGCGGTGTTCCTTTACAAAGCAAACCATACCATCAAGAACATCAGACCTGATCCAACATTTGAAACGTTTGTGTGTTTTTCTAGGCTCAGGCAACACATCTGTAAATGACATACACACGTCTATATACTATTGTGCATATCCTATATACTGTACACACTAGAGTAATGAATAATATCGGTTGTGGATGATACCGGTTTTTACAACTGTCCCATTGTCCATCAGCACCACTAGATCGGCTTTCTCCACAAACTCTATTCTATGAGTGCAAAGGATTCTGGTCTTGCTCCTGAGAATTCCCAAAATGCATTTCTCCATGAGATGATGAGCCACGTCAGCATCGACTGCTGCTAAAGGATCATCCAGCAGGTAGATGTCCTTGTCCTGCCACAGAACACAACACGGTCGATCAGGTTAAAGCCCTACTTTTTGTACAATATTTCCGTTTCGACGTTTCCGTGAGAGCTTTCACCATATAAACAGCTCGGGCTAGAGCGAGTCGACTTTTCTGCCCTCCGCTGAGCGTCACTCCATTCTCTCCTACTTCTGTCTGATCCCCATTCGGCAAAACCTGCGGAACATCCAGCGTGTAACAGTTAAAACGTTGTCCGATTCATTTTCTGACTCTGTATACGATCCACATCCAAGGATTTATTCTAGATCAGTTAGCTAACCAACCAGCCAATCCTGGGACGTTTCGACACTTCTCTTAATCATTATCTGGTTTGGCTTCACAGGTTTCAGCTCCACTGGCGAACCATTTTCCCCAGTTAAAATAATTGAAAATACAGAAATGGGCTTACATTAAGGTCTGTAGTTAGGGCACAAGCCTCAAGCACAGCTTGATAGAAGCCACTGTCAAAGTCCTTTCCAAACAGGATGTTATCACGCACGGTTGCATGCTGGATCCATGGCTCCTGGGCAACCAATCCGAAGCCCTGCTCTCTGCCCTGGACGTGCACAATGCCTCCAACTCTGCAGAGTTATTTTTAAATAAATAGAAAGGTTTATATGAAGCTTTATTTTTTTTTCCTCCATAAATGTGGCATCTATTTATTAGTATGTGAGGATGAGCACTTTCTGCTTTGCTTAGCGATAAACTGCCTTAATATGACACATTTAAACATAATTTACACAGCTCAGCCCAGCTAAAATCCAGTTTTGGGGTGCCTTGCTGCATTTATATACATTCTAAAAAATAAAAAAAGAGAAATCCAACCTGGATATAAAATGATTGTAATATAAACGCCACCAGCAATATACCTGTTCAGCTCTCCGATAATGCCAGCTAACAGTGAGCTTTTTCCACAGCCAACTTTGCCAACCACAACAAACAGAGAGCCCTGAAATTTTCAAAAGAAACAGAACGTAAAATAGGACAAATGTAACAAGGCGCAAATCTGTAACAGAATAATGTCAGATAATTATTCTTTGCCCTTGATAGGCTTGTCAAGTGCTTTCATTTCCACGGTGACACACACCTTCTTGACACTTAAGTTGAGATTATGGAGGTATAGGCTTTGTGTTGGAGATGCGTCATCGACCTCAGAGTTAGACTGTGGATCTGGCCTCTTCCATGAGAAACTGGCTTGGGTCAACTGAATGGCAGTTAGAGGATCATCCGGAGATACTGCGTGAAACATTTAAATGAGCAGTTTAAACCAAAAACAAACAAACAAAAAGTTTTAACTGTTTTTAAAAAAGTTTTTATTTTAACTGTAATTCGCATTTTATACGGGACTACGTTACTCTCGTTTCAGTGAGTCCTTGGACTGGCTGTTGCCCGACACACTGTTAGTCCTGCCTCGCCTTATGGGCCTGCCTGATTCATCCTGATGCCTTACTTCTGCTTGGAGCTTTCTGCACTTGTGACTCAACGTACGCTGCTGTGGTCCCTAAAAATGAACACCCTAAAGATGTCCCCAAAACAGCTCATGACCCTGCGTCACTCTTGTTTCAGTACATGGTCTCACCTGCAGACTTGTACCTGCTGTAATCAGGAAGACTTCCCTGTGCTCACCTCAGACTTATTTATATAATATTGTCATACTGAACAGCCTTTAAACACACTGATTTCACTGCCTGTACACTTCTACAGATGTATAATGCAATAATGAGTTGCAATCCTACTATCAGGCTGGGTTCAGCCTTTTGAGTCTCAAGGCTTCATCCTAAAGTTTCCTCAAGGGCGTTTTTCCTTTCCATTGTCCCTATAGTGGTGTGTTCAATAGGGATGTAAATCTACAGTACATCCAGGTCTCCATAAAGCTGCGTTGCAAAAAAATCCTCGTTGTCAATTAAAGCTTCGTCGAATATCTAGTGAAATCTCTGACTAGACCTTAGATTACTTTCAGGGGAACGTTTACTCGTCACTTTCTGTACTCTAGTGAACTGGACCCAGCTTTCTGGAACGCTGCTTTGATTTGTATTCAAAAAGACAATTCTACCCATGTAGAAACTGCTAGAAACATAACTGATTTGAGTGCATTTTGATGATCAGTGGTTATAAGCAGTGGTATCTGTTGGAAATCGTGGCTTGGATAGACAGCCGACTTCCGACTATTTCCACGTTTGTTCCTTGAGGCCGTAAAGAACTACCTCGGGAATAATTTTAATACCTTGGCTGTAGTATGCACTGAAGTCTTGATCGTGCAGACTGAGGAAGAGCTGAATGCGGTCCAGAGATACTTTGGCTTCCAGTGTGCCATTAAGAACCCAGGGGAAGGCATTGAGTGGAAGAATGAGCATGCCCACCAGAGCAAGAGTAGTGAAAACCTACAAGCAAAACAAGTATGCAGTTTCAGTGCTCGAATCAGTGGGTTTTGTTCTGGTGTGACCTGAATCCAAACATCACGAGCCCCTCTCTCCTATGCTCTTACAGAAACTCTCGGAAACGTCATTCACAGAGAAAGGGTTACTTTCACATGTATACACACATGCAAATATACATACACACAACCAGGTGCATCTCAAAACGATATCGTATCCAAACCAAAATAAAAGTGGGATGGTTAAACAGCTCCGAGAGTCGAGTTCGGTCACATTGCTCACCTTCGCTGCAGTAAGACTGTTTCCAAGCAGCACGTACGTCATGAAGGTGAGGATTGAGATAACGACAGGAAGAGCCGCCCAGGTGTACACGCACACTGCGTCCAGATACTTCAGGGCCTTCAGGTGACTCAGCTCTTTTTTGCGACTCTGAGTTATCTTCTCTGCGATGTGCTGCTCCCAGTTATAAAACTTGAGAACTCGGATTCCAAAAAGGACTTCAGTCATTAGCTTTAAAAAGGGAAACAAAGCGCACAAGTCAAACAACTGCCACCATTTCCGACTGAAGCGGATCCTTGGACGATCGTGCGTTCATTAACTGATCAAGATTTTGTTAAGGCCTGAAGTATTCATTTATATAAGATTAGAAGTACAAGATTTATATCGTTTGCATAACTGGCGTTTACAGAAATAGAGATAGATTTAATGCGCCGATTTTTATTGCACTTGATACACATAATCTTTTGCTGTTTCAGGCATTTATATATTGGAGAATTTCTTTATAATGACCAGACACAACTCAATCAAAAATTGGGAATTTAAATATACAGACACTGCGCAAAAATCCAAAAACAATAAAACAAATATACAGCACTGTGCAGAAAATAGAAAAAATTATTCATAAAATACAAGGCCTGTCAGTAGAAACAAGCAAACTCTAAATATGCAAAACTTTATTTGAAAAAACAAAAAGAAAGAAAGAAACAGAAGCAACTGATCAGAAGAAACTGATTTAGTTTTTAACAGTTTTCTGCTCTTCTTAAACACGTTTCATTTCATTTCTTAAGAATCTTTGGCATTATAGAATTTCGTCACGGTCGTCTTTACAGTCGCACGGCGTGGTACAGTAACCCAACTACGTCAATAAATACATCTAAACTGAATTTCGAATAAAGACTGAGAACAATATGGAACCTTATGCAACAGGTAACTTTATTCGTAAACAAGAACAGTGATGCATTCCTACCTTCACTCTGTTGTCCTTGTGCGCCAGCATGTGTTTATTGTTCTCCAGGATGCGGGATGCCAGAACCTTATTGAGTGGCACGAGCAGGAAAGCCACACCCAGACCTCCCAGGAAGGCGACGCCCATCTGCAGGTAAAGCAGGTAAAGGGCCAGGATGAACTGGAAAGGAAGACTCCAAACTTCATGGAAGCTGTTGAAAAAATTGACCAGTCGGTCTGTGTCCGTGCTCATGTAGTTGACCACCTCGCCCGTGGTGAAACGTGCCAGCGCCGAGCTGCTGACCCGCAGAGCTTTAGAATAGATAGTGGACACCACAGCGGCCCGAGCCTCAAGGGCCACCTTCGACACTTGGAAAACAAAGACGTTGCGGAGGAACGCTGCTAAGAAAGTGCTCGAGAAGAGTCCGACAGCACACCAGACGCCTCTGCTCAGTGGTGCCCCCTCGGTCTCCATGAACCCCACTAGCCAGCTGAGGAGTAGCGGTCCTGCAAAGGCTAGCAAGCTGGCCATCAGCTTCAGCACACCAAGGAGGTAGTAGCGTGGTCCAAACGCCTTGTGTAGCACCCTGAAGAGTCTCACGTCATGGTGGCTCATTTCCTCCGAAAGCGCCTCAGGCTGGATCTCACTGTACAACCCATCCTGCTGGTTCCCTTCAAGTGTCCTCGGCACTCCGTTATCCAGACACTGTACCCAGCTCTGACTGAAGCGTTGAGTGACAGCTTTGGTCCGTAGCCTTTGGGGAAGTTGTAAAACATCACAGGGTCTCTCGAGCTCTCCACGTTGACCTTGCCTCAGTTGAACATTCAACCACAAGTAGAGAAACCTAGACAAGCAGCTGCAGCCATCCTCGGCCACCATTTCACCTCCAGCAGGCTCTGGGACAATAAGAGGTTCCCCATCGTCCGTGTTTACAAGCAGAGACTCCCTTTGCGACGTGTAACAAGGAAAGATAAAGGCCAGCAAGTACAAAAAGATCAGGGCTGACCTGGTAACAGACAAGACAAATCTTCCGAGCTGCAACAGGTGCTCGTTACTGAGATGATTGCCATCCTGAATGTAAGCAATAAGGGTAAACACTATGTTCGGCACAGGAAGAATAGCCAGGATCAGAAAAAATGGTGGCCCTCGAGTCCTTCGGTAGACAGATCTTTGCAAGGACAAAATGGCCCCAAGGTGGACCAGCCATGCGATGACACCACATCCATCAGCCAAGATGTTCAAGTAAACGTCCTGTTGGTGGAGCACGAGCACAAATCCCAAATCCGTGATGAAAACAAAAACCAGCAGCAGTGCAGCGACAGACCTGAAGATCCAGCCAACAGCAAGCGAACGCAGAGGGGGACCGAGTCTGCAAAAACATCGATAATGAACGTTTAGCATACGGAGTAGAAATACGCAAACCAGAATATTAACCATTATCACAATGTTCATCCGTTGAACTTATGTAACCGCTTTATCCCGGAGAAGCTCGCATTGAACCGTGACTCCCGGGAAGGCGGGGTGTGAGGCAGGAGCACACCCTGGACATCACAGAAGCCTGAAACACGCACACGAGTACTATAACAAAGAAAAAGTTGTGTTCTGTTACATGATCTTGGACAATTTCCAGACACATGGAAGACGCAAAGCCCAGATTACAAGGAAGTAACCGTCTCTTCCAAAATAAAGACCAGCTAGCAGTTAACGCGAGTTAGAGAGCTGATGTAACTGTCTAACATGTTTTGAAACACCATTATGTGGATGTTTTCTATGTGCGGGTTTCCTCCGGGTTCGTCAGCTTCCTCACATCAACCAAAAACATACAGGTATGTCGAATGGATAGACTAAATGTGAGCGAGAGTGTGAATTGGTGTGTGCATGGTTCCCTGTGACAGACTGGTACCCTATCCAGGGTGTATCCCTGCCTCCAGCCCAGTGTTCCCAGGATAGGCTCCGGATCCACCTCGGCCCTGATGGAAACCTTAAATGAATTAATACCGGTTAAATCTTTAACTATGAGATATTACTGGCTCATCAAGTGTTTTAATACACTATTTGGCCAAAAACAATTTGGTGGACCCCTGTGCATCCCACTCATATGTGCTTTTTGAACATCCCAGATTTATCCCCCCTTTGCTGTTATAATAACCCCCAACTCTTCTGGGAAGGCTTTCCACTCACTTTAGGAGTGTGGCTGTGGGGATTTGTGCTCCTGCAAGAGCAAGAGCATTAGTGAGATCAGGATTGGACTGATATTGGGTGAGAAGGACGGTCATTTTAATTCATCCCAAAGATGTTCAGTGGGGTTGAGGTCAGGGCTTAAATCAGGTCTTCATGGACCTCACCGTGCACAGGAGCATTGTCGTGCTGGAACAGGGTATGGGCCTCAACAACAGGACAAATAGTGTATATACTTGCTCAATGGGCTTGACCCCCTCAACCATTCAATCAGTAATCCAGAGCCTTAACCGCTAAGCCACCACTGCCCCATTATTATTTATAATTAACACATAATAAATGCTAAATAATGAAGAGAAATCTTTATCCATATCACAACAGGGGTTAATGAAGTGCATGAAAGAAACGACAATAATGAACCAGTCAATAACAGTCTAATCATAATGTAAGCAATGTTTTGCAATGTGGCATACAGACCCCTTCATGCAGTTCTACATTTAAACATGAATCATATTCAGTTGCAGCATTCTGTACCGATCGTCCGTCTTACCTCGGCACACTCAGATAACAGGCACTGAGCACTGCGGCAACCGCATGCATGAGAGCTCCACAGATGATGTGGTTAAAGCAGGGACTGAGGGTGCCATTCTGCCACACAGGAAATGGCCAGTCCTCCTCGGTGCCGCATAGTTCTGATATGATGCTGGAAGGCCTTGAGCTGTCTAACTGTCCCTCCATTGCTCTGGATGTCTGAATCACAGTCAGGACATGACGTCTGAGCCAAGGTTGACTTTATGATTAGGTCGGAATCGTGCCACACACACACTGCTGAATAGAAACACAAAGTACAGTATTCTGTTATTATCTCTACTGCACTCTATATGTATAACAACGGAAGCTGCAAACCAAATAACTTTATACTTCTATAACTATGGCAGAAAAATAAAAGTATTTTTATTCTATTCTAAGAGGGACTGTCCTAGTGGTTTTTCACCAAGATCAAGTTCGATCAGTTTCAGTTCAGTTACAGATCCATGAAACACTCATCGGCGTCTTTATCAGGACGTCTTGCTTGTTTTGTTATTAGGAATTCCGCTTCTCCCTGCAATTATCTAACCCAATATATATTTCCCCCCACTGTATATCAAGAGTTTCAGCTGATATTCACATGAACCATCGGAATCGCAATGATTTTGACCATGGCACAATTGTTGGTGCCAGATGGCCTCGTTCGAGTATTTCAGAGACTGCAGATCATCGGGGGAATTTCACACATAAGAGTCTGTAGAGTGAGGGCAGAAGTGCATGGTTGATGAGAGAGGTCAGAGGGAGATGGGAAAACTGGTTTGAGCTGACAGGAAGACTAGGGTAAATCAAACAACCACTCAACTGTGGTGAGCAGAAGAGCCTCTCGGGATGCACAACGTCAAATCTTGGGGCAGATGGCCTACGACAGCAGAAGACCACAATTCTGGCAGCCAAGAGCAGGGGACAGTGGACACGGGCTCACCAAAAGCGGAAAGAATCGACCTCGTCTGATGAATCTTGATTGTGCAGATGGTCGAGTGAGATGCTGGCTTCAAGAACATGAACCCACGGATCTAACCCGATCCAGACTGGTGGAGGTGCTCCAATGGTGCGGGGAATGTTTTCTTCACTCCTTTAATATCAGCTGCGCATCGTTTGAACGCCACAGCTTCTCTCGAGGATCGTCGCTGACCACATGCATTCCATTATGGCCAGAACGTCCCTGTTTTACGTTCCAGCAATGAGAACGCACCATGTCACCAAGCTCGGAAGCTGTTTCAAACCGGTCCCACGAACGTGCCAATGAATTCGGTGCACTTCAAGTGGCCTTCCCAGTCTCCAGATCTGAATCCACCACGACATCAAGTTTCTAATATAGATATAAGGTTTGGGGCCCTGAGATAGACTGGCACCCTGTCCAGGGTGTACCCTGCCTTGTGCCCAATGCTCCCTGGGATAGGCTCTAGGTTCCCCCGCAACACTGAAAAAAGGACTAAGCGGTAGAATATGGATGGATGGATGGATGGATGGATGGATGGATACAAGTTTGGGATGGGATGAACGTGCAATCATTCAGACCACGATCTCAAAGGGACGTCTACAAAAAACTATTTGAGAACAAACAAACGGTTCTGCCAGTATCAATATGGTGTTCCTAAATGGTAAAGTGGTGGGTAATTAATCATGTAGAATTTTGTGTGTTATATCAGGGTACTCCAGTTTCCTCCCCACAGTCTAAAGACATGCATGGTAGGCTGATTGGCGTGTCTAAAGTGTCCGTAGTGTATGAATGGGGGTGTGATTGTGCCCTGCGATGGATTGGCACTCTGTCCAGGGTGTACCCCGCCTTGTGCCCGATGATTCCTGGGATAGGCTCCAGGTTCCCGGTGACCCTGAAGAAGGAGTAAGCGGTAGAAGATGGATGGATAGATATTGGAATGTTTGCCAGTTAGTTTCGTTACTGGGTCAACACAGGTCACCGGTTAAACCACTAGAAGACTTTATACGGTGAGGAACCATATAGTAAACTTCACGATGAATCCGCTGAAGCCCAAGAGGAACCAAAAGCATGATTTCCACTCTTGTACACAGCTTATAATGAAGCTGGGTCAAAAAAAATAAAAAATAATGCCTCAATATACCCAGTGTGAACATCAACAAATCATGCTTCTCTGAGGAAACAACAAGGGAACTACTTTCTCGGAGGGAGATCTTCTCTTAGACGTTCAGAAACGAATCACTTACAGGTTCTACTCGATCAAACCGCAGAAAACTGAGCGGTCAGGCACTAGGACCAGTTGGCATGGCTAACCAGCTGCGGTACATCTGACACGGCACTTGTTATGTAATGACTGCAGGATACATCCGCAGCGTTACTTACAGATCCGCCGGAAACTTTAAATGCGTTTCATCTGACTTTGTTGCAGCGTGAACCTGCTCTACTGTGTAACCGGTGTGCAGTGAACACTGATGCGGAAGTGAGACACGTATTTATCAGCCTGTCATAATAAAAGTCCTGAGCTGAGAATGAAAGCCAATTTCAAAAATATTCATCACTCATTTTACTTTTACATAGATGCACACACACATATATATACACATACATACACACGTGCAGTATCTCACAAAAGTGAGTACACCCCTCACATGTTTGTAAATATTTGATGATATCTTTTCATGTGACAACACTGAAGAAATGACACTTTGCTACAATGTAAAGTAGTGAGTGTACAGCTTGTGTAACAGTGTAAATGTGCTGTCCCCTCAAAATAACTCAACACACAGCCATTAATGTCTAAACCGCTGGCAACAAAAGTGAGTACACCCCTAAGTGAAAATGTCCAAATTGGGCCCAAAGTGTCAATATTTTGTGTGGCCACCATTATTTTCCAGCACTGGCTTAACCCTCTTGGACATGGAGTTCACCAGAGCTTCACAGGTTGCCACTGGAGTCCTCTTCCACTCCTCCATGACGACATCACGGAGCTGGTGGATGTTAGAGATCTTGTGCTCCTCCACCTTCCGTTTGAGGATGCCCCACAGATGCTCAATAGGGTTTAGGTCTGGAGACATGCTTGACCAGTCCATCACCTTCGCCCTCAGCTTCTTTAGCAAAGCAGTGGTCTTCTTGGAGGTGTGTTTGGGGTCGTTATCATGCTGGAATACTGCTTACTCATCATGCTCTGCTTCAGTATGTCACAGTACATGTTGGCATATCTCTCATCTAATTTCCTATTCATCATCTTGTTAGTCTAAATCACAGGCTGAAAAAAAAAAAAAAAATATATATATATATATATATATATATATATATAATATTCTTCATCGTTCAGGACATCTAAATCTACCACCTCAAATAATAATAATAATAATAATGATTATTATTTTATTAATCTTTATTATCTTATATTTTATTAACCTTTATTTTATTAGTCTTTACTAATAACGTACATAAAATTCTTTTCTTCGCATACCCCAGCATGTTAGGAAGTTGGGGTCAGAGCACAGGGTCAGCTATGATCCAGTTGTAAGTCTCCTCAGTTGTAAGTCGCTTTGGATAAAAGTGTCTGCAAAATGAATAAATGTAAATAATACAGTGTCCCTGGATCAGAGAGGGTTAAGGGTCTTGCTCAAGGGGCCCACAGTGGCAGCTTGGCAGTGCTGGGGCTTGAACCCCCAACCTTCTGATCAGTAACTCAAGGCCTTAACCGCCAAACCACCACTTGTTCTACTTTAACATAATTTACCCTGGATTCTAAACATGACAACATAGACAGACAAATACCATCAGCAGTAAAAAAAAAAATAAACAATAATAATAAAAATAATAAAATTTAAAAAAACAAAATAATAATAAAAAAAACATCCATCCATCCATCCATCCATTTTCTGTACTGCTTATACCTCAGGGTCGCAGGGAACCTGGAGCCAATCCCAGGGAGCATAGGGCACGAGGCAGGGTACACCCTGGATGGGGTGCCAATCCATCGCAGGCACAATCACACAGACATTCATACACTACAGAAACTTTGGACATGCCAATCCGCCTACCATGCATGTCTTTGGACTAGTGAATAATATTGATTATCTCTCATTATACAATGGCACCTGTCAAGGGGTGGCCTGGTCTGATGGATCACGTTTTCTTATACATCGTGTGGAAGGACAGGTGCGTGTGTGTCTCTTACCTGGGGAAGAGATGGCTCCAGGATGCATTATGGGAAGAAGGCAAGATGGCGAAGGCACCGTGATGTTCTGGGGAATCTTCTGCTGAGAAACCCTTGGGTCCTGGCATTCATGTGGATGTTACTTTGACACGTACCACCAGACATCAGAGCACACCTTCAGAGGTCTCGTGGAGTCCATGTCTCAACGGGTCAGAGCTGTTTTGGTGGCATAAGGCGGAGCTACAGGTGGTTTTAATATTATGGCTGATCGGTGTAATTTAAAATGTAAATTAACTTTTTTGCCATTTATCTACACACAATAAAAACAATGAAGCAAAAGCTTAAGTTTTAAAATAAAATCTCACTTAACTAATTTTTATATTTTATATAAAATATATATACACTTTTCTGATTTATATTCAGACCCTTGGTAAAAGCACCCCAGATTGAACTTGGGTGCATTGACTCCTTTCACCACATTTGTTTTGATTATCTTGAGATGGTTCTAGAACTTGACTGGAGTCCATCTGCGGCAAATTCAATTGACCGGACATGATTTAGAAAGGCACAGCACATGGCAGAAAAAACTCCCAAAAAACAAGCGATGAATTCCAAGGAACTTGCCGTAGACCTGCACGATCAAACCATGACAGGACATAGATCCGTCATTTTTAAAGCTTTGAACTTTTCCCATTTCACAATTGATTCCATCATTGTGAAATGAATGAGCTGGCCATCTGGCCAAACTCAGTACCTGGGTCAGAAGGTGACCAAGTCTTCCAGCAGAGAGAACCTACTGGAAGGACAACCTTCTCAGAAATACTTCATTATTCAGACCTTTATGGCTAGACAGAAGCCACTCCTGAGTAAGAATCATATGACGGGTATTTAAATGACTCAGATAGGCTTGCTGCGATAGTCTGTGTTACACGGTGTTCGGCTACACACCCGTTACATCACTTGCCCATCGCAGCACCGTCCCTACTGTCATATTGCTTTTTAAAAAAATAGTAATAAAAATCATTTACGTCAGTTAGAGAATGGAAGCTACAATTAAAAACTGAACGTGTCTGCTCAATTCAACATGAATCAACTCCGAATGAGTCAGAGACGCAGCACAAGTCAGATTTCGTTCATCACGTGATGAGAGCGAGGCGAGGTGACCGACAACACACCAACAATTGGCGCCCCCACATTGCTGCTAATTCAAAAGCGGAAGTGAAATGCGCACGAGCATCATAAGCAATTTAAAAGCGAGGAGGGAAAAAAGGCGGAAAAGCGGCAATGACCCCCCCCCCATCCAGGTGATACCAGTGTTATCATGCGTCAATTAACTGGTGGGAAAATTTCCTCACCATCACATCCATAGAGAAAAACAAACATTCTCTGTGCTGAGAACTCGAAGGACTACATTTGAGGAAAACTAGATACATCATCAACTAGTAATCTCTCTACGGTGAAGCATCGTAGTGGCAGCATCATGCTATGGGCTGCTTCTCAGTGGCAGTGATGAAGAGACTGGTCACAACTGAGGTGAATGGTTATTACAGCCAAATAGAGAGAGGTCCAGAAAGACGACCTGCATCAGACTGCACAAAACAGGGAGTTCATCTTTCAGCATGACACTGACCCGGAGCATACAGCCAAGACACCACTGGAGTGGCTTCAGGACAAGTCTGAATGTCTTTGAGTGGCCCGGCCAAAGCCCAAACTTCACCCCCATAGAACATCTGGGAGAAACCTGAAGTTTGCAGTTCACAGACGCTCTCCAGCATCTCCAAGCTTGAGAGGATCTGCCAGAACAAATGGGAGAAACTGCTCAAATCCAGATGTGCAATCGTTGTACAGACTTACCCAAGAATTGGGTAACTGCTGCAAAAGATGCTTCACAGAGTACTGAATACTAATCGTAAAAGTTTGTTTTATGTAACGAACAGAGATTACAGGTTTTTCCTATACAAGTAAAAAATATATTTTTTTCACATTCAATCCATTTTAAATTAAATCTATAATACGATTAAAAAGTGTCCCAAAACTGAAGGCATCACAATACTTTCCTAAGCCACTGGATCGTACAGTTCTTGTGGTCAGTTAAAGTTGAATAAACTTACCTCAGTATAGGGAAAAAAACAAACAAACAAAAAAACCCAGATGAGCTATGATTTCTTCCAGATGAACATCTCTCACAGGAGAAATAACCCACAGTAATGGTAAAATAAGATAAGGGCTTTTCTGATAATCAGAAGATCATTTAAAAAATGCTTCAATATGCATAGGAATAATCATTAAATATCATATTGTATTTATTTTCGGGCACTTGCAGTGACACGTTGCAACAAGCAGTCATTTGAACTCTTTATTGTCAGTTTGGGAAAGATGGACTGACTGTAGAAAAAGTAAAGTAGCAAGCGCTCCCGTTTAAACACCTCCACAGTTATAGAAAGAGTTACCCATCTTCAGCTGTCACAGACAGGGATTTTAGGTGTAGGATTTATCTGGGAAAGGAAAAAAAAAAATCGGGCTTTTTTCTTCCTCTTCTTCTTTCTTTTCCCCCCAATTCTGACAGTCAACAACACAACGACTAGATTTAACCAGTAAAGTAAAACCCTGAATTTGGTCAGTGCACATAAAGTTTGTATTTCATAATACAAGTTAGACAAAAGATAAAGCAAATCTACAAATGCCGTTCCATTTCATTAGACAGAAATCTCTTTAAATAGGGTGTGTGAAGCTTTCTAAGGCAACATTAAATCGATAAAAAAGGGTCATCTAATAGGCTTGTGTAGTACAGGAATGAAACTATACAGCGTCTCTCTCATGGTTTTTTTTTTTTTTTTGCTCATATACAATATACACAGACCTTATTTTTCAGGTTTGGCCAGAGCAGCCGATACACCCGTTTGTGTAACAAATATCCTACATTTTACGGTCTCTAAGATACGCCCGCATGTATTCAGAGACACAAGACAAACATACCTATACACAAACATTTTCTCCTTAAAGCACTTTTGCGAATCTGCACGTTAAACATTGATATAGACCTGACTGGAATAAATTCCAAAGCTCTTGGGTATTTCTGACTGCATGTTAAAAGGAAGTTTTCCTAATGAAGTTGTACTGTATTATAATTGGATTTGGCCGAGTAATCAAGTTCGTTTCTCTCCAACGGTGTCTCGCGTTTGTAAAGATAAGTCCATATTTCTACAGACAAGGGTGACCATTATTATTATTATTATTACTACTATAATTTTGTACATCTGAATATCAGATTCTATAAATCAACTCTAAAATTTCCAGAACATACCATCTAAATAATTGCATGACTAAGCTATTTTTCGGTCTTTTAAATACAGCTATCTTCCGTATAGGCTTCTGCAGTGTTCAAATCCACGACCTCTTAACTGGCGCCCATCGACTGTCCTTCCACACTCGAGACATGATTGTCCAGTCACAGCAAAATATATTCATTCTTAACAGCTGTTAAAAATGTCATACGTGTTAAAGTAAGGAGGGTTAGAGCATTTCAAACTTTTCAATTCTGGGGTAAATAAACAAAAAAAAACAAAAAAACAAAAACAAAAAAAATAAACACCTTGGCTGGGGTATAGAGCAAGTCTAAGCATTTACATTTGTACAAATATATGTTTGAATATAAGCAAACATTTACATGATAAAAGCTGACCATGACCGGTCAAAAGTCTCAACAAAATAAAACACATAAAACTGCTCGGAAATGAATACTTTGGAGGAAAAACTGAGCTTCTTGGCTGGAGTACTTGTTGGTGCTGCAGCAATTCATGTCCGAGACACACACGACACGCACTTCATTTCCTGCTGGGAGAACAACAAGCTGACGCAAACACTCAGGGATTCCCAAACTACACATCTACTGTCGCTTTCCGGATCCTCGGGTTAGACGCATGGCCAGCCCTCCTATGACGAATGAGATGAGCTGAAATTGAGACACGAGAGGAGGGAGCGCTCGTCTGGATCGACTACGCCACAGGGCCTGGACTAGAACACGCCGTGCGCGCGATGTGGACGAGGGGAGGGATTTTCCTCCGTGAACACCCTGACTCAATCCCTGCTCCTTCCCAGGGAAAGGTTTTCTTTAAGAGTTTTTTTTATTTTATTTCATTTTTATTTATTTTTTTAAACCTTCGGCCGGCGCACGTTCACAAGTTCTTTGTGTTCAGGTGCGTTTTGTAATGCTTTGTGAGGTGGTCGCTCCGCATGAATCGCTTCTGACACTTTGCGCATTCAAAGCGCTTGTCTCCTGTAATAAATAAATAAATAAATAAAGACACACACAGTAATATAATGAGTAACGCTGGCTGGATTAAAGAGCCTCAGCAAAACTCTACAAGTATTCTCCTCAATGCATAAAACTCAACAAATTCACCAGTATCAAATATGTCTAATACTTCATCACAGCACAAAGACTATTGATAGATGCTCACTATACACTCAATATATAAAGTGCAACGGTGAATCATTCTAAATTCACATGCTGATTGGCTTACCTGCCATCATTACTCGGCTGATACGGAGTACAAAATGTGTAAAGGATGGCAAGTCTGAAAAGCGGCCTCGGGGGTGGCAAAAACGACAATATAAAGATAAACGATTTCCGGATTACGTTCCTAACGACATTTCGCCCATGTTTTCCCACCGGGTATATTGCTTACTTCGACCCTTGTGAGGGTTCACGCGACCTTGCGTGCTACAGATATACGATGGTATAAATGAACAGACTATGGGGATGAATGACAAACAAGGTTTACATGTATAGCACAATGCATTCTAAACGCGATCTATAAACAACGGCGAGTTTCCTTCCATGTCATTTTATCCTCCCTATGAGATGCGAGCTAGCGGACCGCGGACCTTAAACAAGGAGTACAAAACATAGCTTGCTAATATACGCGCGCTTAAATGGTTCACTTGCATGTTCATGTAAACTACACTGATCATCAACTAGCCCCCCCCGCCCCGCCCAAATTTTGAATCTTGTGTGATTTTGCCAGCTTTGTTTATAAACTCTAATCAAACCTTATTCAACTTTCTAACCAGCAAAATTGATCTTTCATGATTCGAATAGGTTTGATTTTCCTAAGAACTGTAATTGCAGTCCCACTTGGATAGTTTTTATAAACTGCATTGTACCTGTATGTGTCCTGGCATGTCTCTGGAGCTCGTCACTGCGTGTGAAGCTTTTCCCACAGAAGACCCAGCTGCAGGTGAAAGGCCGCTCCCCCGTATGGAGCCGCACGTGCGCTCGCAGCAGGGACGTCTTACGGAAGGTCTTCCCACAACCTACTATGTGGCAGATGTGCTTCCTCTTCCCAACCTCACCCGGCCTACAGAAAGCCAAGACAAAGAGTGGCGATCAGTCTAGATACCAAGAAAATAAAGCCGTGCCACGAACAGAGTCCGATCTGCAAAAATATTTCTAACTATCCAACAAACAGGATATTCTCTGAACATTCCAGTCAGACAGAATATTATAAAGCAAACATCCAGTTCAATCTTAACTGAATCTCCCCATCAGACAACACCCAGAGGATGCTGCATTCCACCTTCACCTCTAGCTCATTTAAAAGTAATGCTATGATCATCTTAACAAGGTTAAAACACTTCGGAGCTGCTCCTATGAATGTAATCAGGGTCTGCTTTGCCTTTTCTCTGCATCTTTGCAGTTGGGACAGGTACATGCCATGCGACGTTTCTTCTCTCCCGGTTGGCTCTGGAGCTCAAGCGTAAGCGTCTGCTCCACCTTCAGCGGCTGCTCCTGCGTCTGCATGCTGCCCAGCTGTAGCCCACCTCCCTGAACCGTCTGTACAGTCAGGTGCTGCTGTCCTGGGAGCCAAACAAATCAGACAGATGGGAGGCTTGTATCAGAACGTATAATACAGATTACACTACAGGAACTTCTCGCGCTAGATCAATGCTGAAAAGCGTTTCTAGACTAGTAATTATACAACACATGTTTGGAAAACTTCAACTGCACAGTATCGCCTTGCAATGGATTCGGAAGGGGTGATTAATAGTCGGAAAGATTAACGTTTATAATAATCATCTGAATAAGAGGATAATAGGACAACGTGAAATACGATTGATGAGAGAATACATTATTCGCAGAAAGCTTACTGTGACCATACACGGGTCAGTCGAACTCCTACTCACCCCCTGAATTGGTGATGGTGACGGGAACTCCTTGTACTTGAACGCCGTTGATATTAATGGTCTGCACGGCTTGAGCTGCTGAAGTGAGCTGTGCCGCGTTAAGTGTTATCAGACCACCACCAGCAGGGGCGATCTTGGCAAGGGTCCGCTCTTTCCGTGCCCCCTGCTGCGTTTTCTTACTCACCATAGCCGGCGTGATGGGAGTGGTGGTGGGCGTCGTTGGAGTGGTTACGATGGTCTCCTGCAGCTGTACCGCCTGCCATTCCCCCGAAGCTGTTTTTATCAGTACCTGGAAAATAAAAATAACACCAGTGTTGACAAAGTGAACACACCAAATGCTGAGAATCAATTATACAGCATATTACAATACTGCGAGGTACAATTATCCATCAAGCTTACCAGCTGTTAGCCAGCTTGCTTTGTGATGTGAAATCTAAGCCCTTTTTTTTTTACAGACATGTCACTGGCATCAACTAAACCCCAACCGCCCACTATGACTAAATGTCTGCAGAAAACGAGACGCTGAGGTACCTGTGTGGGTTCTGAGGAAGCCACCTGCACACTGGGGGCGGCTGGCACTCGCTGGGGCACAGGGGGGAGTGTTGCGGATGCAGCTTGTACCACTTTTAGAGCCTGAGGCGGTATCTGTACAACCTGTTGATCTGATTTCTGCTGAACCAACTGCACCTGCTGTAGCACAGGCTGGCTCCCTCCTGGACTCTGCACAATAAGGAGGTTGTTCCCTGCCTGACATGGGGGTGGGGGTGGGGTGAGATCAGTAACTACTAGCTTTCACAGCACGCAATAAAACCGGGCTTACAAAAATATATGTTTGAATTACAGCACATTTAAATTTGCAGCCTAGTGTTTAACCTTTACTCATGCCTACCAGTATTCTTGCTGAACTCTACTTTTACATCGCCTGAACAGTGGACTTGTGTAGTAAGAGAGAGTACACAAGTGGATTTTAGAATAGTTTTACAACTTACACTTAGTTAAAAAAATATATGTATTTTTTTAATAATCTTTTCATGATGGAGTTCAGGTTACGGGGCTAAAAATCATAAAGCCCCAGTTGTTCTAAAAGTCAAAACCAGAGAACGATGAACCTACTTGAATGATGTTATCAGCTGTTGTTTCGATCAGCACTGTTTCCAATTGTTCAGCAATAGGTGGAGGTGAGGCTGGTGGAGGAGCAGGAGCCGGAGCAACGACAGCAGCCAGTCTCTTCCGCCCCCTCTTTCCCTTTACTGGCCGAGGCGAGGCGGCTGCTGACTCGGTGACAATCTGAGTGGCGCCCACTTCACCCGTAGCAACATTGAGGGGCAGAGCAAGTCCACTAGGCAGATGCATTATGTTAGTGGTGGGTGTAAAGTTAGTGCTGTTCTGCCTCCGCTTTTGCGTTGATGGCTTGATGGGTACTGTCTTCTGTGCAGGAGTGGGAGTTGCAGCCTGCATTGTAACCGGTGAGGTGATGATCGCCTGGTTGGTCCCAGGGATTATCTGGAACTGTCCACCCTGGGGTACCATCTGAATGGTCTGAGCTCCCTGGATTTGGGGCACCACCTGGTACTGAATGTTGGCAGTAGATGTACCTGCTGGGCGAGACGGGGGCTGGATAGTTAGGAGGATGGGACTGGATCCTGAAGAACCTACGCCTGCAGGGAGCTGAATGATATTTCCTTTGGCTGACAAAAAGCCCAGGTTTTTGGGTGGAGCCGGAGCGATGGGAGCAGGTTTGATGGGGTGAAGGCGGCGTGTGGTTGGCTGGGCCGGTGGAGCGCTGGCCGGAGCTTGGGCTGCAGGTGGGCCGATCTTACTGCAAGTGGCAGCCAGGAGCGCCAAAGGTGACGGCTGAGAATCCTACAAAACAGATGGCGACAAAGCAGACATTCATTCTGACCCGTGTCCACTTTTTTAACCTACACCTATTCGGAGTTGTCAGAAAGACCAGCTGCAGACCACCCAGTGAGGTTTGAATAACAGTGGTCCTGCAGTCAAATTTACTAAGTTGTCAGAGCATTCAACATCACACAATGACGGCTTCTGAAGGACAGACAAAGAAAAGGATATATATATATTAAAAAAAGGATGGACAAATCTCTAGGACCTTTTCAAAAAAGGGAACAAGCGAGTATGTGGCGAAATAAACTGCACCCTACACGCAGTCACCTTGTTTGAGTCTGTATTCAGGCACTTAACTAGCCGTACTTTCGTACATTATATTAAGCTACCGTTTCTCCGGCCCCTGCTTTGAGAAAGCATGGAGGAGAAAAAAAAAAAAAATCAGCAAAACAAACAGAACCCATACCCAAGACCAATGAGGAAACACAGTGCTGGTGCAAAATCGCGAGTTCTTACTTGAGACGTGGTGGTTGAGGGCTGAAGATATTCACTGGGACTGACAGCAACTGTGGTGGCCATACTGTCCTTTTGATCTTGGAGGGGAGAAACAAAAAGAGAGAGACAGAACTTTTAGAAATGTTCAAACTCGAAGTAAAAATATAATAAAACGGCTATGTTGAATTAGAAATGCGGTCCAAGATTTGAACTGCACAACGTCTAATCGACTTTGATAGTACTGTCTGTACAGCCCCATGCTCATGTCAAAGAAGTCCATGTTCATGTCAAAGAAACCTCAACTAGCTCAGGGGTCACCAGTTACAGCTCAGGGAGGCTGGAGTCTGGACTAAACCCGGTCATTAACTGGTGAGGTGAATCGCGAGTACCAAGTACTGGAATTGAGGAACCCTGAAAATTCCCTTAAAAAGAAGCATTAAGTGAGATCAGCGCTTCTCTTGTTTTTTTTCTTGGTCTCTTACGTCTACATTTGACTAATTCCCACTTATATTCACGAAGTACAGCCCGCAGGACCTGAAGACGCGAGAGGTGAACTAATCTTTTCTGTTTCCTGGGAACAGACGTGACAAAAGAACGACTCGGATCAGGTTTTGAGGTGGCGTAACAGACTGCATCGCCTGAAGACCCAGCAAAGCTATAAATGCTTTTTGTAAATTATTTTTTTCTTAAAAAAACAGCTAAAGACCCACCTTTTCCGTGAACACCTAACCAACTCCTAGAGAGAAAAAAAAAAAACAACCCACACACAACGCTCTTACACCTCTACTCTGTGCACTTTGCTTCCTCTGGTATTCAATTAATGGATCTTGTATAGTAGCACTACTTGTATTGTTCCCTACTTGATATATCGCTTTGCATATTTGTAAGTCGCTTTGGATAAAAGCATCTGCTAAGTGAATAAATGTAAATGTATATTTCTGTTCCTAATAATTCGGCCTCAGCTGCATTGGCCTATCGTTTATTTTTTTATTCCAAACGTGATCAGTGTTTGCGTAAGTACTAGATGTGATGAGGAATCGAACATGTAACATTTGAATGATATTTTGCTGAAATGACCCGGAAAATAAATAAATAAATAATTGTTCATTTTGATGAACGAGAATCAAAGATCCGAGTCAGTAAAATGATCCAAACTTCCCATCACTGACTGCGTTTACACGGACAGCAGTAATCGAATTACTGACCTTATTCTGAATAAGACGATATTCTGATTAAGGTGTTTACAGGAGTCGCTTTTAGAACATTCCGTTCATTTTCTACATGTTATAGAACATAGACCGATTAACGTCACACGTCATTACGTCCCCACGCTACGCCGTCCCTCCAGAATTTCACGTATCGACGTACAGTAGGTCTTCGTTATGGTCCCGTATACAGTTGTGTGTTTCATCTTGAGTTTTACGAACGCTTCAAATGCGGTTAATTATTTCTCGTGCTGTACGTGCATACAGACGACTCCTTGCAGCCGTGGGCTGCGTCTCAAACCACGCACCTACCGTCTGTATAGTAGCTCAGATGTGTCTATTTCGCACGTAAACACGCTCTCTCGGACGCAGCCGCGCTCTCTCGTTTACCGTCAAAAGCTCGAGCGCTGCCGTGTGTGTACGTGTCTCCCACACGACGTTCATAGTCCGATTAAGGTGTGTACATGTCCGGAATGTGACTAAAACAGGAATACTCCACACGTCTCAATTCCATTCGTGTTTACCTCGCGTGTGACTTGAATCGGATTAAGGATCATCGACGTCTCTGTTTACATGCTAGTCTCTTAATCAGAGTATCGTCTTAAATCGGATTAACGTGCACGATCTCATTCATCCACATGGACTTTGTAGTTTCAGAAACAAGCACAAATATATATATATTATATATATATATATATATATATATATATATATATATATATATATAGAAAATAATAATAAATATATAAATAAGCATCCCATCCCCCAGACCTCCAGCTCATCATACCTGCTGTGTGAGAAGACTAACTAGTAAACACACACACTCTTAATTCATTCACAAGCTTCCTCAACATCAACAACACGACTGGGATTAAAGTCGTGCATCAGCTCACATCCCAGTGAGGGGTGGAAGCGCGTCTTCTGGGGGGAGAAATAAACCCCCCGCTCCGCTAACAGCTACAAACAGACTGTGAGCTAACGGAGCTTAGCTTTAGCTAACGCTAGACGGGACTCCGGCTCTCGGCGTATCTTCTCCACGTACTCCGCCGCGGCTGTAACGCACGGCCAAGTTGATGATCATATGCGTTAAAAAGGCCCCGAACTGCGCTGGAAGAGCGAGCTAGCTAGCTAGCATGCTAACGAGCCCCGAACTAGCCTGATCGCCTGTTTGATACGGAAAAGCTCCCCGCTTCCGGAAGTCTGCAGTGTTGCGGTGTGTAATAGATCCGTTTTCAAACACATTTCTTGCTCGCCTGGATAATGCAGCGCTGTGCTCGATGAAAGAAGGGTACGGGGTGTTTTGGGTTTTTTTTTTGGCGGGGTTTAAAAAATAAATATATATATATTTTTTTGAAAGTATATAGTAACATAGACGCCAACGGTATAATTCCTACCCACCGCTCATGACGACATTCGCTCTCCGTTAAAACCTTCAAGAGTAAAGCCCGTGTCCAGATCCCGCCCCGCGCGCCCCCCTTCGACCAATCCGCACACGTGTGGAGGGATGATCGATCGGCGTGCTGTCCAATCAACGCGCGCGGTCATCCTGATTGAGTTTTAAGCCGACCCATAGCGCGTCTGAACACGACAGAGGCTGCCGATGCGCCGAGGCTTGACCAATAACACGCCGCGGCTGAGTGTAAAAGAAGGCGGGCGCATGAGACGGTGACGCGTTTCACTGACGTCCTGCTCGACCAGTTAGAGCTGGCTGGAACATATCAATCAAAAGTAATTGACAGCCATTTTTGGTAACTCGAGCTGCTTTAGAGGTGCTGTAAGTGATCTTAGTAGATCACCAGGGTTTTGTGCGTGAATACAGTGAAGTGGTCTGTGTTGAAATGACACTTTTCTTTGGATGTCTCCGTCCGAGAGCTTTAGGATAAACGCCACAGCGACTACAAGAATAAAGAGAGAAAGAGGAGCGCAGAGATCTACTAAGAGAGCTAAAGAGAGAACTAAAGAAAGAACAACTTTTTTGATCATGGCTTGGTACCTAAATTAAAGAGATTGTTCCCATCCTATCTGTCTTCAGTCAATCTCCAAATACAACAATTATTGCATGATGCTGAGTTTGGTCAGTCCTCTTTTTCTCAGTTTCTTCACCAATCACCTGTGTCCTACCATCCCTGCCCACCTCTACTAATATATATAAATATATATATATATATAAAAATATATATATATATATATAAAATAAATATAAATATATATATATATATATATATATAAAAATATAAAATATATATATAAATATATATATACTATTATATATATATATATATAAATATATATATATAAAATATATATATATATATATATATATATATATATATATATATATATATATAGCGCTAGCAGCGATGTGCGGAGTGACCTAATAGTAGGGCACAGGCAATTGGTGAGGAAACTGAGAAAATGTATCTGTATTTAAAAAAAAATCTTTTTAATGTACATGCAAGAAATTCATTGTTTACAAATCTATGTTTATTTGTACTACCTTTTACTTGCACTACTGACATATTGTGGTGACATATGGTGACTTATTCGCACCACCATTTCTGACTACCAGTTCAGGATGTCATGTTTATTAGTATTGTTATTGCTGCAAAAACATTGTTCATTTGTAAAAATACACGTACGTCCTTTCACAGATTTTTCAGCTGTATTCTTATGAAACGGTGCCATTCAACACACAAACTCGAAACCCCTTTACTAGCGTCCACCATTTTATTGAGAGAGTGCATAAGTGACATACCTGAAATAAAATGCTCACTGCTAATAAATCCTTCTGCCCACACACATTAACAAGGTATACTTTGAAAGCACCAGATTCAAACATACCCACCAATATATATATATAATAATTTCACATAACTTTAACATAACTGATGAGAACCTTATGACTCATTTATGATGTTTTGGCTATTTTTCTTTTTTTGACGACACTGAAATGTAAGCACATATTCTAAATGATCCATTTACTTCTTTCAGTGTTGCTTTCTACACTAAATAGCATCGTTTGCTTCTTTGTCTCTTTCCTGCAAATATGCTAATTATAATCCGCTGACTGATGGTCCGCTGATTGTATTTATTCTGCACCTGGAACATATGCATACAAGTATTCTTATCCTCTTAATCAAATAGCTAAGTGCCCCATTATTGCGTCGTTGGATTATCATACTGCCCACAAAAAAAAAATCTGTTCACACTTCATCAATTCGCAGGAACATTAACATTTTAGTGCACAATAGTTGCCTTACTCACCCCCTCCCAAAAAAACATAGATTAAAAAATTAAATAATAATCTGGATCTTCCCACAAGTATGTGAATGCTATTGCTGTGACTTTGAATTAATTCAAATCATTACTTGGTTTAAAATGAGAATTTTGAGGATTTAGCTTTAAAGAAGTATTTGTTGTATTGGCCAAATCACCAAAGACCTTACATTACCATACATAACATCTATTTTTAGTTAGCCAGTTTGGAAAAAGTGTGTGAACGCTCTCTTCTTCTTCTCAGCGATGAGCGGGTGTTAGAAACAGAAGCTCTACAGTGCCATATTGTGTACCGGAGTATTTCTGCTTTTCGATAAGCGCCATCTACTGTCAGGGAGTGTATTAGCACTTTCATTCCGCGCGTCGCCCGCGTCTAACGCCCGGGTGTGAACGCACACACAAAAAAACACGGCAAAAACGTCAGGCCCTTAAGACGTGAGTCACAATGCTAGTTCAATACAAAAGTTGTATTTAACCACAGTAGTTTGTGCATTGCTTTATAGACACCGATTACACATACATCAAGAACGAGTGCTTGGTTTCCCAATGAGTCATATAAAATGGATTGATTCACTTGTGAGGCAGCATGGTGCCACAGCAGGTAGGACTTCCGCTTCACTGGTCCAGGGTCCCCAGTTTAATCCTGAGCTCGGGTTGTTGTCTGCATGGTGTTTTGTATGCTGTCCCCATCTTCACACAGGTTTCTTCCAGGTTCTCTAGGTTTCCTGCTACCTGCCAAAGCTACCTGCTCAACGTGTCCCATTCAGGATATGTGCCAAGTGTTCCTGGGATAGACACCGGATCCACCACAACCCTGACCAGGAAAGGGCAGTCGGTGAAAATGAATGAATAATTCATCGTTTTTTTTCTACAGTACACTCAGTCTGTGCTGCAACAGTATAGCCCTGGAAGTTGGAGAAGAAAAATGCCAAAGCCTTTTTCGGTTTTACTCTCTTTTACTGAAAAGATGGCCTGCAGTCAGGCTGAGGAAGTTACAGTTGAGGTAACAGGCAAATAAAGGGGACCGCAAGAGAACAGAGAGAGAAAAAGAACAAAAACAAAGGAAAACGGTTCACAAATGTGTCCGGTTGAAAAAGTCCAACGTTTTCATGAACTACAGATGGAGGTTTATGTCATAACTCCAGATCACATTTAACGTTCTGTCCATTTCGTTTCACAGTTCTGTGCCTGCCCAGTAGTCTAATGCCTGGCAGATCATCTCTGGCCAGTTTCATATGGGCAGTACTCCAGCATTTCCCTACCCCATCTTGAATTAATACAATTAGTAGCCATTCTGATGATGTCCACTGGCTTCTGCTGGAAGACTGATGGGGAATTTGTGGCAGAGCTGTGCAACAGGAGCATCTATGCACTATCCCATCTGCTATCCATACAGAGAAAACCTGAAGGAAAACACACTCAATTAGCATTCTTGCTTCTTCATATTTGGTCAATGAACACCTATTAGTCATTCTTACAGCAAATATGGCTCCCCTGCTACGTCTCAGACTCTGGCTCTTGCTCCACACTTGCCATCTGTCGCATGCCTTTGATTGACAGGTACATCTCTTCCTCTGGGTCATAGTAGTAGAACTTTTTCAGATAGGAAATGAGGGGTCTGGAGCAGAAAGGAAGTAAGAGCATTTTCAGTACAGTGTAAGTAGCACTATTCATACAGACCAGTGTGAAACTATGAATGAATGAAACCGAGCAGTACTTTGGGAGAGGGAGCTCCTGAATGTGGTCTATGCGGACAAGCTGTCGGATACAGAAGCGGCAAAGGTGCTGCAGGGATTTGACGTTACAGAAGCGCGAGACTGGATAAAGCAGCTGCACTGGGGTCGGTGGGAGTCCTGTGAGGCAGAGACCAGACAACCTTTGTGATAACATCTCACCTGCACGGTGTACTCGGTTATGGTTATGGGCGAGATTGTTCAAGCCTGTGAGAGACCTATTTAAAAACACGTTGGAGTAAAATTACCAGGTACACGTGACCGTAGAAAGTAAAGGAATTTTCCATTTTTCGAATGCATGATGGCACGCTCTATGAACTCCACCACAGAATGGCAGCGGTCCTCAAACTTTGGATGGCACCATAAGCTGAAGGTCCCTGAACAGAGAAACAAATATAGGTCATTCTGCATATGAGGGATCGTTACTTAATTTGTGCATAGCGCTTGTGTCAACTGGTTACCTCTGTAATGCTCCATGCGTGTGTGGTGTGTAACTCCTTGTGAGCGGAAACTGAGGCTGAGTATATATCGGGGATCTGAACTGTCTCGCACCAGAAAAGAACCATCCGGCTTCCCTTTCAGTTTCAATTCCGCGTCCTCCCAGTTCATCGGCCCCCAGTACCAGCCACACTTATGGAAAGACAGAGCAGGCACCTATGTAAGTATCCATCACAAGCTGTTCCGGTTGATTTCACACGGCGCATTCAGCAGTACTAGATAAAACCTACGGCCACCATATTTTTAATCGACGTAGCTGTCTCAGAGTAACAGCACAGATATCATAGTATCATTTAACTTGCAGGTATGATGAAGCACATTAGGACACGAGAAGCAATCACCCTTCATCATGCACTCCTTGCTAGAAGCATTTAAATACATATGAACCCATTATTATTATTTATTTATGTAGTTATTTTTTTGCAGGTATACATCCTCACCCTCTCCAATTCTCTAAGGCTGGCTGTGAAGCTGCTGGAATCAACTCCCCTCAGAGGACACACATTTGATGGTGGAGCTACTCTCATTGGAGGCGGAGTCTCGATTGGTGATGGTGCAGAATGAGGGAGCGCGCGGAAGAAAGCATCTAGAACAGAAAGAAGAAATTGACCAATATTCACGATGTTTGGTTTCTGACATTCATTTATTGGCTAAATATGGATGGAATCTACCAGGAACGGTTACTTAAAGTAATAGACAGAATATGCATGATGCATAATGCATAGAGGACTGTAGTAAATGGGACATTATCAGGTGTTAGTCATTAAACATGACGGATAACACTGTGTAAGTGTGGACAAATCACAAGCCTGCAGATTATCCATTTGGACTCTCAGGTTTTTTTATTTGTCATTGCCAGCAGACATGGGATTTAATAGGTTGAGCAAACCGATTCCTGCCCATTAGTGTAGTAATGAGGACATCATCCAAAGACACTTTCTGACTATTTTTTATCAGCAAGGTAAATTGTTTTAGTACTAGTCTGTGATATACAGCAGCGGTCCCCAACCTTTTTTGCGCCACGGACCGGTTTAATATCAGACAATATTTTCACGGACCGGCCTTTAAGGTGTGGCGGATAAATATAACAAAATAAAATGATAGGACTGGCATTAAAAACTGGGGTATTTTTATAATCTAATAATAAACGTGAATCCAGTGTGAAATCGCAACTTTATTAATAGCGTCCTCGTAACATCCTCTCTCCCCCCTAACGCTCTCTGGTCTCTATGGTAAGGTTTCAACGGATCATGTGACCGAGATAAGCGTCTTGACATGCGTCAAGAGTGAGTCACAGAAAGATGTAACGGAGAGAATCCGGTCATTTTTCCGATCCAGATAGTAAATAAAACGGAAATAATCTAAGTTATTTATTTTTCTGTGTGGCCCGGGACCAAATGACCCACGGACCGGTACCAGTGCACGGACCAGGGGTTGGGGACCGCTGATATACAGTACATCTGCTTAACTAATTCATTAGCCAGAACATATATGTGGGTTGAATTTCAATTCAATTTCCAGTTTAAAATTCTATTTGTATAGCGCTTTTAACAAACGGACATCGTCTCAAAGCGGCTTTACAGAAACATATAAACACAGGATACGGATTTTAAGTGTGTGAGTTTATCCCTATTGAGCGAGCCGGTGGTGACAGTGGTGAGGAAAAACTCCCTAAGATGATGTGAGGAAGAAACGTTGAGAGGAACCAGACTCAGAAGGGAACCCGTCCTCATCTGGGTAACAACGGATAGTGTGAAAGTTACAAAAGAATGAAGCTAGCTTGAAGCTTGAATGTTTTTAGCACATCTTTTTTTTTTTTTTTTTAAAGCTAGCTGTGCGACATGACACTGCCAGTTTCATTTCTCTTTAGAGTTTCCGAGCAACCAAACCATTAACTGAACAAGCAGATAGGAGTTTGCTTACCTGGTGGGCTGACCAGATTTATGATTTGTCCACTCTTGTCTTGTATGTTAGAATATAGTCAAATATAATATAATCTACTCTACGGCTTTTCAATCTACAGACTGAAAACTGAACCAGCGCATGAACTCCTTCTGTATGTCACTGCAGAACCTCTACCCATTTTTATACTTAAATGTCGAGGTGAGACCGCAAAATGCGCTGTCTTTAAACCTCACATATGCATTTCCCCTAACTCTGTGGGTGCAGGTTACTTTGAGCATGTGGGCGAGCGTCTCTGTTTGTAAGGTACACAGAGCACGCTTTGCAACTCTCTGGTAGTCCTGTGCGAGAAGGAATGTGCTCCCTCACAGTCTTTCATGCTGTATACTACACAGATTCACCATCTGGCATAACTAGGAGATATTACATTCTGACTGTGCTGTTGCTAGGTTAGAGGCTTTCTCCTGACTTCAAGCAGGCCGCTGGATTGCCACAGCACATCTCTATAAGTGGGTGCCATGGTAAATAGGTCAGCAAGCCGTGATCTGGGTTCTCATGCGGCCAATTTCTACTCACGTAGTGCTAGTGAATAACGTTGAACTATTTAGCATGTTTCCACAACAGAAGAACCAATAAAATCAGCTCTGTGGCAGCTGGTTTGGAACCAATGACCGGTGGCATCAAGAGCTTAGGGATGGTGTAATTCTGTTGCCATGACAACTTAACATAACCACCATGAAAATATGATGAGAACAACACATACACACACACACACACACACACACACACACACATATAAATATTTTTAAAAATAAATCATTGTCTCAAGAATACCGTCCATCTATCTGCCATAACGCTTATCCTACACAGAGTCGCGAGGGAGCCTATCCCATGGAACTTGGGGGCAGAAAGCAGGGCACACCGTGGACAATGTAGTAACCCATTGCAGAGCACATTTGCACGAGCACACATTCATGCTCTACAGACAAATTGGAAATGCCAATCAGCCTACAACGCAAGTCTTTGGACTGGGGGAGGAAAACTGATTACCCAGAGGAAACCCTTGATGCGTGGGGAGAACATGCAAACTCCACACACACAGGGGGGAGGTAGGATTCTAACCCCCAACCATGGAGGTGCAAGGCAAACATGCGAAACACTAACCCACCTTGCCCCCTTTAAAAGAACCATTTACTGGCAATTGCAAGAAAGTGAATGGAAACATGGCTCATGTCTCTGATCTTACGCGTCATTGTTGTATGTATCATCATGGGTCATACATTGAAGTATCATTTGAACCTTATTGAATAGCAAACCTGCACATTATGTACTGGTTTGGCTCATAAACCAGCGAAAACATGGGGTAGTTCTTAAAAAGGTGTTTTTTGTTTTTTTTTAAACAAGTACCCAGCTCAAGTCCTGGCACTATATCCATGGAAAAGAGGGGATAGAGCCCACATTTCACAGAAAAGCTGATGCAATTCTCATAACAAACCCATCTAAAAATCACCAAATCTGGGTTATGTAACCAGGCATTTCTAATGATTAACCATGTCAAAGCTGCAGTTCACATCATTTCTTTTTTTTTTTGTGCTCCTTTATTAAAACTCTGGCTTGAAAAAATGAAAACAGATCTATGTCACACTAAGCTACACGTACACTTCATTAATACCTTACTCGTTAGCATCTTTTTCCACAAAATAAACCATAGTCAAGCAGTTTTAGAAATTAAGGCAACACATGCAATAGGAGTCCTGTGGAGCATTTGGCTACTCACTATTCTGCAATCATCTTTGCACAACAAGAGACATAGATTGGACATAAGGTTAGACAGTAGGGGAGGAAGAGTGAAAGGGAGGGTCGGAGTTTGCTCTTAGGACCAAAAAAATCTCCTTGAAGCCCCAGCATACACACACACACACACACACACACATACACACACTTTGCCACCATCACACCCTTACCATTGAGGCTGAGGCTATGCTGGATGGTGGCATGGAGGGGGGGAGGAGGAGGAAGAGGCAGGGGTAGAGACTGCAGGGACGCCCCCATGACATTCACTAGGAAAGGCCCTGGTTGTGGCCCACCTATATCGTCTGGAACAGAGTAGCAAGTATTCAGAAACCAGAAGGAGGCATTTGAAATACAGGTGTCAAACTCAAGACCCGTAAGTCAGACACAGTAGTACACTACTACTCAACATTCTCACATGGTCTACAATTCACACCAGACACATAGACCACCCACTTTCTGTAAGCACATATGGGCTCGCATCTCACAGGGCTGAATCGCCAGTTAAAACCAATGCCTGCATTGGCTGCAAGTCAGACCTGTGTCTAAAATATTTCAGAAAACACATTGGATGATGGACTTTAGTGTGATTCAGTAACTGACGCCAAACGGATTGCCAGCGAGAAAATATGTTGAAAAAGAAGGTGGTGGAGCGCAAAGACAAGGACATGTATATCATAAAGCATAAAGTCCACGTGAGTTCTGAATCTCTTGACTAACATTATGGTTTTTTTATATTTATATTTTTGGAAAACATTTTCCTAAACCTCACGCTTCTCTTCGATTGAGGAGAATTTGTTCAGATGACACACCAACGGATTTGATCAAAAATTGATTAGAAAGGTTTTGCACAAACTTGTGGAGTCCGTGCCAGCTCGAGTGCACGCTCATTAAAGCAGAAAGGGGACAAACAGGATTCGAACGCAAAAAAACCATCACGGAAATGAACGCAAAATCGAGCAAACTCTGCAATAGTCGCAGAAGCTGAACATTGTTCCGAAATGACAGCAGATTTTCCACAGGTTTGGGCCGAGACGCGTCGTGTGACGTCATCACGACGTGCTTTCAGCCGAAGCCCTCTTCGATTCACGTGCGTCGAACACGAGTACAGCTGAAAGGTCTCATTTACTAACAAACATCACTGCGAAAGACCGTGCAGAACAATTGCGATTTCGCCAATGCGAGTTGTTTCCTGCAAAAAACCCCAAAAAAAGAGCATTTTTGGTCGCAATGATCACGTACGAAGTAAAATCAAGAAATTTTGGTCGCATTTCAGTAGTGGATTCTTGAACCCCGCTATACAGTATTATAATATATATATATATACACACACACACACATACATATACACACACACATGCAGTTAACCATCTTGGCCTAATAGTTCATCCAGTTGAATAACCATCAAACCTTGTTCTTTTTGTTGTTGTTGTGCTAATCCACTTTCAGAGTCTAGGTTAATTGAGTTCATCAATAAATGATATGTTCATTATTTAATAGCCTTAGATTAGATAGGCAGAATTGGAGATTGACACGTGTGCTTTAAGATGAACATAGTGGTGTGATGCAGCGACCAAGGGAACTTCTCCAAGCATCCTCACTTGGTGACAAGTTCGGATGGCAGTGATAGATCAGAGGTTAAGGCTCTGGACTAGTGATGGAAGGTCGCAAGTTTCGATTCCTACACGGCTGTGCTGCCACTCCTGAGCACTTAAACGAGAGCCATGACCTGAATGTGCTCAATTTTAATTTACATTATCCATTGGTATACTCCCTTTACTTACATTCTTACTTATGTTAAAAGCATTTAAAGTCATTGTTGGGGAATAACACAAGAACTATAGTCAAAGTTTTTACTCCTATTTTTAACCGTGTGAGTTATTCGAATTTTTTTTTAATCATTGCTGAAATTCTGGCGAATAATCAATGCTGAACTCGATCTAAATCTGCCTCAATCTATAATGCCTCGTGACGCCGGTCTAACCTCACTCAATTATGTGAAACAGTAACTTCCATTTAATGAATTATTACAAAGAAAATTAACCCATCTTGCTCAATCGGACAGCGATTTCATTCCGATCTACCTCAATCGGTCTACTCTTTTCCGATCGAGGTGTATAAATAATAATAATAATAATAATAATAATAATAATAATAATACGCTGCTGTTTAAAAAAAAATCTGATTGTGCCAGATTAGTCACATATATAGGTACACACTGTTTCTCTAGTCCTGGCCCTTGAGCACCCCTGCCCTGTACTTCACTTTTCAATTTGGTGTATTAAAGAGAGAAAAAAAAAACAAAATAAGACTTTAAAATGTACAGTGTATTCCAAAACCAGGATTGGGGGTGTGTGTGTCTGGAGTGGGGGGGGTGGGAGTGTATACTGTATTCAGAACAGAATATTTGGGATATAGAGATATAATTCCAGTGTGTAAAAAGTACTAAAGTTATAAGTTTAACGAAGAAACATAAAAAAAAAAACATTTTTCCCAATCTATGATGTTTAGCAAATGATCCACTCGTGCAAAGGCAATTACGTCACTGTAACATGTTTTGTTCACACCGTGTCAACCACAGAATTCTTCCAATTAGATGACACAAGAAATCATCCACAGTCTGTCATCCCCTCCCAGCATGCACAACAGGACTGACAGACCGCAGATTATAGACGTCTGCGGTGTGATGCAATTTGGAACGGAAAACACGTATATAGCTGCAGACGTGAGAAAACATATGCTGATGTGTGCATTCAAACACATGAACGGAAGCGCTGATGAAACGGCCAGCACAGAGCGCGTTTCCCAACTATGAAGACAGAAAAGACCACGTGAATGTAAAGTGGGATCAACTAAATGATTACATCACTAAGAACACACTGCCCTTTCAATCACAACGATATTGTCGACCTGCAAAAACGGGTTTGAAACATGTTACATTATTTATCCATTGTCTACACCCCTAGCATCGATATGATTCAGTTTATCCAGCCTGCATACATTTTATTCACACAGTTGGACCTCAGACAGACATAACAGTTAGGAATCTGAGATAACATGAGGCAGAGGAAAACAGGACAGAAGAAAACGAATATTCTAAGAGATTCCTGGAGAGATGGAGGGGAGACAAACATACTGAGGATGTCAACCAAAATGTCAGACAGTATCAAAGATATAAGATAAGCTGAGAGAGAGAGAGAGAGAGAGAGAGAGAGAGAGACACACACACATGTAGGCCAGAAAAGGAATGAGATGATGAGATTTGTTGTTCGTGTGTGTGTGTGTGTACCTAGCAGGCTGAGACTTCTGCGTGGAGGTGGAGGAGGGGTTGGGGGATGAGGGGAGTTTCTCCCTCTCTGTGAGATGTCCACATCCACCAGCGACACTGTCTCTCCTGCAACCAGGACACAATAGAGCCTCTAAAGACCGGATGCATTACCATTCTTACTCGAATTCATTAACGCACAAGCTAGTTCATTCATATTCAGTAACTACTTTATCCTGGTCAGGGTGTTGATGGTAGAAAACATTCAGTACGTTTACATGGACAACTATCATCCGATATTAATCCGATTAAGACGATACTCTGATTAAGAGACTAGCATGTAAACAGCGATTATTGTATGGATTACCTTAATCCGACTAAAGCCAGACTCGAAGTAAATACAAATGGAATTAAGACGTGTGGAGTATTCCTGTTTTAGTCGTGTTACAGACATGTACACACCTTAATCACACTATTAACGTCGTGTGGGAGTTTTCACCGCATTGTGCGACAGGACACGTACACACGGCAGTGCTCAACCGTTTACCGGTAAACAAGAGAGCACGGCAGCGTCCCAAACCGCGTACTTGCATACTAAATACACGTATTTTAGCTACTATACAGTAGGAAAGTACGCGGTTTGGGACGCAGCCCACGGCTTCAAGCAGTCGTCTATTTGCACGTACAGCACGAGAAATAATTAACCGCACTTGAAGCTTTCGTAAAAGTAAAAACACCCAGAACTGTATACGGGAACATAACGAAAACCAACTGTATGTCGATACGTGAAATTCTGGAGGGATGTCGGACGGCGTGGCATGGGGACGTAATGACGTGTGACGTTAATCCATCTATGTTCTATAACACATAACACCTGAACATGGAAGGAATATTCTAAAAGCCACTCATAAGCACCTTAATAACAATATTGTCTTATTCAGAGTCTTATAAGGTCAATAATTAGATTACTGCTGTCCATGTAAACGTGGTCAGAGTTGACGTATATGTGCTCATTTACCTACATTGAAAGTTTCTTAGTCTATAATAAGTCAGATTGAAACCATTTTCATGGTTGTTCGTGTTCTTAGCTCCTTACCAGTGAAGACAGGAGTGAAAGCAGTACCAGAGAAGGCACTTTGGGCCCTTGTTAATCCAGGTTGGCTAGTGAAAGACACAACGTGAAGAGTTATTGCATGGTAAACATGAAATAATAGGACATAGTAGGAACAGACAAAATTAAAAGAAAAACTGCTGGCTCAGATACACGGTCATGGTTTGGGCCCACTTGTCCACTTAAAGGGAAGATGAATACATCCCTCCATCTATCTTCTGTACCACTTATCCTTCAGGGTCACGGGGAACCTGGAGCCTATCCCAGGAAGCATAGGGCACGAGGTGGGGTACACCCTGGACAAGGTACCAGTCTATCACAGGGCAAACTCACACACCCATTCATACACTACGGACACTTTAGACACGCCAATCAGCCTACCATGCATGTCTTTGGTCCAGGGGAGGAAACTGGAGTACCCGGAGGAAACCCCTGCAGCACGGGGAGAACATGCAAACTCCACACACACAGAGCAGAGGCGGGACTCGAACCCCCGACCATGGAGGTGCAAGGCAAACATGCGAAACGCTGAATGTGAGTGCAGGTTTTCATCCCTTGCTCCTGAACAAAAACCTGCACTCACACGACCCTTTTCTGGATAAGATTAAACACCACTGATATTTGAACCTTTAAGGGTTCCCCAGAGAGACAACTGACGAGTCAGTGTACAGTTCCAGAACCCATCACCTTTTTAAAAACTGTGTTGTTTAAATAAATAAATAAATAAAAGGTATCAATCAATCTCTTGATCAGAAGAGAATAAATCATCAAGCACAAAAGAGAAAAAGTGAACATAGTATACATGTATGACCGAATAATTAAAAAACTAGTGCTACCTAGCCGCGTCGTGCTCCACAGCGCTCACGCCTGACATGTCCACCAAACTGCCGGCTGAAGAGATGGAGAACGTCACCGACGGTCTCTTATCCAGAAGACTATTAGAGCCGCTACAGCTTTTAGTTCTGAAAAGTTTGCTCAGACGATTTTTAAGAGAGCCCTTTCTGGTCTTCCCTGGCACTTTCAGCGCCTTCTCGCTCCCACCTGCGGCCCGGGTCGCACCCGCGCATCTCTCTGCCTGCACGCTGGGGCTCGAGACGAGGCTGGAGCTCGCGCTGTCAGGACGCACTTGCACGGCGGACTCTACAGATGATGGGGATGTCGGGAACCGTGATGAGTCTCTGTCAGTTGTGGTGCCTTGAGCCTTTACGGTTAGAGAGCCTCGGAACAAACAGCAGAGCTGCGAGTCGCGACATGCCGGTAAGCAGAGACCACCGGTAACCCCGACCGCCTGGCCCGAGAGTACTGAAGGGAAGCATTTGAGCGCGAGCTGGGTCTTGACCTGTGCACCGTCTTGGGACTCGGGATTGTTCTTCATACCCAGGCCGTTGACCTCCTCCGAGCCGAGGCCCTCCAGTACCAGCAGGGCATCGCTGGTCTCGGTTGGATCTTCGCCTTGTCTGATTCCGGTCGTCGTGGAGCACGAGCAGTGTTGTAGATCCCCGTCCTTGAGCAAAAAGTCTGGCACCGGGGCGACTCCTAGCTCCCCAAACTGTCTTGCGAGCTCCAGAACAGGCCTGTCAGAGATCCGGAGCTCTCCCCGTGCTCTCATGCTCCAATTAGGGTCCAACACTTCGGCCGGGTTGGATTTATCAACAATCTGCGTCCAGTCGCGTTTCTCCGTGATTATGCGATGCCGGTGGCACAGTTCGGCTCTGTCCGTGTCCGCCGTGTTCAGCTTCAGCTGAGGATGCAGCGCCCATGGAGGATGGTACTGATGCTGAGCATCCACAGCGCTGAGCGTATTGTTATTCGTGCTGGCGCTCGACTCGGAAGTGTGTATCGGCTGCTCGTCGAAAGCCCTCGAAGCATGCCGAGCATCCGCACTGTTCTCAGATAATCCATCAGGGTCTCTCGAGACATTTCGGAACACCAACAGCTGAGGCCCGATTCCGCCTCTATGGCCGAGATCGTACGCTCGGGCCTCCGCGGAGTGAAGCGGAGGAGGGGGGACCTGCAGCGCGGCTCTGTGCGCCATGCCGCCCGCGTCAGGTGCCTGACTTCCGCCAGACTGCGGAGCTTTGTTCCCCGCTGAGAGGTGATTCTGCGCGCAGTCCAGTTTACCCTTAACGTTTCCGTGGCTCAAGACGTCCTGCCCGAATCCAGCCACCAGTCCAGTGCCCGACGACACACTGCTGTTCTCATCGTCCAAGCGGTCCTCCTCGGCCGCAGAGACCAGGCGCATCAAGACAAAATCAGGAGACATATCTTGCCCGGTGTTCATTCTTATTCCTCTGTGCGCGGAAAGAACGAGCAAGATCGGCGTTTCACATCGCCCCAGTGTCGAGATCGTTATCGTTGCCTGTGGTGATAATGGAAGCCAGTTCCGCTCGCTGTGCGTCACGCGCTCAGCCCCAGAATTAAAATGTACTATTATTCTGATTTCTTGATCATTTCCTCCGTAGCTTCAACATTCCCCCCCCCCTGTTAGTAAGCGGGTTGTGAGTCCAAAACGACAGCGGGTTCTCGCAGGGTCATGTATAACGCTTCATTTAACGGAATGCGTGCGCGTCTCGGTCACGTTACCGACCGTCCGTCCGGCCCCACCCGCGCGCACGCGCACGCGCTCGCGCACGCTCACCCACTTCCGCACGTTCGATAGCGCGAGCCTTATCAGCGCCGACGCGCTTCAGCTTCACTCCGGGTTACGGCTCGGTCCCAAATGCTTTCTAAACAGGCTCCGTGCACTTCACCAGCTATGAAATAGTGCCTTCTACAACCTAGTGCACTATATATATATATTTTTTTGAGGTTTGAGACTCAGAGCTTTCATGTTGTTTGTTTGTTTGTAAATAAGATGTGTTGTTGTTTTTCTTGTTATTTACAGCTGTGAAGAGTATAAATACCAATACACAATGCAAATAAAGAGCGTTTGTGAGTTTGTCATGGAGACACCTGATTCATGTTGAGGATGCATTGAGCATTTAGTAATAAATCAGCATTTCTTTTCTGAATTGATGGAGTGTAAATGTTACTAAGCCCTTGCAGGGGAGCTGCTTGATAGAAATAGCATGTGGTAAACAGGAAATTGGCCCTAATTTAGTGTGTGTGGGATTTTGTTTGTTTGTTTGTTTTGTCTTTTCCATATGAAATTAGTTCAAAGCATGTTCATGTGTTTATGATCGTATACTTTTCAAGATGTAGGCTACCAGACATGGTTAGTTGGGTCAGGTTAATTGGGACAGTGTGGAAACCTCAATACGTGGAGAGAGGGTAAATAATTATAGATATATTGGACCCACATTCGCATCACACCACCAGGGTTGGGGGTTCGATTCCCACCATGATTGGTACCTGGACATGGTGCCAATCCATTGCAGGGCACAGTCACATACACACTCACACACCCATTCATAATCTACGGACACTTTAGACACGCCGATCAGCCTCCGTGCATGTCTTTGGACTGGAGGAGGAAACCGGAGTACCCGGAGGAAACCCCCGCAGCACGGGGAGAACATGCGAACTCCACACATACAGGGTGGGAATCGAACCCTCGACCCTGGAGGTGTGAGGCAAACGTGCCAACCGTGCCAACCATGCGCCTTGGTTTAATACGATATTGGAATATTATGACGATGAGAAGGCATCTCAAAGTCCTGTTTAAATTCATAATTTTTTTATTTCCTTTACTGATGACAGGAAGAAGTATGCTACAAATAAATAACGTTTTTAATGTGTCACCGAGGATAAAATTAAAGGCTTATCCTAAATCCTCAAATATTTTGCACGAGACTGTCAAATGTGTGGTTAAAATGGGTTTCAGTCTTGACAAAAGGGTAAGCCTTTATTCTTTAGAATAATTAATTAATTAATTAAGCCTTAATTCTTTAGAATGCAGCATAAACATTTCCACTTCACATGTTGGTAATTAACACCTTGACGATTTCAGAACCGTATCATGTACTGGGGTGTTTATGTTTTTTTTATGGCAAGAAATCGTAGACAATGTGGAAATTCCAAAACTGTCCCAATATATCAGAATTCACACAAACATTAATTTTAGTAAACAAGCACTATAAATGGGACATGTTGACATATTTGTCTGGAACTCTCTGCCACACAATTAAAGTGTTTCAGAAGAGCTTGTTGATTATCGTCGTCGATCACGTTTGACAACACTTCTCTTCTGTAAATGTATCATTAGTCAGCTTTGATGCCTTCACATCTGGCGTTAAATTCTTTGCCTCCTGTAATATCCTGGAGGACCAGATGATGTTGCTGTAATCCAAAAGTTCTCTCTGGAGGGGAAGAAAAACAAACAGTGTTTATACATTTTCACATATAGACATCGATACACAGCAAGACTATTTCTTGGTTAGGCGAGAGCCGGCGCAGCTGTAACATTCTTCGGATTTAGTTCAAATTGTTAATTTTCACTCAAACAAACAAACAAACAAACAAACAAATATTCAAGTATTCCAAATGTGGCAGTATTTTCCTATAGATGTGCGGCCAATTTTTTAACATTTATTTACAGAAATAATTAGATCTTGGTATCAAACAAACACAGGTGACCACCATAAAATACCACTCAATCTGTAGAGAGTGGAGGGTTAATCCAGAGCATGGTGAGATTCTGCTCCATACAATAATAATCAGGATTACCCGCCTATGCACTTCTCCACTCACACACATACTGCGACTCTAATATTAACAGATGTATCTGTCTTATCACCCCCACTACTAGGGAGAGATGTGAGTGATAGACAGCGTGAGCGAGAGGTAGCGGCATTGCGGAGGAGTTGCCTCTCTGCCATACCATTACTGGAGCAGCGGATGCTGCAGCTTCTTCATTTCTGCTGGCTTTATCCAAAATCTCTGTGAGTCCAGAGTCTCCAATACCAACTGCAACTGCTACAGCTTTTCCACCTGTATGCCTTGGAGTAGAGGCCAGGAGACCAGAGATGGTTGAGCAACTCTAGATCAGCATAGGCTAGGCAGGTTTCCAAAGTAATACCCCCCCTTTTTTCAAGAGTGTAGCAGAGAGATGTGGATCTATATGAAGATGAGCTTCGTAGACAAACTGCTGATCCTGCTCCTCCTATCTTCCCTGGTCTTGGCCCAGCGCCGACACAATTCTGACTCCACGACTTCTTTCATCCAGGAACCCACTCCATCAGCTTCCAACATAAGCTATAAAGTGGAAGATGAGCTTGCTGGCAGCATGCAGCCTCCCAGAAAGAGCACAAAGCCTCAAGTAGCAGTAGAAGAGCAAGAGCAAGTCTGGTCTGTGCCTGAAAATTACCTCTATACCGGTGATGCCTCTCTCCTGAGTTCTTCAAGCTGCCGCAATTCTTTCCAATTGACTGATCAGCATGGTGCTATCCCACAAGACATCAAGGCCCTCCTCTACAAGTCTACAGTGTCCTTGACCAACACTGTGAACTTCCTCAACCTTATCTTTCAGGCAAGTGAACTGAGGGAGACCAGTGTAAGGGAGGATATAGAGTGGTACCACGCGCTGATCCGGTCCATGCTTGTTGGTGAAAGACCTAGCCTGGTGAGACATGCTCTGCTAAGCTTTGATGCTGATCCTACAGCACCTCAACCACAGTTGGTACTCTGGGCCTCCAAGGATTCATCTCAGAACATCTACTTACAGGACCTCACTTTGGCCTGGGAAAAACCTGACTTACTGCCCCATGGCCTCGATCAGAGTTGGTTCACCTTACTGAAGTCCAACAGCCCATCTTTTCCTAACCTGTCTAAACAGGTCCTGCTTAATGACCTCAGCACCCTGGACACACCCAAGTGGACATATGGGGGCATCTATGTAACCAATAGCAGTGGACTGCAGTGGGGAGAGATGCCATTCTTGGAGTGTAAAGAAGGTCGTTTCCTGCCTGGGTGGCTACTTACACTTTCTATGCCTTTCTATGGGCTGAAGCCAGACCTCAGTCCTGAGTTCAGGTCAGTCAAGGTTCTGTCTCATACCCTTAACCGTTCTTTGCTTGTCTGTCTTCTGTGGGACTCCTTCAAGGTTTTATGTAGAACCCTACAGCAGTGTTTCCTCAGAAAAGGTTGCAAGTAGGAGTTATTTAGACTGCTAAGACAAGTTATCTGTGTATAGGACCATTGAACCCTTTTGTATGGTGTTGGTTCTAATATGTCTTCCAAAGTAAACAGATCACCGGTGCTGATGATGTCTTGCATTTTTTTAAATATCTATGATCAAAACACATCTCCATGACTAAATCATACCATGCCTTTCATCTCTCAAATTCTAACTCTTTAATTAACCGACTAACTCAATTAACTCTTAATTAACTCTTCCTTTCCTTCAGTTCCACATTCACAAGACAACTACCAAATAAAGGCATAGCTTCACAATAACCACCTATCTTTCTATCTCTTTGGTTCTGTTGGTAGAGGTGTGATCCGTTTAGATGTGAATATCCAGGATTTTGATGTAAACCAGTGTGCCACTGGGGATTTCTGGTTTGCTGACACACATCAGTGTAACCGTACCAGCATGGAGGTAAATTCTCTCCAATCACCAATCAATGCAATTAACACTTATACAGTCAATTTAAGTAGGACCAGTGGCATAGAGAAGGGCCACACAAGTGTAGGACACTCTCCAATTTAATTAACATGCAGAAATATAATGCCTAGAGAGCATCATTTCTATATTGGCTTGAGTATTTACCACTTATTGGTTATTTTATATCTTGTGAAAATACAAATATTCTCTTTTCATGCTATTCAGAATTTTCAAAGGCAATGGTTTGAACATTTTAATGGATTACAGGTATTACAGTTATTTCGGGGTTTTTTATTGCATTATTTTCTAGTTTAGCTTTTGGTTGTAGTCTAAATTCACCATAATAATGCAAATTTGAAGTGGGCCTGTCATTGTCCATATTTGTTTTGTCCATCAGATAATGAGCGCGCATATATATATATATATATATATATATATATATATATATATATATATATATATATATATATATATATATATATATATATATATTTTTTTTTTTTTTTCCTCGCTATAGCATTTTCCTCTGTGACACATTTTCCTCTTGCCCTTTCACTCTTTCTCTCTCGAGGTCCGTCCATCTGTCTCTGTCTCACTCAGGTCTCCTATTTAAAGAGCTTTGTGCTGGGTGGTACAGGGATAATCTGGGGGATTAAACCAGCATAAATCCAGTCATGTCAATATTCTTTTCCCCAACACACCTCTCCACTTTGGAGGAACAGGATAAAAAGAAGTAGTTTCATACATATTTTGGGTGTCCTAGTAGGATAAACACTGGGATTTCTGGTAAAAAGACCCACTGCGCAATGTTGCTTTAGTTTGGTAGTCCGACACACTGAATTTGAAATGAAACCATGATTACAACTATTTTACATTATTGTCATTTAGGTAAAATATAATTCAATTACCGACTACTCAGTACATTCTTGGCCAATTTCAGAAAAAAAACGGATCATTCGGGTAAGATTCTGATATTCTGGCATTCAGTTTTAAAAAAAAGTTCCTTTAAGTTTATGAGCACAAGCTAGTGTAAGGGTATTATGATATATGAGAAAGTGTATTTCTTTATGCCAAAGATTCCATAAGCTTTTTAATAATCTCTTATCACCAGTCTCCTTTAAGAAGAAAATGGCGTTATCAACAACAACAACGTTGCGTTAAACATACAGTATTACATACCTGTAAATAATAATTACAGTGTTTTATAAGACAAATTGTATGTGAGATGGGGATTAGAGTTTCCTGGAAAAAAAAACCCAACATATAATAATAAAGCTTTTAAAATAGACATTAGCTATCCATTTAGATTAACACAGCTTTACTGACATGAGGGCCTTTCAACACTGATGGTAGTCTGAGAGTGTAATTACAACAGAGCACACTCACTCCCTCTCTCTCTCTCTGTCACACACACACACACACACACACACACACACACACACACACACACACACACACTTACTAATTGTACTCATCAGCAGTTTGTCACTCCATTTTCTCTATTAAAAACAGGACACATAAGTCTTGAGTAGGAAATAAATATGTGGTTACATGGGAAAATGCTACACAGTGATCTTTCTGAACTGAAATTGTGAAAAGAGTGAAAAGGGAGAAAACTGTTTAGGTTAGGCTTGTCCATTTTGAAAAGGCATATACAATGGATATAAAAAAAAAAGTCTACACACCCCTGTTAAAAACGGCAGGTTTTTGTGATGTAAATTAATGAAACCATGATAAATCATGTCAGAAGCTTTTCTAACTTTATTGTGAAATTTCTACCTATTCATTAAAGTGAAAAAAATAAAAAAAACGCACAATAATCTGGTTGCATAAGTGTGCACACCCTTAAATTAATAGTTTAATAGATTAACTGCATCTTTAGATTTTATCACAGCATTCAAGAATTTGGCATCATCGTGACTTAGAATGCATTCCAAATTCCAAAACCTTGATTTTGTTTTGGTGAAACCATTCTATTGTTGATCTGGAGGTTTGATTTGGGTCGTTTTCATGCTGAAATATGAAGTTCCTTTCCATCTTAAGTGTTTTAGCAGAAGCCTTAAGGTTTTGTGCTAAAATGAACTGGTATTTGAAGCAATTCTTTATTCCTTCCACCCTGATTGAAGCACCAGTTCCAGCTGAAGAAAAACAGCCCCAAATTATGGTACTGCCACTACCATGCTTCACCGTGGGGATGGTGTTTTTTGTGCCAAACATATCTTTTGATATTATGGCCAAAAAGTTCAACTTTGATCTCATTAAACCATAACACATTATTCCACGTGGTTTTGGGAGATTGGATGTATCTTTGATTTATTTTTTGGTTAAAAATATCTTCCCACAGTTTGTGCTTGTCTTTCTTTGATACAGTTTAAGGTGTTACACAGGATTCATTTCTCCAAAACACGTCTGTCACAGATTTATCCCACCGTCATTGACCGCTGTGATAAATGTCACGCCTCTCCCTGCAATCTCACTCACATGTTCTACTCTTGCCCATTGTTATTCTCCTTTTGGCAGAATTATTTTGATAGCATCTCAGAAATACTGTCCATTACTGTTAAACCCTCTCCCCATATTGCCATATTTGGGTATCCGGAGGATTATGACAGGTACAATTCAACCCAATTAGATCTCTTGGCGTTCACTTCCTTATTAGCAAGACGGCGCCTTCTTTTCCATTGGAAATCCACGAAGCCTCCCTCCAGTACTCAGTGGCTTAGGGATGTTATGTCTCTTCTAAAGTTGGAAAAGATTAGGTACTCTCGGGGAGCCGATTCTGGCAAGTTTCACAGAAAGTGGCAACTTTTCTTAACTTTCTTCAAATCTTTGCCATCTTTGCCTTCAGATTGAGAGAACACCCCCCCACCCCCCCGTTTATTTTGGTTAGTTTATCTATTTTGTTTATCCCCTTAAATTTTTATTTATTTTTTCTTATTTCTTATTTCTTATTTATTTTTTCTTTTCTCTTCTCCGTCATTTTTGTTTTTTAATTATCTATTTTTATTACTTTTCTCTTTGTTTCTATTTGGTGAGTTTGGACGTATGCACATGTTCTAACTTGTACAAAGGGAAAAAAAAAAAAAAAAAGAGGGGGGTTGGCTCCCATTTTGTTTAGTCACTGAGACGACACAAATTTCTGTGCCTTTTTTTTTCTTCTTTTTTTTTTTTTTTTTTTTCTCTCTCTTCTCCTCTTATGCTTGGGTCTCAGTGTACTAAAGTCTGTTTGTTTGTTTCTCCAATGTGCCATCTCTCCTAATAAAAATATTTATAAAAAAAAATATATCTTCCGTCTTGCCACCCTAACCCATAGCCCAGAGATATGAAGAATTCAGGAGATTGTTGTAACACGTAGGGAACAACCAATACTTACCAGAAAATCTTCACAGTGTTCCACGGTATATCCAAAGCCTCATCTGATTGGTCATTTTCAACAATGAAGTTCCCGTACCTGCTTTGAAAGCTCTTTACGGTCCATGGCTTTTCTAATTGGATGTTACCAAGAAGATGTCAGGAAAATCCCATAGGAACAGTTGTACTTTATTTTGGGGGTTAATCAATCACTTTAATTGATGGCAAGTGTACACTAATTAGTATTTAATATCAGTTTGAATGTGATTGGTTGATTCTGAACACTGCTACATTCCCAATTATAAAAGAGTGTGCACACGTATACAAGCGTATACAAGCGTATATGTGTGGGCGGCTGTGGCGCAGTTGGTAGAGCGGGTTGTCCACTAATCGTAGGGTTGGCAGTTTGATTCCTGGCCTGGGTGACTCCACATGCCGAAGTGTCCTTGGGCAAGACACTGAACCCAAAGTTGCTCCCGATGGCAAGCTAGCGCCTTGCATGGCAGCTCTGCAATCATTGGTGTGTGTGTGTGTGTGTGAACTCCCTAAAAAAAGTTCCTGGATGTTTGTCACTTGACATGTATATGTCGCAATTTAACAATAAAGGATAAAAAAAAATTCTGGTACAATTTAACTTAGTTTAATTGTTTTACATAACAAAACCCTACCATACCTACAGGGAACCATGGTGGTGGCAGCATCATACTTTGGGGCTGTTTTTGTTCAGCTGGAACTGGGGCTTTAATCAGGGTTGAGGGAATAACCTTTAGCTTGAAGTACCAGTCAAATTTGGTGCAAAACCTTAAGGCTTCTGCTAAAACACTTAAGATGAAGAGAAATTTCACCTTTCAGCGCCTTCAGTTTGACAGAGTTAGAATGCTCTCGCAAGCACGAATGTCAGAGTGTTGCCATGGCATATTCCTAAGTCAAGATGATGCCAAAATGATCGACTCTTATCCAAAAAGGTTGAATGCTGTGATAAAATCTAAATGTGCTTCAACTAAGTATTAGTTTAGGAGCGTGCACACGTGTGCAACCAGGTTATTGTATGTTTTTTTATTTATTTATTTTTTATCCCAGCTAAAATTCTTATTGTTTTTCACTTTAATAAATACGATAAAATTTCACAATAAAGGCTGAAAAGGTTCTGACAGGATTTATCTCGGTTTCATTATTTTACATCACAAAAACCTGCCGTTTTAACAGGGGTGTGTAGACTTTTTATATCCACTGTAGGTTTCTGGTTCATCTCACCATCTCGCTGTCTCTCTTGCTTCTCTTCTACCTAGTGTGAGCCGATTCCTAGGCAGGGGTTTCGTCTTGGTCAGTACTGTTGCCGATGTAAAGAGGGATACTACAGCCTGCCAGACGTCACAGAGGACCAGTGTATGGCCTTTTGTCCAAACTATACAGAAGCAAATGTAGAATGATTTTTTTTTAAAAAGGAATGAAAATAGCCAAATGTTCTGTTGCTAGTTCTCAGTCTAGTCTTATTTTGTTGGTGAAACAGTGGATGATGGTTCCAGTAGTACCCAGGGGTGTTACCCTATGATTCCTGTATGTGTGCCCTGCTATCCGGGCTGTAAGCATTGTCAGAATGGCTCCCCATGTTGGGTTCAGGAGGACTGGCACCTGAGAGCAGTGCTCCTAACTGTGCACTGCTTCTTCATGGTACTTGTGCTTATCAGCATGCTGAAAGTGTACCAATGCCGGAGTTCAAGGGTGAGTAATCCGAAGTGTCTCTCTTTCCTAAACCACATAAAAGCAAGAAATGTACTTTAAATATATAGAAACTTTTTATTTAAACTCTTATAACACTACAAGTCCAAAAGTATGTGGACACCTGACCATCACACCCATAAATAGTTCTTCCTCAATCTGCTTCCACACAGCTGGAAGCACACAATTGTATAGGATGTCTTTGTAAGCTGTAGCACTAAGGAGCCCAAGAATGTTCTAGTATGTTCATGTGCGTTTTGAACATCCCATTTGTATATATAGTCCTTCTTTCCTGTTATAATAACCTCAACTCTTCTGGGAAGGCTTTCTACTAGATTTTGGAGCGTGGCTGTGGGGATTTGTGCTCATTCGGCCAAAAGAACGTTAGTGAAGTCAGGCACTGATGTTGCGTGAGGAGACCTGGGTTGCAGATGGAGTTCCAGTTCATCCCAAAGCAGTGGGGGTTGAGGTCAGAGTTCTGTGCAGGAGTTCTTCCACCCCAACCGTGTCTTCATGGAGCTTGCTTTGTACAAAGGAGCCTTATCATGCTGGAATATATTTGTATGTCTTAGTTCCAATAAAAGAAAACGGTAATTCTACAGCATACATACAGTCTAGACAAGTCTCAAGGCCTTCATGTAGTAGGTGTGACGGTCAGGTGTCCACATACTTTTGGTCCTACAGTTTATGTACAATACTGTCTCTACGATACTCTACAGATCATTTCTGTATTTATATTCAGCCAGCTATGGCACTACGAATTGGATGTATTCGAATGTTTTGCTTTCCGTTCTAGACATCATTTAGGCGTTTATGTTGATTTACGCATAATATATAATGTATAAAGATTCTTCATGCTTTCCTCTGTCCTGTTTCTCATCTGCCTCTCATTTTTCTCTCTCCTTTCAAACGGCAGCCGATTCGAGCATCTGGTCTCCTGTTGCTCGAGATTATTCTCTTCGGATCTCTGCTCCTTTATTTTCCTGTGAGTGTGCTGATAAAACCTTCTTGTCAGATGATAGCATAATGTGTCTGTAACATGCATAATGGAGCATCATTTGCGGATTCACAATCAGTGACTAACGAATGGCGTACCATTAGTGAAAATTACTCAACATGTCTCCGTGCATTAAAGATAACGATGGCATTCCATCAGCTCAGTTTACTGTGATTATGCATTGTTTATTCACATTCTAATTCAATCGCTTAATTCATAATAAAGCATGAATAAGAAATATTACAAATGTCTTTTTATATTTGTATAAAAAATAACCGAATAATACAACAACAAGATCAACAACAACAAACAAGGCTCTGTGTTACTCATGTGCAAACAATAGAACCACGTCTTTCTACTCTTTCTCTTTTAAAACACGTCTTTCTTCTCTTTCTCTTTAGAACCACACCTTTCTACTTTTTCTCTTCAGAACCACGTCTTTCTACCCTTTCTCTTCAGAACCACGACTTTCTACCCTTTCTCTTCAGAACCACGTCTTTCTACCCTTTCTCTTCAGAACCACGTCTTTCTACCCTTTCTCTTCAGAACCACGTCTTTCTACCCTTTCTCTTCAGAACCACGTCTTTCTACCCTTTCTCTTCAGAACCACGTCTTTCTACCCTTTCTCTTCAGAACCACGTCTTTCTACTCTTTCTCTTCAGAACCACGTCTTTCTACCCTTTCTCTTCAGAACCACGTCTTTCTACCCTTTCTCTTCAGAACCACGTCTTTCTACCCTTTCTCTTCAGAACCACGTCTTTCTACCCTTTCTCTTTATAACCACGTCTTTCTACTCTTTCTCTTTATAACCACACCTTTCTACTCTTTCTCTTCAGAACCACGTCTTTCTACTCTTTCTCTTCAGAACCACACCTTTCTACTCTTTCTCTTTAGAACCACACCTTTCTACTCTTTCTCTTTAGAACCACGTCTTTCTACTCTTTCTCTTTAGAACCACGTCTTTCTACTCTTTCTCTTTAGAACCACGTCTTTCTACTCTTTCTCTTTAGAACCACGTCTTTCTACTCTTTCTCTTTAGAACCACGTCTTTCTACTCTTTCTCTTTAGAACCACGTCTTTCTACTCTTTCTCTTTAGTACCACGTCTTTCTACTCTTTCTCTTCAGAACCACGTCTTTCTACTCTTTCTCTTTAGTACCACGTCTTTCTACTCTTTCTCTTCAGAACCACGTCTTTCTACTCTTTCTCTTTAGAACCACGTCTTTCTACTCTTTCTCTTCAGAATCACACCTTTCTACTGGTATTAGACTTTAATTATCTTTCTTGCTTTGTGTCTAGAAAAGCAGTTATAAGGAGATTTTCTTAGTAAAGTGTGTATCTACATCTCTGTTTATAGGTCTTGATAATATTTTTCAAACCCAGCACGTTCCGCTGCATCCTGCTCCGTTGGGTCCGTTTGCTTGGCTTTTCCATTGTTTACGGCACGGTGTCATTGAAAATGTACAGGTCTGTATGGCTAACCTGACACTCACCATTCCATCCAGCTGAACAATAGCAGGGTAGAGTAGGGGAAGATGTCCACCAGGTTATTGAAGGAGCCTGGTCTGGCTGTTTCTGATATGGAAAATACATTTCAAAGATTTTGGTGCCGAGAACATGTTTGCAGAGGTTTGGGTTCATTTTGTATTAATGAAGTAAGAAAGACTACATCCTCAGCTTAACTCTGTCACATTGCAACAGATCTGGCAGGAAATGTTATATAATTTCAGAAGCATTATCGAGGAAGATATAATGTTAATGCTACAGTGGCAAAACAGTATTTTGAAGTCACACTTACAAATGTATGGATTTCTCTGCATTAGAAAGCAACACGTCAAACCAAGTGGCATTTATTTTAAAGAAAGATACCACAAGCACACTTTTCAAGCAAAGCATTTCCTGAAAGTAGATTTTCATGTTTAAAAGTATTTCAGAAATAATAGATATAATGGTATAAATAATTAGACAAAAAAAATTGGTCACTTAAGGTTATTCTTGTTGTCACTGTTAATCCATAGTTAAAGAGATGAACTACACCATGTGGTTACTCTGCTATGGAAGCCTGTATGAAACTTAAAGTAACTGGACAGGATATTTGTGATTAAGAAAAACAGGCAATAAACAGCAGCAAGGATTGTTCCACACATCAATATGAATGACCAGTAATGAGCTGGAAACCATTTATCAGTCTCAAGAATAAGATACCAAGGCTGAAATTAGCGAAAGAACATGCAAAGAAAGACAGCAGCTTCTGGAGGACTGTCTTATTTTCAGATGAATCCAAATTTAACTTGGATTGGTGTGATGCTAGAGTGTTTGTTTGGAGAAAGTGAGGAGAAGAATTAAAATCAAACTGCAGTAAGGGTACTGCAAAGCACAGAAGTGGCTAAAGCTGTTTATCCTACAATGGTTTTGGTGAGCTTATTGTCTTTGATGGCATCAAGTGTAAAAAAGCATTTTGGATGTAAACTTACTCAAACAACAGAAGTGGATTTTTCTGCAGGATAATGAAGCAATGTAGACCAGCCACCTTTTGAAATAAGTTCCCATAGCCCTGACCTAAACCCTATTGCATCCTGTAGAACATCTGGACAGAAGGCCATAAACCCTATTGCATCCTATAGAACATCTGGACAGAAGGCCATAAACCCTATTGCATCCTATAGAACATCTGGACAGTAGTCCATAAACCCTATTGCATCCTATAGAACATCTGGACAGAAGGCCATAAACCCTATTGCATCCTATAGAACATCTTGACAGTAGTCCATAAACCCTATTGCATCCTATAGAACATCTGGACAGAAGGCCATAAACCCTATTGCATCCTATAGAACATCTGGACAGAAGGCCATAAACCCTATTGCATTCTATAGAACATCTGGACAGTAGTCCATAAACCCTATTGCATCCTATGGAACATCTGGACAGTAGTCCATAAACCCTATTGCATCCTATGGAACATCTATGGACATCTATGCAATGCAATGGAGAAGACATTGTTGACTATCAGTGCTCTAGATTCGATCAACTGAACGTTTTGTTGGAAGAAACGTCCACCAGAACTGTTACAGAAACCGGTTGATTCCATGCCGAGACGTTGTCAAGAAGTTCTGCAAAACAAAGAAAGCCACTACATTCAAAAACACTGTAACTGTGACCAGAACTGAGTGCTCAAATACTGTTTTGTCTAATAATGAGCAGTATATCTAGAATTTTTAAACGTATTTTAAATCTTTTAAATAGCACAATCTATTTTTTAGGAAAAAAATACTTTGCTTGAAAAGTGTGTTTGTGGTATCGTACATTAACATAAATGCCACTTGGTTGTACATGTATGTAACATATTTGAGAAGTAATGACTGCTGTCATCCACCTTCACAGGGTTCTGAATGTATTCCTCTCATGCACGGCACAGAGAGTCCCCTACATGTCCAGCACCAGTGTGCTCAGGATGCTGGGAGTGATGGTGCTCATTGTGAAATGGTTTTTGTGTGCTTGGACTGTGGGGGTCCTTCAGAACTGGGATCGTAACATCCCACTACTCATTACATTAGCCACCTCAGATGGGCAGAGTTTCAGAGTGTGTGATGTGGACCGGTGGGATTACATGATGGCTATGGGTAGGTGAAATCTGCAGGATTATTATTTTATAAATACCAGATCATGAATTTATCAGCCAGAACACCCTATTAATGAGAATATTTTGGACCTTGGCTCACAACAACAATATAATATTAATATATATATATATAGATGTGTGTGTGTGTGTGTGTGTGTGTGTGTGTGTGTGTATATATATATACACATTTATATAGTATCTCACAAAAGTAAGCACATCCCACACATTTGTTTAAATATTTGATGATATCTTTTCATGTGACAACACTGAAGAAATGGCACTGTGCTACAATGTAAAGTAGTGAGTGTACAGCTTGTGTAACAGTGTAAATCTGCTGTCGCCTCAAAATAACTCAACACACAGCCTAAACATAAATGTCTAAACCAATGGCAACAAAAGTGAGTACACCCCTGAGTGAAAATGTCCAAATTGGGCCCAATTAGCCATTTTCCCTCCCCGGTGTCATGTGACTTGTTACTCTTACAAGGTCTCCGGTGTGAATGGGGAGCAGGTGTGTTAAATTTGGTGTCATCGCTCTCACACTCCCTCATACTGGTCACTGGAAGTTCAACATGATACCTCATGGCAAAGAACTCTCTGAGGATCTGAAAATTGTTCTCTAAAAAAAAAAGAATTGTTGCTCTACATAAAGATGGCCTAGGCTATAAGAAGATTGCCAAGACTCTGACACTGAGCTGCAGCACGGTGGCCAAGACCATACAGCGATTTAACAGGACAGGTTCCACTCAGAACAGGCCCCGCCATGGTCGACTGAAGAGGTTGAGTGCACGTGCTCACTGTCATATCCAGAGGTTGTCTTTGGGAAATGGACGTACGAGTGTTGCCAGCATTGCTGCAGAGGTTGAAGGGGTGGGGGGTCAGCCTGTCAGTGCTCAGACCATACACCGCACACTGCATCAAATTGGTCTGCATGGCTGTCGTCCCAGAAGGAAGTCTCTTCTAAAGTTGAAGCACAAGAAAGCCCGCAAACAGTTTGCAAGGAGACTAAGGACATGGATTACTGGAACCATGTCCTGTGGTCTGATGATACCAAGATAAAATTTGGTTCAGTTGGTGTCAAGCGTGGCAGCAACCAGGTGAGGAGTACAAAGACAAGTGTATCTTGCCTACAGTCAAGCATGGTGGTGGGAGTGTCATGGTCTGGGGCTGCATGAGTGCTGCTGGCACTGGGGAGCTACAGTTCATTGAGGGAACCATAAATGCCAACATGTACTGTGACATACTGAAGCAGAGCATGATCAGTATGCAGTATTCCAGCATGATAACGACCCCAAACACACCTCCAAGACGATCACTGCTTTGCTAAAGAAGCTGAGGGTGAAGGTGATGGACTGGTCAAGCATGTCTCCAGACCTAAACCCTATTGAGCATCTGTGGGGCAACCTCAAACGGAAGGTGGAGGAGCACAAGATCTCTAACATCCACCAGCTCCATGATGTTGTCATGGAGGAGTGGAAGAGGACTCCAGTGGCAACCTGTGAAGCTCTGGTGAACTCCATGCCCAAAGGGGTTAAGGTAGAGCCGGAAAATAATGGTGGCCACACAAAATATTGACACTTTGAGCCCAATTTGGACATTTTCACTCAGGGGTGTACTCACTTTTGTTGCCATTGGTTTAGACATTAATGGCTGTGTGTTGAGATATTTTGAGGGGACAGCAAATTTACACTGTTACACAAGCTGTACACTCACTACTTTACATTGTAGCAAAGTGCCATTTCTTCAGTGTTGTCACATGAAAAGATATCATCAAATATTTACAAAAATGTGAGGGGTGTACATATATATAATGTACATGTATACACATATAAGCATCCTTATTGTGTAAACTTGGACAATACCACATTGATTAAAGGTTACATATCAAGGTCCATGAATGTTATTTCATTTTTCATTCAAACATGGAACACAAACTATATGCCAAACGCGTTGTTCAAAACGGGTTTTCACTTTAAAACAATAAATAATCACAAAATTACTCATTTGTATGTTTCTCAGCATTTCAGATTAGTTTTGAAGCTAAAATATATGAACAATCATGAATGATCCAGGTGTGTATCAGCAACTACTCTATAGCAAGTAGCAATAGGGGTCGATTAAAGTTTACCCTTAGTGCCTGACGGATCATTATTGTTTATGTGTTGTTGTTGTTTTTAATAGTAAGAGGGTGATGATAAAGGTGGACAAAATGGCAGGATTTTCCAGATGCTGCAAGTATATCTGAATATCAAATATACTTACAGTATATTTAAAATCACACAAAATTTATTTCGGCATTTTTTCTTTCTTTCATAAATTTAAAGAAAACAGAATAAAGTTCCAGAGTACACATTTTAACCAGAGTCTAGCCTGTAGAATAGCCTACCTACACTTCCAGGTTGACTTGTTCATACTGAAATGTTCATACTGAAATGTACTGCGATGGGCATTGGTTCATATTTGGATTCATAAACATTAGATTTTTGATTGAAATAGAAACTAAAAGGTGTCGATATTTGATTGGAAACAATTCTGAAAAAAAATAAAGAATACTATTTTACTGTGAGCCAAATAAATAAATAAACAAACAAACAAACAATTAAAAACAAGAAATGAGTGGCACATACACAGAGCTGACAAGTTGACCACTGTTGATGTGTCTGGTTCTCAGCAGAGTTGTTGTTCTTGTGCTGGGGGAGCTCCCTCGGCAGTGCAGTGAAGGCTGTGCCCGCTGCCTTCCACGAGCCTCGCTACATGAGCATCGCTATAAACAACGAACTGCTCTTCTCCACCATGTTCCATCTCCTCAGGTGAGGTCTCACGCTCGTGCTAATGTGCTCAATCAACAAAACGTAGCAAATATAATGCATTATTCGAATTGTGTCGTGTACTTCTTCCACTCTCAGATTCATAAAGCCATCTCTACATCCTGACTGGATGCTCTTGCTGTTCTTTATCCACGTACATGTCACAATCACTGTAACACTTGGCCTGCTGTTCTTTCCTAAGGTACTTGTCATTTAAGGTACTTCCCATTTTCCCTTTTGGTACTTGTTATGATTAATCAATTGATCGATTCAATGTAATTGCAGCTCCTTCACGTTTCTCAACTTGCTTCAGAGATTTATGAGGATGAAGTGGACCTACGACGTTCATGTTTACATCTAAATAATAGTTTTACATCTGCCTGCTGGAGTGACCACAACCTGGACCCTGATGACATTCGGGTAAACGTCCTTGGCCCTAAACAGCACACAGGCTAAGACAAAACATGCTGATCATTTATAAGTGTACAAAGTACAAGTGATATGATTATAATATGATTAGAATTTCTCAGTTTCTCCATTTTAGCATATTATACAGGTAATAGAAATGATTCTTTAAATAAATAAAACAATGCCTATGTGATAAGATTCAATACAAGATTATTAATGATCTCAATGACATTTCGGCAACGACATCAGCTCACGTTTAAAAAGGCGATTGCTTGAGCTTTTCTTTCTCATTCCTTCATTTCTACCTCTTCCTGTTCGTAATTTCTTTGTTGTGTTTTATTCGCTCCTCTACCATGAGCGACTATATGGTTCTCTATCTGTTCTTAACTGAATCTGCTCTGTCTTTACTGGCATCAGGGTGAGCTAAAGAAACTTTATGCTCAGTTAGAAGTCCACAAGACCAAGAAAATGGAAAACAACAACCCACACCTGAAGAAAAAGCGCAGCTCTCGGCTCATGTTTGGCCGATCCCTTATTAGGCGGATAGCCGAGATCCCAGAGAGCAGGAGTCTGCAGGGTAGCCGTAAATATAAGGACACTTCAGGAGCTGGAGGGACACTAAAAGGGTCTGGATCTTGCCTGGCAACTTCTGAAAGTGTTCGTGTCATTATGAGGAGTGAGACAGCAAAGCCATCACCAGAGAGACAAGCGTGTCTGCCATTGAGGTATACCTCAGTGAAAATCTGTACGAACAAGAGGGCCTCGGAGACAGAGTCCATTGACACCGCACCACTTTTCTGCAAGTCAGTCAGTGCTCAGAACCTAGCCCTAGACAACAACTTCCTACACCCAGTGTGCACCCGGGTTCAGAAATCATTTAGTTTTACAGAAAAGCACAGGGATCATTATCCGCTTTCTCCCACTAAGAGCACAGTGGACACATTGCATGTTTTGAAAACAAGCCCAAAAGATGCGTCATGTGACAAGGCTGAAGTTAATGAGGAACAGCCTAAAGGCACAAACACGTCAAATCAAACAAAGGTCACTTGCACTCTTTCTGAGCAGGAAACCCTAACACAGCTTACATCACCCCACACACTACTGTATGTTTGCCCCTGGGAATTTGCCTCCTCTTTGCCCTCCTCTTCTCCTCCTGTGGCAAAGGGAGGGAGTAGTCCAGACTCAGATGTTGAATCTTCAAGACCAAATCCTCCAATCTCCTCAAGTGCCCCAGGATCACCATATAGCTTTGCCAAGCCAATGGCCCGCTGTGGTTTCTCTTTCCATTCTGCTACCCAGACCATCCTTTTAGCAAGGGGTTTGGTGGCTAAAAAAGGGTGTGGCAGATATAGCAGTAAAAATGAATTGGAGGGTACATCACAACACACCAGATCAGTGACTCTAAGCAGTGCTATAAAGTCAGGGAAAAAGACTCCACAAACACCGATACGATCTATGACTTGTGTTGATTCAAAACCTTTCCTTGTGAAACAGGCAGCGATAAGAGCATCCCCAGAGAGGAACTCTCTGGTAAGCACCGTCCCACCACGTATCCACCTGTGGGAGTCTGAAGACGTGGAGTATGAAAATATAATACAATGTCAGAACAGTGGCAAGCCAAGACTGTGTCTGACCCCTAGTATTGAGAGAACCAACCCACCCTGGAACCACGATAAAGCTTCTTTGACTGTTCCAAGATCAACAGTCTGTCAATGGGATATTCCAAACAAGACTTGTCGACAAAGCAGCATTGCTGATATTTGCCCATGGGAAGCGAAGCAGCAAGATCAATTACAATCCAAAGGTTTTTGTCACGACGATTTAACTTGCGAAGTGGACAGCAAGCAAATGCAAATAACAACAGGGGACAAAAGGATTTGTCCATGGGAACCTCTAGGACAGGCGTCGAGAATCAACAGTAAAGCTAGGAAAGGAACTGAGCAACATCAGAGCCATACAGAGGCAGAAGTGTTCCCCTGCAGCGTTAAAGAAGATCCTGCCAAATCAGTTTCTGAGGCAACAAAACCCACTGAGAGAGTTATTTATGTAAATCCTCTACCAGATACAAAGAAGCAGAGTCTGGTACGACAAGAGAAACTCAGAACTGATATCTGTCCATGGGAAACAAAAAGTCTAACTACGCCTAGTCCAAGGCATCGTTTGACAAAACAACTTACCAGTACTGTGGATATGGATATATGCCCATGGGATTTCCCTGAAGGATTTTCCTGCCAATTGGAGAAGTTACCTAAAACAGATGCTGAGAACCCAAGTGATGATGTCAAGAAAACTATATCAGCGCCAAATCCACTGACTAAACAGCCAACAAGCACAGCAGAAACCTGTCCGTGGGATTTCCCTGACTCAACATCTATTGTAAAAGAAGCCTATCTTTTGGAAACAAATGAAGCATCACTGAAACCAAATCAAGAGGACATGGGATTGCCTTCACAAGTGTCCACAACTAAGAAAACAGATAGCTGTTCCCAGGAAGCAGATACAATGGAGAGGTCTGAAGGTATTACCATAACAAAGGAAGCAGATACCTCAGTCCTACAAAAAGAAAGTGTGCATGCTAAAATCTGTCTATGGGAAACCATTACACTAGAAAGTGAACAGCCCGTGAAATCATCTCAAAAACAAACAGGCCTTCATGTTAATGTAGATCCAGTGCATACAGGTGAGTCGGAGAAACAAATCCAAAAAACCACAAATGCTTACGCTGAGATTTGCCCATGGGAAACAGAACAGTCACCAAATAAAGCTCAAAGTCCAAATGACCTTCAAGCATATATATGTCCTTGGGAACTAGAGGTTTCAGGAAAATCCAAAATGCAAACAAGTGTCTGTGTAGACATTTCCCTTTGGGGCACTGAACGAACAGCGAGTACAAAGGACAGCATCAGTGAGAAGAGGGAAGAACAAACCTGTGTACATACTGCACAAGATGCAAGGGTTAATCGGCCTCTGACTCGATGTGATGCATTGTGTCCATGGGAAATGAAGGGAGGATCCATTACTGAGCACGATAATAACTTGGATATATTCACATGGGAGGAACCAATAGCAGAAGAAGAAAGTGATGCAGAAACAGCGGCAGAAGCCTTTATCTTCCCACCTGACTTATAAACTCCAAGCTTATAGAGATCGAAGCTAGACTTATAAGATCCAAGCTAATTAGCACGTGCTTGGTTCTAGCTTTAGAAATGTAAACCATGTTTAAACAAATTAAGCCCCTAGTTTTACACCGCAATAAGTGTCCACGTGGAAAATGAACTTCGTAACTGCAATTGGACTACAATTGGACCAAATAAAAGTCCAGGTCAAATTCCTACTCATCCAGCAACAAGCCAAGCATGAAGATCATGGTGATACAGTACTTTTACCCATAGCTGTAACTAGCTACACTATATGGCAAAATGTTTGTGGACACCTGACCATTACACTCATGTGCATTTTGAATATCCCTTTAAGATATAATCCATCTTGGCTGTTATAATCACCTCCATTCTTCTGGGAAGGCTTTTGGAGTGTAGCTGAGGGGATTTGTGCTCGTTCAACCACAAGAGCTTTAGTAAGATCAGGCACTGGTGTCAGGCGAGGAGGCCTGGGATTCAGTCGGTGTTCCAGTCCATCCTAAAGGTGTTCAATGGGGTTGAGGTGCAGGACACTCGAGTTCTTCCACACCAGCCTTAGAAAACCATGTCTTCATGGAGGTCGCTTTGTACAAAGGGGTATTGTCATGCTGGAACAGGTTTGGGCCTCTTAGTTCCAGTGAAGGGAAATTGCAACAGCATACAAAGACATTCTATACAATCGTGTGCTTCCAAATGTGGGGCAACAGTTTAGGGAAAGGAGCACATTTGGATGTGGTAAGGTATCCACATACATTTGGCCATATAATATGCATGTGGACAAACCAAGGTTTCTCGGGGGGGGGTATTGGGTTCCACCCACATTGCATCACCGGTTGTTAAATTTAATATGGAAACAGTGACATATTTTATATTATATATACACATACTCAATAACATACAGTGCCTTGCGAAAGTATTCGGCCCCCTTGAACTTTTCAACCTTTTGCCACATTTCAGGCTTCAAACATAAATATAAAATTTAAAAATTTTTGTGAAGAATTACGAACAAGTGGGACACAATTGTGAAGTGGAACGAAATCTATTAGATATTTTAAACTTTTTTAGCAAACTCACTCCAGAAGTTCAGCGAGGACTTCTCCACAACAGTATTACGGACCTGCCTGGTGTGTTCCTTGGTCTTCATGATGCTCTCTGCGCTTTCAACAGAACCCTGAGACTATCACAGAGCAGGTGCATTTATACAGAGACTAGATTACACACAGGTGGATTCTATTTATCACCATCAGTCATTTAGGACAACATTGGATCATTCAGAGATCCTCGCTGAACTTCTGGAGTGAGTTTGCTGCACTGAAAGTAAAGGAGCCGAATAATTTTGCACGCACCACTTTTCAGTTTTTTATTTGCTAAAAAAGTTTAAAATATCCAATAGATTTCGTTCCACTTCACAATTGTGTCCCACTTGTTGGTGATTCTTCACAAAAAATTGAAATTTTATATCTTTATGTTTGAAGCCTGAAATGTGGCAAAAGGTTGAAAAGTTCAAGGGGGCCGAATACTTTCACAAGGCACTGTATATAGTGTAAATGTGAGTTTATGAGAGCAGTTGGTGATTTTTAAACTACACACTTCAATTTGTTCTTTTTTTTTTTTAAAGACTACTCAATATCAGTAGCCAAATCAGCTTAGCAGTTGGTTAGCAATTGATGTAGTACACATTCGCCATTGTGATATGTTAACAATGACACATTTCAGCAATGCGGACCTCACTAAAAGTTTGATCCTGGTCACGGTTCTACTTCTACCTAGGTACGTTTTCCCAGCTGGTCCTACATTACTGTGTGTCTCCAATGTCTTTGTGTTTCAGTCTGGAGATTTAAATCTATAATCATACCATGGGATCACCATCAAATCCAAGACTGATATAAATCCAGATATTAATCACTCATTCGATCGGATCAAAGAATTGAACAATGACACGATTACCATTTTTATTCTCTGATTTATCTTGCTTATAAGCATAATGCACGCGTGTTAGATGAAGGCTTTCATTAAGTTGAAAGCCACTCATGTGGAATACAATTTTCAACGATATAATCAGGATATATTCACAAGCTATTAACGATCGTAAGTGATTTGTATCATTTTACTTCTGTTAAATGTTATATGTTCTTACCTCCGATTGATGAACTGTGCTTGTTAAAAGGTTATTATTTTGACTGGATGTAATGTGGAACACCTCATCTGTAACTGCAGTGTACACACCACAAGGCAACCAATAAATGTCATGCACAAGCAACACAGCAATTCTGTGATTTTGAAAGATGCAGTGTACACTAATTTCACCTTATGTGTATAATATATATATATATATATATATGAAGCGCTATACAAAGAAAATAAAATGGAATTTCTAATGCATTGATGTAACTGAAATTGCTAGTAAAAACTCAGAGAATTTACTCTGAGAGTAGCCTATACTTTGTTTACGTACACCATGTTAGTAGAAAGTAGTAGCAAGCTTTGTTCTACTATACAAATAAAATCCACATACAGTAGGACAAGACTGCATTCCCCATGGCCTTGTTGCAATATATTAAAGAAAAGTAACAATGTTTTGGTACAAGGTGAGACAGGAGTGCCTACCAGTGCTCTGAAGGTGACAAAAAATTCAACGTGATTTATTATAATTATAAAATCAGGATTACAGACCCAATGTACACATTTGTGTGTTTTTAACATATTTACAAAAATGAAACTGTTCCCACACTTGGAGCACAAAAATGACTTCTCTCATGTGTGAACACGTTGGTGTCGTTTAAGATTACCCCCATAACGAAAACTCTTCTCACATTGGAAACACGGATACGGTTCTCTCCGGTGGATCCACATTGAATCTCCCGTGAACGCGAAGGTGCGTTTGCAGACTGCTTTGTTGCGCAAAACTCTTCTCACATTGGGAGCACGGATACGGTCTCTCTCCCGTGTGAACACGAAGGTGCATTTGCAGACTGCTTTGTCGCGCAAAACTCTTCTTACATTGGGAGCACGGATACGGTCTCTCTCCCGTGTGAATGCGAAGGTGGCTTCGGAGAGAACCATGTTGTGTAAAACTACTCCCACATTGTGAACACTGATACGGTCTCTCCGCGTGGGAATGCGGTGGGGTACGGAGAGAACCCATGTGGTAAAACTACTCCCACATTGTGAACACTGATACGGTCTCTCTCGCGTGCGAGTGCTCTGGTGTCGCTTGAGACCATTTCCCTGAGAAACACTCTTTCCACACCGAGCTGTGGTGATTTTTATCCTTTCACTTCTTTTGCGAGTGCATTCTCTCCCGGGTCTTTAGCGCAGGAGTATGACGTGACATTCTTCTCTGGAAGAGAGAGAGAGAGAGAGAAAAAAAAAAAAAAAAAGAGAGAGAGAGAAAAGAATAACTGAAATTGGATATTTAAAATAAATTGCCTGTTTCATTATATTTGATTAGAAAGTAATACTTTTTTCCCCTCATATTTGGGAAAGAATTGGGAAAATCAATACTGCAGCATCACAGACAATGAAAATAATCTAGAAATAAAAAGCAGCAGCAGGAATCGGGACAAGCATGGGTTACAAAATAATGCGTCGGTTTCCCGATTTTCCCAATTTAGATCATTGACTGTCTTTCAGTTTAGCTAACATGAGCTTAAAATGGACATTTCATCTTTAAATCACAGCATTGTGTCTGGAGTTTTTTTTATTTTTTTTGCATGCTTTTTACATATAACAACCGACATACAGTCGGTTAGTTCCACCAGATGGCGCTGTCTGTCTTACCTCAGGGGCTACAGCATTAGCGCCAAAGATAAAGCATGAAGCATAAACTGACACAAATTGGAAGGGAGTGTCTTGATCCAAACACGTATAAGATGGCGCTGTGTATCTTACATCAGGGGACTATCTTATTACAAAATTAAACTTAGCAAAGACTTAACTTACCTTCTTTTACGAGCTGGTGTTTGTCTGCTCCGTTGCTCTGGCCGCTTTCGCGCTCCCTGTATTCCTCGTACGTTAATCAGCCCACCTTTTAAATTAACCAATCCCAATGCAGCATGTGTGATGGACAGCACTCGCGTCCAATGAAATGTCCGAATGCTGAGTCACAGTTCACAGATCTTTTTGCGGCAATTGGTGCGACCTCTGAGAGCGACACTTGGATAAACTTTTAGTGGATTGCTTTTACCACAGAGTTAAGAATTCATTCAAAGTAATCAAATGAGTGAATATATGATATATGAATCAGCTATATGCCCCAATAAAACTGTTATAAAAATAAATGGTTAATATGGTTAACTAATAATGGCGTTTTTGTTCTGTACTCCTTATATTAGGATGCTCAAAATTGTTTGTTCACACTGCCGGAGGTTTCCGGCCAGGAATTGTTCATTCTCACAATGCCACTGTGGTTTAATAAACTGGATATTGGCCTCTTGCTGGTTTTTGGCTGGTAAATGATTGATTATGATTTGCCTGGAACATTTCTAATGTTGTTCTTCTGTGCTTTTTATGTGAAATCAGTGCACACTTCCAGTGGTGAATTATGCCAACCATCTTATCATAAATGTTACATCCATCCATCTTCTACCGCTTACTCCTTCTTCTTCAGGGTCACGGGTCAGGTCCACCCACATTGCATCACCGGTTGTCAAATTTAATATGGAAACAGTGACATATTTTATATTATATATATACACATACTCAATAACATATATAGTGTAAATGTGAGTTTATGAGAGCAGTTGGTGATTTTTAAACTACACACTTCAATTTGTTCTTTTTTTTTTTTTAAAGACTATTCAATATCAGTAGCCAAATCAGCTTAGCAGTTGGTTAGCAATTGATGTAGTACACATTCGCCATTGTGATATGTTAACAATGACACATTTCAGCAATGCGGACCTCACTAAAAGTTTGATCCTGGTCACGGTTCTACTTCTACCTAGGTACGTTTTCCCAGCTGGTCCTACATTACTGTGTGTCTCCAATGTCTTTGTGTTTCAGTCTGGAGATTTAAATCCATAATCATACCATTGGATCACCATCAAATCCAAGACTGATATAAATCCAGATATTAATCACTCATTCGATCGGATCAAAGAATTGAACAATGACACGATTACCATTTTTATTCTCTGATTTATCTTGCTTATAAGCATAATGCACGCGCGTTAGATGAAGGCTTTCATTAAGTTGAAAGCCACTCATGTGGAATACAATTTTCAACGATATAATCAGGATATATTCACGGTCTATTCACGATCGTAAGTGATTTGTATCAGTTTGTTCTGGGATCATTTTACTTCTGTTAAATGTTATATGTTCTTACCTCCGATTGATGAACTGTGCTTGTTAAAAGGTTATTATTTTGACTGGATGTAATGTGGAACACCTCATCTGTAACTGCAGTGTACACACCACAAGGCAACCAATAAATGTCATGCACAAGCAACACAGCAATTCTGTGATTTTGAAAGATGCAGTGTACACTAATTTCACCTTATGTATGTATGTATGTATATATATAGAGCTTTGTTCTACTATACAAATAAAATCCACATACAGTAGGACAAGACTGCATTCCCCATGGCCTTGTTGCAATATATTAAAGAAAAGTAACAATGTTTTGGTACAAGGTGAGACAGGAGTGCCTACCAGTGCTCTGAAGGTGACAAAAAATTCAACGTGATTTATTATAATTATAAAATCAGGATTACAGACCCAATGTACACATTTGTGTGTTTTTAACATATTTACAAAAATGAAACTGTTCCCACACTTGGAGCACAAAAATGACTTCTCTCATGTGTGAACACGTTGGTGTCGTTTAAGATTACCCCCATAACGAAAACTCTTCTCACATTGGGAGCACGGATACGGTCTCTCTCCCGTGTGAACGCGAAGGTGCGCTTGCAGACTGCTTTGTCGCGCAAAACTCTTCTCACATTGGGAGCACGGATACGGTCTCTCTCCCGTGTGAACGCGAAGGTGCGTTTGCAGACTGCTTTGTCGCGCAAAACTCTTCTCACATTGGGAGCACGGATACGGTCTCTCTTCCATGTGAACGCGAAGGTGTGTTTGCAAACTGCTTTGTTGCGCAAAACTCTTCTCACATTGGGAGCACGGATACGGTCTCTCTCCCGTGTGAACGCGAAGGTGCGTTTGCAGACTTCTTTGTCGTGCAAAACTCTTTTCACATTGGGAGCACGGATACGGTCTCTCTCCCGTGTGAATGCGAAGGTGGCTTCGGAGAGAACCATGTTGTGTAAAACTACTCCCACATTGTGAACACTGATACGGTCTCTCTCCCGTGTGAATGCGAAGGTGGCGTTGGAGAGAACCATGTTGTGTAAAACTACTCCCACATTGTGAACACTGATACGGTCTCTCTCCCGTGTGAGTGCGAAGGTGGCTTCGGAGAGAACAGTGTCGTGTAAAACCACTCCCACATTGTGAACACTGATACGGTCTCTCTCCAGTGTGAATGCGAAGGTGGCGTTGGAGATGACTGTGTCGTGTAAAACCACTCCCACATTGTGAACACTGATACGGTCTCTCTCCCGTGCGAGTGCTCTGGTGTCGCTTGAGACCATTTCCCTGAGAAACACTCTTTCCACACCGAGCTGTGGTGATTTTTATCCTTTCACTTCTCTTTGCGAGTGCATTTCTCCGGGTCTTTAGCGCAGGAGTATGACGTGACATTCTTCTCTGGAAGAGAGAGAGAGAGAGAGAGAGAGAGAGAGAGAAAAGAATAACTGAAATTGGATATTTAAAATAAATTGCCTGTTTCATTATATTTGATTAGAAAGTAATACTTTTTTCCCCTCATATTTGGGAAAGAATTGGGAAAATCAATACTGCAGCATCACAGACAATGAAAATAATCTAGAAATAAAAAGCAGCAGCAGGAATCGGGACAAGCATGGGTTACAAAATAATGCGTCGGTTTCCCGATTTTCCCAATTTAGATCATTGACTGTCTTTCAGTTTAGCTAACATGAGCTTAAAATGGACATTTCATCTTTAAATCACAGCATTGTGTCTGAAGTTTTTTTTATTTTATTTTTTTGCATGCTTTTTACATATAACAACCGACATACAGTCGGTTAGTTCCACCAGATGGCGCTGTCTGTCTTACCTCAGGGGCTACAGCATTAGCGCCAAAGATAAAGCATGAAGCATAAACTGACACAAATTGGAAGGGAGTGTCTTGATCCAAACACGTATAAGATGGCGCTGTGTGTCTTACATCAGGGGACTATCTTATTACAAAATTAAACTTAGCAAAGACTTAACTTACCTTCTTTTACGAGCTGGTGTTTGTCTGCTCCGTTGCTCTGAGCCGCTTTCGCGCCCCCTGTATTCCTCGTACGTTAATTAGCCCACCTTTTAAATTAACCAATCCCAATGCAGCATGTGTGATGGACAGCACTCGCGTCCAATGAAATGTCCGAATGCTGAGTCACAGTTCACAGATCTTTTTGCGGCAATTGGTGCGACCTCTGAGAGCGACACGTGGATAAACTTTTAGTGGATTGCTTTTACCACAGAGTTAAGAATTCATTCAAAGTAATCAAATGAGTGAAAATATGATACAGTGCCTTGCGAAAGTATTCGGCCCCCTTGAACTTTTCAACCTTTTGCCACATTTCAGGCATCAAACAAAGATATAAAATTTTTATTTTTTGTGAAGAAATCACCAACACTTGGGACACAATTGTGAAGTGGAACGAAATCTATTGGATATTTTAAACGTTTTTTAGCAAATAAAAAAACTGAAAAGTGCTGCATGCAAAATTATTCGGCTCCTTTACTTTCAGTGCAGCAAACTCACTCCAGAAATTCAGCGAGGATCTCTGAATGATCCAATGTTGTCCTAAATGACTGATGGTGATAAATAGAATCCACCTGTGTGTAATCAAGTCTCTGTATAAATGCACCTGCTCTGTGATAGTCTCAGGGTTCTGTTGAAAGTGCAGAGAGCATCATGAAGACCAAGGAACACACCAGGCAGGTCCGTAATACTGTTGCGGAGAAGTTTAAAGCCGGATTTGGATACAAAAAGATTTCCCAAGCAGCACTGTGCAAGCGATCATTTTGAAATGGAAGGAGTATCAGACCACTGCAAATCTACCAAGACCTGGCCGTCCCTCTAAACTTTCAACTCAGACAAGGAGAAGACTGATCAGAGATGCAGCCAAGAGGCCCATGATCACTCTGGATGAACTGCAGAGAACTACAGCTGAGGTGGGAGAGTCTGTCCATAGGACAACAATCAGTCGTACACTGCACAAATCTGGCCTTTATGGAAGAGTGGCAAGAAGAAAGCCATTTCTCAAAAGATATCCATAAAAAGTCTCGTCTAAAGTTTGCCACAAGCCACCTGGGAGACACACCAAACATTGAGAAATGGCTTTCTTTTGCCACTCTTCCATAAAGGCCAGATTTGTGCAGTGTACGACTGATTGTTGTCCTATGGACAGACTCTCCCACCTCAGCTGTAGTTCTCTGCAGTTCATCCAGAGTGATCATGGGCCCTTGGCTGCATCTCTGATCAGTCTTCTTCTTGTCTGAGTTGAAAGTTTAGAGGGATGGCCAGGTCTTGGTAGATTTGCAGTGGTCTGATACTCCTTCCATTTCAAAATGATCGCTTGCACAGTGCTCCTTGGGATGTTTAAAGCTGGGGAAATTTTTTTGTATCCAACCGGCTTTAAACTTCTCCACAACAGTACTACGGACCTGCCTGGTGTGTCTCTTGGTCTTCATGATGCTCTCTGCACTTTCAACAGAACCCTGAGACTATCACAGAGCAGGTGCATTTATACAGAGACTTGATTACACACAGGTGATTCTATTTATCACCATCAGTCATTTAGGACAACATTGGATCATTCAGAGATCCCGCTGAACTTCTGGAGTGAGTTTGCTGCACTGAAAGTAAAGGAGCCGAATAATTTTGCATGCACCACTTTTCAGTTTTTTTATTTGGCAAAAAGTTTAAAATATCCAATAGATTTCATTCCACTTCACAATTGTGTCCCACTTGTTGGTGATTCTTCACAAAAAATTAAAATTTTATATCTTTATGTTTGAAGCCTGAAATGTGGCAAAAGGTTGAAAAGTTCAAGGGGGCTGAATACTTTCGCAAGGCACTGTATATGAATCAGCTATATGCCCCAATAAAACTGTTATAAAAATAAATGGTTAATATGGTTAACTAATAATGGCGTTTTTGTTCTGTACTCTTTATATTAGGATGCTCAAAATTGTTTGTTTACACTGCCGGAGGTGTTCAGCCAGGAATTGTTCATTCTCACAATACCACTGTGGTTTAATAAACTGGATATTGGCCTCTTGCTGGTTTTTGGCTGGTAAATGATTGATTATGATTTGCCTGGAACATTTCTAATGTTGTTCTTCTGTGCTTTTTATGTGAAATCATTGCACACTTTCAGTGGTGAAGTATGCCAACCATCTTATCATAAATGTTACATCCATCCATCTTCTACCGCTTACTCCTTCTTCAGGGTCACGGGGAACCTGGAGCCTATCCCAGGGAGCATGGGGCACATGGCGGGGTACACCCTGGACAGGGTACCAGTCGATCGCAGGGCACAATCACAATCACACACTCATTCATTCACTACGGAGACTTTAGACACGCCAATCAGCCTACCATGCATGTCTTTGAACTGGGGGAGGAAACCGGAGTACCCGGAGGAAATCCCTGCAGCACGGGGAGAACATGCACACTCCACACACACAGGGCCACGGTGGGAATCGAACCCTGGACCCTGGAGGTGTGAGGCGAATGTGTATAAATATATATTTTATATATATCTAAAAAATATATTATATTTTTCTAATGGGTTGTAAATTGACCACGGCTGTGACCATACCAAATTTCACTACACGTTGAAGTGGTTCAGTGAGGACACCCATGGAGAGCCATACAGTTTCAGGAACATTATTTATTTCACAAGTCAGTAATGAAATCTGTACATAGATGACCGAACACCATGCCCCCTCTGGCTTATTTATGCCATTGTACTGCCTTGGGCTTTGGCACCTCATAATTAAGACTCTCAAACTCCTCTTCCGGTTTAAGCTTGGGGCCTGGGATCATAAGAGTCTGTGGAAAAACAAACAGGAGTTAGTAAGGCTGAACCAGACCACGTTTACACGGACAGCAGTAATCTAATTATTGACCTTATTCTCAGTAAGACAATATTCTGATTAATGTGTTTACATGAGTCGCTTTAGAATATTCCTTTCATGTTCAGGTTTTACAGGTTATAGAACGTAGATCGATTAACGTCACACGTCATTACGTCCCCACGCCGTCTGACGTTCCCTCCAGAATTTCACGTATCGACATACAGTTGGTCTTCGTTATGTTCCCGTATACAATTTTGGATGTTTTGATTTTACGAAAACTTCAAGTACGGTTAATTATTTGTCGTGCTGTACGTGCAAATAGATGACTGCTTGAAGCCGTGGGCTGCGTCCCAAACCACGTACGTACCTACTGTATAATAGCTTAGATACATGTATCTCATACGCAAATACCCGGTTTGGGACGCAGCCGTGCTCTCTTGTTTACCATCGGTAAGCGGTTGAGCACTGCCGTGTGAACGTGTCCTGTCGTACAATGTGGTGAAAACTCCCACACGACGTTAATAGTGTGATTAAGGTGTGTACATGCCTGTAATACGACTATAACAGGAATACTCCACACGTCTAAATTCCATTTGTATTTACTTCGAGTATGACTTTAGTCGGATTAAGGTCATCAATAATCGCTGTTTACATGTTAGTTTTTTAATCAGAGTATCGTCTTAAATCGGATTAATATCGGAATATTGTTGTCCATGTAAACGTACTGACTGACACAACAGAAGTGACAAGCTTACCATTAAAGCTGCAGAATGTAACTGTTTTTTTTGTTTGTTTGTTCAAATTTAAACAAGTAGCCTTATTGAGACGATCGAGGAAAAAAAAAAAAAGAACCGCTGAATTGGACTTTTATTTTTTATTTTTTTTGGACTCATCATGCAACAACCGCAGGCATGAATGAAAGTCTGTCTACTGTCAATGGCACTATTGTGAACCACTGAACCACAGACAGACATCAGAGGAGGATAAACATCAGATAAAGATAAACACGACACGCTCAACCTCTAACCCTTGTAATCCCTAGGTAGTGTCATGGTTGAACCAGCATGAGGAAAAAAAAGAACCAAAAAACACGCAGGCACAAACGCAAACAAGGACAAAAAGTGTCAAAAGTAACAATGCAAAAATGGTCACACCCCCAGGTCCCTGTGCTTCCTGTAAGAGCGCATGAACATAACAGTACCAAGACTCTCTTGTAACATTTACAGCACATTCTCTCAGCTAAGCACTCATATACAGCCTCCTTCAAAAAGTATTGGAACAGCAAGGCCAATTCTATTGTTTCCACAATACATTCAAGACATTTGGGTGAATATGAGAGACAGATCAGCTTTCATTTCCTCATAGTTACATCTAGAGGTGTTAAACAACTTAAAACTTGGCACCTTTGGTGGCAGACCATGCCATTTTTTAGGTGAGCAAAAATACAATCACAGATAGTTTTAAAATGATAAAAGTAACACTGAATATTTAGTACTTCAGCTAACTACGCGCTCAACATTAAGCTAAATCGTCCACACAGCAATAACTACAGAAAATTATTACAAACATTTCGCTTAATCTTGACTCGGTCTGGACTGGACTTTCAGCAAGCAGATTAATCTGCATGGCCAACTAACATCATGAAATTAGTGGGGTCTCAAACATCTTGCATCTGTATAAACGTTATACTGTATACTCCTGCTTTAATCATCATCATCATCCTACTCAATAAACAAGTCATAGGCCAAGAATACATTTATTGCTTAGCTGGAAAAAAACGGAAATCACTGAGTCTTATGCTCGCAACGTGAGTCATTGCATGGAGAACTATACCAGTCCCTCTATGATTTTCCTGTTAGAAATTTAGCCAAATCAAACAAACGCCACGATATTCGGAGGAGCTCATACTTTTTCTAAATTACCTCAGATTTTCAGCAAATTTGGGCCAAGGCGCGTCATGTGATGTCATCACAACGTGCACAACTACAGCTAAAAGGTCTCATTTACCAACAAATATCACTGCGGAACTATTTAATGCAACCGCAATTACGCAAATTCAAGTCGTTTTCCGTGAAAAAAATAAAATAACATTTCAAAGCACAAAAAAACGAACATTTTTGGCCGCAACAATCACAAAAAACTCTGCGAAATCCTGTACACACCGACTAGACAATACTGCACTATGCTACTTAAATGAACAAACCTTAAGGATGGGTTCTTTAGGTGGCGCCCATGCTGGGACAATCTTGCCATGTAGTCTCCAGAGACCGTAGGGGTTAACCAGGTGTCTCTCCATCACCAAGTACTCCAAGACATCCCTGGGCTCCTCTTCATCTCCCAGCATCAAGCGGCCAAACCGGTCATAGATTGCCAACGTCTGAAAAAGAAGTCTGATAAAAAGCACCGTCGCCTTCAGGGACGCTTCACAACCTTTCTTTACTTAACTCACCTGTTTCGAGTGCATGCGGATCGTCACTTGACCGTACAGATTGCCCTTAGTGATCATGTCCGGGCATCTGGCGTGGACCAACCGCGGCGGCTCCAGAGACTCAACAAAGCGCCAGCGCAGCGTTTTATACCGATTTCCTCGAACCATCTCCTACAACACACAGCAAGCTTGTGACCCTCTGACAAACGGTTTAAAAAGGTGCGTACACAAACATGTCATTAATGAATCGCTTTCGTGTGCATGTAATGAACAACACGACCGTAACATTTACACGGTTAAGGTTGAATGACAGTAAAGCGGTTTACGCACAGGGTAACACCTTTCCGTGACCAAAGAATGGAGTTTCTCTTTGTTGAACCTGGAAGAGTGGAGAAAGGAAATGTGACTTCATATTCGACTCATGATCATAAACATAAACAGTGCTACGTTACAATAACGGACTATGGGAATAGTGACACTGAGAGGGTGAATAAGTTCCTATTTTAGATATGTATAACATGTAGAGATAACCTTCATAATTAATATATATTTTTTTTAAACAAACATAACATTTTACCAAAAGAACATAAATAATAAACAGCACAAATGATAAACTTTTATTAACTGGACCCCTCTGCGTGTGACATTTAACAAATGACACATGACTAAACTTTAATAAAAATGCATGACTTCCTGTCGGTCAGAAACAGTGAAAAGAAGGGAAAAAATGCTCAACGTCCCAGAGTAATTTATAGACTTCAAAACATCACATGGCAGAACTAATAAATAGACGTCTGTCTTAGAGGTCGACCGATAACCAAGTTGGGCAGTACCTAACGATAACCGATTAATCAACCAATGTTTAATCAAACAGAACATTCAAAATATCGCTGAACATTATTACATAAATAAATATTAACTATTAATAAATATTAAAGTAAACAAAAAGACATGCATCCAAACTGAACCAATAAAGCAACACTCCAAATAAAAAATATCAATGAGACATCCAAAATGAATTAAAAAACATACTTCAAATAACACAACAAAATTTGCAGCGATAGTGTTTATTTCGCCTCTAGAGGCCGCTCTCGCACCGTATCCCACAACAGACTCCTGCAACCAGAAAAATCCATCGATGTGGATTTCTGCTTATAATCGACAGTTCAAGCAAATCGGTTATCGGTGCAGATTAATCTGCAAAAACGATTGATCAGTCTACCTCTAGTCTGTTGTCAAAATGGTGGACACTTCTTGAACACTCACAAGGGTTTAACAAACAAACAAACAAACAAACCCAAGAAAGATGCTTCTTACTGTGTTAGAGCCATATGAGCCTCGATGAAGATTTCCTGCGCTCGCGTGGCAAACCCTTTAGAAGAGAACTCTGGGTCGTTCTCCTTTATTTTGCGCATCCTTGGCAAAGAAATCCCCACAAATATCAGAAACGTTAGAGGATGTTACATGTCTGATCATGATACAAAACATAACCGAACATAAACCTACACAAGATCAAGCATCAAAAATTGTACAGCTTTTCTATTTACTCAAAGCCGACCGTTTCAAAATGAAATGCTCGGATTAAGTAAGCGTCAGATCCCAGGTCCTGACGAGCCTCAGACTTGTTTAGGAGAACACGGATGATGTAAAATGCTGATGTTTCTTACGCAAGCTGTGAGGCGGCGCTCTGTCGCAGCTGCTCCGTGCGCTGTTTCAGCCCCTCTTTGGAGAGAGAGGAGAGACGAGCATCGCCCTCGGGAGGGATGTACGGATCAAAGACTCCGGCTATCGCGGTCATGCAAGGCAGAAACAAACACTTAGAAGAAAATCTTCAAAATAATAAACAATGATTTAGAGGTGGACAATAAAAAAGGGTATTCTATCAAACAAACAAACAGCAGACAAAACAACTGAAAGACAAAACAACTTTCTAATAAAGTCATTCACATGAAATTTTCACCAGATATGAATATTAACTCAAGAAATCCGGAAATGTAAAGAATTCACAACATTAAAGTCCATAAATAAAGTTGTGTGTAATAAAGTGGAATGACACGGGGAAAAAAAAGTATTGAACACGCTAAGAAAAAGCAGTTCCCCAAAGCAAGGAAAGGCAAGGAACCAGCTGAAATCCGTAAGTAATTATACCCCCAACCTGTGCAAATGAATATCAGCTGGGTTTGTAAATTGATGGTCTATAAAAAGGCTTTTCGTTACCAAGGTGTCACACAAGAAACATCTCATGATGGGTGAAAGCAAAGAGCTCTCCCAGTTAATACTGATGTCTGGTGAAAATTTCACTCTGTGTGAATAGAATCATTGGAAATATATTTACCGGAAAAAATGTTGACGTCCAATACTTATTTCCCCCACTGTATAATTTATTTATTTATATTATATAATTTATATATATATCAATCATCAATATTTATAATTAACGTGCGATCTTCAACGCCGTTCAAGATTCTCCTTGAAACGAAATTCTGATCTTTTTTTTTTTTTGGTTTAAACATTGATCACGCCGATTGACGTGGGACAGTTTTCACTTTTCCGACATTACCCACAATGCTGTTGGAGTACCCGTGGACATTGGTGCCAGTGGGACATGGAATTAACCCTTGTTTCATCTCTACCTAAAGAAAGCGATGCGGCGGCACTTTAGTCCTTTATTCTCGTCTCGTTTCCAGTCTCAGCTTCCAAAACATTCACAGCTTTCACGCGAACCCTGCCGTGATCACTGTGCGTGACATCATGCAGATCGCTATCTAACCAACTCGACGTCATATAGCCGCACTGGATTCCGCACATACTTCCATGTTAGATTTCTGATTAATGAATGGTGAAATCTACAATAGAAACGGTGAGGATTTTTTTTTTTTTTTTTAGGAACTAGCAGCGAAATCGTTATCTCTAATGTTTGAGATTGTTGAACTTTCTCCTATTAAACTCCATTTGAAATGCCCTGGTAATTAGCACCGGAATCACAAATATTGAACGTGTTTCAGAGTTTCACTCTTTAAACTCACCGTCCACTGTGACCTGAACATCTGTACACCTGCTCAGTCATGCAATCAGCCAATCGTGTGGCAGCAGAGCAATGCCTAAAATCATGCAGACACGGGTCAAGAACTTCAGTTAATGTTCACATCAGACATGAGAATGGGGGAGATGTGATCTCAGGGAATCGTGGCATGGACGTTGGTGTCAGATGGGCTGGTCTGGGTATTTCAGAAACTGCTGGACTCCTGGGAATTTTACACACAACAGTCTCGAGTGTTTAAACAGAATGGTGTCAAAAACAAAAATCGTTGAGGGACCGACAGATCTGTGGGTGGAAAGACCTTGTGAGGGAAATGGCCAGGTTGGTTTAAGCTGCCAGGAAGGATACAGTAACTCATAATTACTCTTTACAAACGTGCTGAGCGGAAAAGCACCTCAACATGCACAAAACAACGAACTTTGAGGTCGATGGGCTTCAACAGTAGAAGACCACATCGGGTTCCACTCCCGTCAGCTAAGAACAGTAAACTGAGGCGGTCGACTGTCCAGTTTGGGTCAGTCTGCGCCCATGATAGCCTCAGATTCTTGCTCTTGACTGACGGGTGTGAACCCTGATGTGGTCTTCTGCTCGTGTCAGGCATCCTCCTTAAGGATTTTGATGGGTTGTGTGTTCGGACATGCTTTTCTGCTCACCAAAGTCTTAAAGAGTGATTATTTGAGTTACCATAGACTTTCTGTCCGCTCAGGCCAGCTCAGTCTGCTCATTCCTTCATCAACAAGGTGTTTCAGCCTGCAGACCCTCCTCTTGCTGGATGTTTTTTTGCTTTTCACACCATTCTGTGTAAACTCTAGAGACTGGTGTGTGTGAAAACCCCAGTCGATCAGAAATACTCAAAACAACAACCATACCATGGTTAAAGTCACAGAGATCACACTGGTTCTTCATTCTGATGCTTGATGTGAATATTAACTGAAGCTCTGGACCTGTACCTGCATGATTTCATGCACTGCACTGCTGCTACATGATTGGCTGATTAAATAACTGCATAAATAAGAAGATATTTCTATTAAAGGGGCCAGTGAGTATGCTAAGATATGTATTAAAACACGTGCTGAATTGAGAATGGGTACCCGTGCACGAGATGTTGATGGGTCTCTCCATGTACTCCTGTCTGATGACCACTCCTGCGGCGCGCGCCTTCGCCTCCTGCTCGGCGTGTGACCTGTTCTTCAGCCCCACAGCCGGAGGGATAAAGTGGCGCTTCTTGGTGCGAACAGGAATCAGTGCAGCCTGGGGCCATTGCACATCCAGGAAAGGCCCAACACACTACGTATATACGGATACATCACACCATGAGTCACCTACATCATCACACTGCATCAATATCTCTACTGCTGTAGCACCTCTCGCCCTCCAACCCTGCCCGAGTCATCCTGGTGCTTTATGTCTGTTTAGAGCTTATGTACATGGTGTTACATGGATACTCTAAAGACCTGCATAAAACAGTTTACACCCAAGTCTCATCTTTACTGGATAATCTTACCTGGGTTCTGTAAGCATAAAGACTATGATGCTCACACCGAGTATCCGTTCAACACACTCTTACACAGTTGTACTCATAACTTTACACACCCATTTCAGAGTCGGCAAAAATATTAATAATGGAAAAAAAATAAATGAGAGAAATCATAAAAATAGCATTTTAATTTTTATTATTATTATTATTATTATTTAGTTCTGCCCTCGATAAGCTATTTCACATAACATGTTTACGCCTAGTCCACAAGACACGATAATAAACGAATATACACGCACGGACCCATTCAAAAGTTAAATACGCGGAAGATGCTGGAAAAGTAAAGACCTGGACCTGGTGCAGGACCTGGAGGATTTTCCTGAAGGACAGTGGGCAGTTTAACTGCTCTGGACAAACAGGGGACTCGTGAACGACTCTCACACAACATAAAAAAAACCAAGAGAAGTCGTGGATCATCCTGGTAACGACACGCAGTATTAATAATCGAGCGAGTGTGAACTTTTGAACTGGTTCGTGTGTGTACATTCAGTTATTATTGTGTCTAATGGACTAGATGTGAACATCTGTGAAATAGCTTATTCAGGGCAGAACTAAATAAAAAAAAAACTTTTTGTTGTTGTTGTTGTTGCAGATTCCGCAAGGGGTGTGTACATTTATGAGCACACCAGTAGATTACAGTTGTAACTACAGAAACCCATCATCTTCTGATGATGGGATTATAAATCATTCCTCTGTAGATTACAGCTGTGGAAGAGTAATGATAATCCCATCATCAGAAGATGATCAAGCCATCACCTTACTATAGATCTACATCTGTATTTCTGTAAAGCTGCTGTGGTCATGTCTATCATCTTCACTACTACATTCAAACTCAATCTCATGCCATTCAGCTGGAGTAGACTTGGGCACCATGGAGGACAGACATGTGCATCTCAGCCTGTTACTGAATACATTACCCAGAAAGTCAAACAGTGCTGTATGATCAAATTAGCAGTATGTTTAAAACTACTCATCAATATTACATAATTTCATACCTTTAAACTGCTACATGTGCTCTGATGAAGGAGCTTTAACGTCCTAGAGATGGACGTCGCCATGTTCTCATCTTCTTCCTCTTCTATTTGTATTGTTGCGTGGGAAGCAGCGCCGCCTGCTGGCAGGGAGAATACCGCTCTCTGAAAAGCTGGATGACATCACAGTACTAATACACGCCGTAAAAGAGGGCTGCATGATTGATTGAATATTGATCTCGATTACGATTTTGACTGCCCACGATTACATGAACATGATCGACCGCGATATTGTAAGACAACTGAGCTGGAGGTCAAATCAAGCGCTTCAGAAACTTACAGCCAATCACCATAGAGTCGCGCGGGGATTACGTCATTTTGAAACGCCAAAACCCGGAAACGAGTTAGCGTTTTCATAGGGCCGAAATCAATGGGATTTTGATTAAAAGCCTGAAATAATGTCTATGTGAAGACAACTTCAAAATATTTTTCATGTTTTATTCTACGACATGAAATACACCAGTACAACTCCACTCGTGATTATTAGTATTTTTTTTTTAGTCTTTACGTGTATTGAAAACTGTGATTGTTAATATGTTGCTAAACGGGACTACAGACGTTGTCGAGGACATTAAAAGTCATCACGCCGAACAGGGAAAAAAGAAATAAACTTAGCAGATAAACTGGTTCAGGTGTGCTGTGCACAATTCCCAAACAACAACAACAATAATAATAAAAACCTGGATGAAGATTCATCCACAGAGTAAATCCGTATTACGGAAAATGTTTTAAATCAAGTTTAGAAAAGTTTGTCGGAAGTTTCGTGATGGTGACGTTGAAATCGAGTGACCGTGGTGTAGTTCATTTATAGCATACGGTTAGCTGTTTAATTCTGGAGATTGTATTTAGGCTTCAAACTTCACAAAAGTTGTGTTCGTTTGTGGACATTATCTTAATGGACCAAAAGTATTAGTGTTGTAAACTTTTGTTGGTCACGGAGATTATTTTTGGCGATAATCCAAAAACCTATGTGAAAATCCTATTGGGTTTTTATCGAGGGAACCGGGGTGAGTCTAACTTCCGGGTTCCGGTACAAAATGACGTCATCGCTACGTCACCACTCTATTGGGTGATTTGTCTGTCTCTCCTCCTGTAAACACAGTTATGGCCTTTTCTGCAGACGCCTGAATGGTTTGCATTTAGTTTCATATTGTTATATTTGATACATATTTTCATTTGGTTGATGGTATTTTTTATTTTTTACTTATCCTATATTTTGGGTACACTTTTATTTATATTTTGCTTCTATGAGATGATGCACTTTAAGGATCAGTCTAATTTGATGCAAAGATTTGTACATTAGCAGGAACATTTTGCTCATAATTGTGCAGCCCTACACTAAAATGATGAAAAATACACTATATGGTCACAGGTTTGTGGACACCTGCTTTCTGAAGATCCCATTCCATATGTAGTCCTTCCTTTGCTGTTATTATTATAAGCTCCACTCTTCTGGGAAGGCATTCCACTAGATTTTGGGGCGTGGCTGTGGGGACATGTGTTCATTCAGCTACAAGAGCGTTAGTGAGATCAGGTGCTGGAGTTGCATGAGGACTGGGGTGCAGTCCAGGGTTCCAGTTCATCCCAGAGGTGTTCAGTGGGGTTGGCGTTGGGGTTCTGTGCAGGACACGTAAGTTTTTTGACACTAACTTTGGCAAACCATGTCTTCATGGAGCTTGGTCATGCTGGATCATGTTTGGGCCATTTAGTTCCAGTGAAGGGAAATTGTAATGCTACAGTCTACAAAGATATTCTACACAACTGTGTGCTTCCTAACTTCGTGGCCATAGTTTGGGGAAGATCCATTATGGGTGCAATGGTCAGGTGTCCACAAACCTTTGGCCATATAGTGTACATATATATTCTACACAGATGTGAGAGAACAGGTAATCTTTTGCCAAGTGTATTCAATAAAATTCAATGAAACCTAGGTGTTTTTTATTTATTTATTATTATTTTTTTGGGGGGGGGGTCCATGTGCTTTATTTTATGAGCATTATTTATAACTGTGATATGCTTAGTGAGTATCCTAAGAAGACAGTAAACTCGTATGTTGTACAGTAAGTTGTATAAAACGCAAAACAAAACAATCACGTTTTATGGTTCATGGCCTGGCAGCTATCTACTTGCCTGTGTATGTTTATGGCCCTGAACATCACACCCATATCTGGGTCTTCTCCAAACTACTGACTCAAAGTTGGAAGCACACAGGTATCTACAATGTCTCACTATGCTGTAGTATTACAAGTTCCCTTCCATGGAACTATGGGGCCTCAGCATGTTCCAGCGTCATAACGGTCTTGTGCATTGTAATGTTGGATCATGTGGCCCGCACAGAGCCCTAACCCCAACCCCAGTGAACAGCTTTCGGATGGGTTGGAATGCTGACAGTGCCAGGCCTCCTCTCCAAACACCACTAACACTCTTGTGACTGAATGAACACAAATCCACACAGCCACACCCCAAAGTCCAGTGGAAAGCCTTCTCAGAATAGTGAAGGTTATTATAAGACAAAGAGGGAACAAACTGGGATTAAATCCCATGGTTTTGGAAAGAGATGTTCAGCAAGCATTTTTGGGCGATGTGGTCAGGTGTCCACATACTTTTGGCTATCCAATGCATGTTCTGTAAAATACAGAAAAGGTTTTTCTTATGTTCATCACCTAAAGTGTGGAACTCAGTAACACGTTTTATTTAGTAGTGGACGCTCATAGCACGTAGTCGTAAAGAACCGTTTGAAAACACATCTTGTAACAAATGCATCTTCTGTCCCGGTAAGTACATCAGAATTTTCACTTTTTTTGTAGCTTCATTCTAAATTACATTCTTTATTTATTTTTTTTTAAAGCGGATTACATTATTTAATTTTAACACTTAATTGCAAAGTACTCCGAGTTACCTGTATGAAAAGTACCTTTAACTGTTCATAAAGTTCTTCCTCCTATTATCATTAGTATCATCAGTAGTAGTATTATTTCTAGTATTAGTATTATTATTATTATTATTAGTAGTAGTAGTAGTAGTAGTTTTATTATTAGTAATAGTATTATTATTATTATAATTATTAGTAGTGGTACTATTATTACTAGTAGGAGAATTATTATTTTTAGTAGTAGTAGTAGTAGTAGTAGTAGTATAATAATAGTAGAAGTAACAGTAGTAATATTTCTATTTAACCAGATACTTAACCAGGTTCTCTTCCAAGGAGACAACTCTTCACATTTTCAAACTCGTAGCTCGTTTATTAAAAAATTGCATCCGGCTGTTGTAACTAGTAACAGCAGGAACCACCGAAGCAGTGATCCAACCACTCCCTTCTTTACTACAACACAATAGTGCATTGGGGAAAATGAAACATGCCTTCGGGTGATTAAATTTGGCAGCCCCTGGAAGGGCAGACCTGTTTACTGCTAATATGGAAACACAGTCAGACAATGGCTTAGTCCCTAATTAATCCCCACTCCCTATTGACGTGTACTACCTAGGGTATGAAATAATGGATTCCCTGCCCTAGGTATTCCAATAAGGAGCTATCTGGGATTGAGTCACACACATTGGCGTCATGCAGTTTATAGTGGGATGGAACATTTGGCCAGTTAGCTGGAAAGTTAAAAGTGCTCACTAAGACTTTCTGTAGCGAGAAGCGAGAGACGTTTATATATATATATATAAAGAAAAATTATAAAAAAGCACGTCCACGTTCGAATGCGAGTTTTCCTCTATGAACATGCTTAAAACGACAACAGTAGAGATTCTTCAGCCAAACCCACAACTCTCACAGAGTCAATGTTTACTGTACACCCCACCGTGCAGGCACAACCCAAATTATAACCACAAATAACTTCTTGTGGACATAAAGAACAAACCTCACCCTCTGACCTTGTACTGGGTTTTACAGTAGCATTTAAAATAGTGTATTAATGGTCCAGTTGCTTACAAGTAACAAAATCCACGTGTGAACCTGACACTGGGAAAACTTTGAGCTGTGATCAACAACTGACATTTACTTCTAAATTTAGCATCTTCACAAAAAAAAATTAAAAAAAATGGCAGACTAATTGCCTCACTGAACCTTTACATAAAGAGATCTTTCTAAAGAGGCACATTCACACACAAACTTTCTCTTTCAGACTATTTTTTTTCTTTCATTTTTATCTTTAATTAAACACCAATTGTATCCTTAAACAAAAAAAAAAAGCACATCAAATGTTTTAAGGAGTCAGACATTTTGATCTCCTGTATAATTAAGAGCCACATCAGATCATTCTTAAATCAATATACACTCTCCACAAGCCTGTGAGTCTCTGACATCTGCATGCCCATTTTAGTAAAATTACCCCTCTGGTGTGGGTACATAATTATATTTGCGAACCATTTTCACTGATTCAAGGCCTCAGAGCAAATAACGGATTAAATGATCATTACTTTAAAGTGGGCCATGATTTATTAACTCGAGTTAATATATTCCAAAAGCCCAAGAACCTCATTCTACTTCAGGTGCGATTCTCAATGTTAAAAGAGCTGTTGAATATACACTTTATAAAATGTCTTTCCCAGATACAGGGGGTGTCTAAAATGAGTTTTTTTTTCCTTTTTCTGCTGTTTATTTACTTATTCGGTAATTACTCGAGAGGGAGAGTGTTTGTGGAAGAGGGATTCTTACATAAAGACGAAGAAAGAAGGATGATGTATGTCACAAATCAGATTAGTTCTCAGCAAGAACGCTTGCATTATACGATATACATACAGTACCATGCTTACGCTGTTCGGTCCGTTCGAACCGTTTCAGCACCGTGGATCAGTGCCGTTGCTGTCCAAAAGTCCTTTTTTTTTTTTTTTTTTTTTTTTTACAAACACACCATGACCTTTAACCGTTCTGCCAAGCCACCTCTCAAGGTAACTCTACATAAAACTGGCAACAGCCATCGTAATGGATGGATGGATGACACGGCAGAGGAAGTCGAATACTTTTTTTTTTTTGCACGGAAACATACGTGTCTTAAAAATAACCGTTGAAATAAATCATTGATATCTCAAAGCATTGATATCGAACATTGCAAGCATGCCTCTTGTTTAAGAGAGATAGGTGGAAGAGCGAAATCAATTCACAGTTATCGTACTACTGTGTAAATGCATGTAGAGGTCCATAGCGAAATGTCTGGCCGAGTGAGTACTGTCTGAGTGAATAAGTGCTAGTTGTAAATCAAATGCATGCGTTACCATCTTAAAGAAAACAACAACAAAAAGAAAAGAAAAAAAGAAAAGTCACATCTGGAATTTTTTTTTTTTTTTTTACATCTTTGCATGTGCATTGCTTCCAGCAGGCAGAACAGGATACAACATTCGTCCTCACACTTCTGTCATGAATTCGATTTGTCTCGGGTAATTCGCAAGATGTAGCTACAGCGCTTTAATCATCGTCACATTATATATATATATATATATATATAATATATATTTGGAAAAAAAAAAAAAAAAAAAAAAGCTTGTTTAATATCTGGATACTCTTGCTCTCTGCTGGGCGGACTGGCTGAGGCAGCGATGATTTGCTGGGAGATCGGAGTGAGTGAGCAGGTCCGGAAAGGCTGGGGCGGGGTGTCAGAGTTCGGGGGTGGGGTTTGGTCACACTGGTGGCGCTTTGCGCTGCAGCAGGTACTGATGGATGTCTTCGGCATCCCGCTTGAGCCAGGCAGCGTTCAGGAGAATGTTCTCGCAGCACTGCTGCACGGTGCGCTCGGCCGCAGGCGCGTGGTGAGTCTCGAAGAAACTCTGAGAACGCACATGATCGTGCGAGCCCAGATGAGATGAGGGTTCGCGTCACGCAAACGATAAATCAGTTAACCAGCATCGTTTGCAGCCATGTAATGACTGACAAGAATGATTTGTTTTTTTAAATCACAGAAATACAACTCTATGGCTTACCTTTACTTCTGCAGCCATTTTGTCAATTGCAAACCCATCAACAGTGAGCTGGACAAGACAGACGTACAAAAAAATTTTTTTTCCTCATTTGTTGATCTTGATTATTAGCCTTTGATTAAAATGCTGAAATAGCTTGAATAGAGACTATTCCATATTTAACAGGAAAAGACAACCAAGTATGATTAAGCTTGTATTTTGCAAGAATTTTCATATAAAAAGATGAAACTTGAATGCAGTTTAATACGTACTATGCATGTGTGCTATTCTGTACACATTAAGGCTCACCTTAATGAGTCGGGAGATGAGGAATCCACCCTGGTAGCGGTTATGAAGCTCCTCCCAGTTATCTCGGACAAACTTCCAAGCTGCCTTACGGCCGTGCTTGCTGCTCCCGGCCACACCGCCGATCACAGACACGGTGTCCTGGGGACGAACATCATCCTACACACACACACACACACACACACAATCAGCTCAACAGAAATAAATAAATACACAGTACAAGAAGGCTTCTGTTAGTTCCTCAGTGCACATCAGTGCTGACTTAACGAGTCCTAGTTTTACAGTCGTAAACACAGTGTTCCATTAACGTCAGCTTAGTAGCAAAGATTTTTCCAACCTGATCTGTGGAAACGTACAGCAACTAACCACTCGGACCTAGTGTTTTGTTTCCGAGATCTTAATAAAAAGGAACTTCATCCGAGACAATATGGGTGTGGGGTAGTGACGCCGAACGTGCACAACATACCGAAAGGGAGAAAGTCAACACTCTCTGGATGAGGTCTGGAGACGAGATCGCACCCAGAACTCTCTCTATGCGATTCTTTTCCTCCTGCATGTCTGCCTGTTTATGGAGCTGGGCGGAGGAAACGAAGTGCAATAGGTTTCTTATTACATCATCTCGAATCGGTCAAATTGCATTTAAAATAAAATAATAAATAAATACATATTCAAGTCATCTACAATGGTAAATAATACAACTTACAAGCACCGTGTGATATTACCTTTAGCATAGTGTCCAGCGCTGAGCTATCCCCGTGTTTTAAAACCGTTAGATAAACCTGGAATAATAAAATACAAAAATTGCCTGTACAATAATACTTCAGAGAAAATCAGTGCAATATAGATATATATAAGGAATAACTTCCACTCCATTCTTTATTCGACGTATATTTGACGCATCCTTAACAGATGACGTGTGAAACCAGCAGCAGCTGCGGTCTAAATGAAAATGGTCTAAATGTGTTGAGTCATGCAGGTCTTACTGGACTCCTGAGGTCTGCAGAGAGGATCTGCTTGCCTTCCACGTGGTCTTTAAACCTCCTGCGAGCCTCCTCCAGCGTGGTCTTGTGTCCCGCCTTCCCCAGCTTTCCTAGCACGAGCCCTCGCAGCAGAGCATCCAAATGGCCTGGACCGTTTAATAAACAGGAAGTAAATATCGACTAGACATTAAACTACTAGAAAAAGCAGGACCTCAACCCCCGCACCCCGATGCTCACCCTCGCCAGGTTTGTTGTCCCAGCCAAGCTTTAAGCCGATAGGGGTAAAGAGGTCTCGGATGAACTCCTGGATCTCCTCATGGTAGTCGGTGTGGGAGAGCAGACATGAGAGCACGCCCAGGTTACAACTCAGGTCGCTCCACACAGTGTAGTTCGGCTCGTTCACAAACGCCTCCATCACCTTCAGCACCTCTACCGTGCTGATCATACCTGCACGAGACTAAACAGACAAAGAGATGCTCGTAAGACTGCTTTTATATTATCAAGAAATATTGGATTTGATACGGTCATGTCAACTACCATCAAACTCACAGAGGCAGAAGTGCTAATGGATGTGTCATGGTAAGCAATAATGCAGCGCGTGTATGCGAGAACACCCACGTGTGTGGTCTTACCAGAGAGAAAAGGTCGTTCTGCAGGCCCAGACGATCAACAGGAAGCAGCGTAAGATCTCGGATTCCGGGCAGCAAACTCTCCAGCATGGCCGAGCTGTACTGGATCCTGTAGAAGCCTACCGTGCCTGGATTCAGCTACAACGAGAAGAACGGACACGTTTCACAGATGTGCTAATCTCCGGTCGACCAAACAATGCCAACTCCAAGGCTAAACATTTTCACGAACTCTTAACAAATGCAAATGGTCGCACCGACAGCACACATACAGGGAGAAAGAGATCTGACCTTGACCCACTTATCTGGTCCCAGGTTAGGGATGGTGACTGTGAGTTCAGGCTGGTCCAGCAGAACCTTTATCTTGGAGCAGCTGGGGTCCTCACTGGTGCAGATGCTAATTGGGACCATCCAGCTGGGGCAGTCCTCACCTAGCACACACGCACACAACATACACAAACAATGAGAACGGAAAGCAAGCATCCATGCCTCGGGTCTGGGAACAGATTTTCCTTCCTTTCATTCAACACAGAACCGCTGCTACGTTTACAACAGAGCGTGTTTATGGTCCCTGTGAAAATATGTACCGGTGCTTGAATTTCATTACGACGGAAAGAATTGACTCCGAAAAGTAACAGATGCTACCCACCATTACAATACTATATTAACTATAAAAATAAAAAAAAAACAACTATTTTACCATTATGTGGTCCACTAGCACAAAACTTCTTCTGAGATATCTTCAGCACCCGATCGTCTCCTTGCTTTAAAAACAAAAAAGACAGACAATCTGCATTGTTATTTAATTCATTCTTAATTAAAAGAAATATGTTTATGGGGAAAAATAAATAAAATATATATATATATATAAAAGCAACATGCTTATTATTCTTATTTATTTATAAGCTTCTAGTAGGACTACTACATTAAACTAAAACTAAACTGGTTTCACAAAGTTTCCAATCCAGCCCTGGAGGTGCACCAAACCTGGTCCATATATATTTGTCCTGGTCACACAGCCTAAACATTTTTTAGATTTACTCTTGCTCATTCAGTAACTTGGGCAGTGAGTGTACCTGCTCCTGGTCCACTACAATAATGGGGAATCCCATCTGTTTGGTCCAAGAGCTCATCACTGCGGCAATGGGCTTCCCGCTAGCCTGCTCTAGACAGTCCCACAGGTCCTCTGAAAGAGAGAGACAGGATGAAGGAATAAGCGAAAGAAAGAACGCGAGAGACGTAGTGATGTGGTGTAGGTAGAAACCATTTAAAGGAATACCATGCAGTTAGGCAATTATCCTGACGGTAAACTTCGCTGTACTGGGAAAAGAACAGAAACCCTGCTAACTCAACACACCCTTATAAATGAAGTCTCAAAGCAGTGGCTAAAATCTGTCGATATACAGGCTTTAAAATACAGCTAAATAACTAAATAATGCAAACTCAAGACTACTACTATCACTTCAGTGCTAATATTTGAAACGAACATGAGCAAAATGTCTGAAACTGACCATGGTGGTAATACATAATTAACAAATAAATTGTTTTTTTTTTAAAAAGGACTCTCTGAAAAGATAAGTGCATTAAAGCATGCTACAAAAATGTGTTTATGAACTGCTCCAACAGCTGCCCTTGGACCTCCCTTATAAGTGGAGCTTATATTAAACTGGGTTTCTTTTTGCTTGCTCTTTTCTCAGTATAGAGAATAAGTCAATTATTTTCTATAATAATCACAGACCTGTATATTACACATTCATTAAAACAAAAAAAAGGGGGAAGGAACAAGACCATGAGCAATGGCCATGAGGTCAGGAGCAGAAACAGTGGATTTAAAAAGATAATAAACTGGTCTGTAATCACTCATCAGTGCAAGGGTTAGAAAAACACACAAAATATACCTGTGGATGCGTTTTTGTGTTGAAACTTTAAAAGATAAGTGTTCATTCCCTTCTTAAAATCCTAGAAGCACATAAAGAAACAAAATATGAATCAGACACAAAAGAGGGCCACTGGACAAGAGCTTTACTTATCAATGGCAAGGCAATAAAATAGGCCAATCTAGTGCACGGTCCATCTGAATTGTGAAAGAGTGAATGGTTCCCACGCTTGGGTTATTCTCTTACCTCATCTCCTATGTAATTGTGCAGCATGCGAATAACAGAAGCACCTTTGCTGTATGATATGGCATCGAAGATTTCATCCACTTCTGAGGGATGCCCTACATTAACCTGACATTTAGCACACACACACACACACACACACACACACACACACACACAGTCATTTCAGTAGGCTAAATAATGCTTTTTCAAGGACTTCTATTTTGTCAGATGCTGCTCACAATATCTTGATTTAATCAACAGCAACCATTTTACAATCGCATGTGTGTATTTCTAAATTTAGTACGCTCTGGAATCACTGCACTCTGCACTCATGAAGTCCATCCCGAAACGCGTGTCGTCATGAGCAGGCAAATTACAAGCTGCTTTTACAACATAATTACAACAATTTCTCATTAGAACCAGTCATGATTTAATTCACAGTTATTCTTGTGAATTATGAGACAACATTAGAAGCTAGTACAAATTGTAATCATTAAAAAAAAAAAAAAAAAAAAAAAAACACCTCTAAGCTGTAATTTAGGCGTCTATGGCAATCACCCAAGACGCTCTTGCTTGTAACACTGTGATAATGCCGTAATGCCACAGGTGAAATGACACTAATGCCACAAACGGATTCAGACAGATTTGCTTGCGGCTTTTAAACAAGAACCGAGCTGAAGTTATGGCTATTAAAGAGTAACGCATGGGGTGCTTAAAAACATAAACGAAAATACAACCTCAATTGGGTGACTGTTATCAAGAGCATCCAGATCCAGAGCCCTGGTGTAGTCAGCAGATACAAACTGCGTCCAGATGTCATACTCGGGGAAACAGTGATCCACACAGAGGTACTCGATCCATGACGCAAAGCCCTCATTAAGCCACAGATGGGTCCACCATTCCTGCAGAATAAGCCTTCTATCAGTAAATGGAAACCAGGCCCATGGACAAGTTAATGTACTTCGGCATGCTGTCAGATGATGCTTACAGTCTGTGCAAAGTCACTACAGTAAACTCACACCAAGAACAAAGGAAACAATATTTATAACCAGCAGATTAGAGAGAAAGAAATCTCACACACACACACATACATATATATATATATATATATATATATGTGTGTGTGTGTGTGTGTGTGTGAGATATATATATATATATATATATATATATATATATATATATATATATATATATATATATATATATATATATATATATATATATATATATATATGCATGCAGATTCTCTGGATTGGCTTTCACAGTGCAAATAATAATTGTAACACATTTAGGTTCATATGTGTCACGGTGGCTCTTCTAGTGCACGTTATACACATTAAAAAAATGTAAGAAAACCTGAGAAATAAAAAGCATCATCATTATTACTGACAGAAAAACAGAATGAAATAAATATTTGTAAACCTACAGGACTTTAATAACACAAATGTTCTAAGCTTGGTTCTCAGCAAACAGTAACAAAGCTCTTACGAGGTCACTACGGTTGCAGAGTTCACACACTCACCATAGTAACCAAATTCCCGAACCACTGGTGTGCCAACTCATGCCCTACCACCAGGGCCACCCACTGACGTGAGGACGCACATGAATTCTTTGGGTCAATTAGTAGAGCGGTCTCCCTAAAAAACACAAAACACGCACTGCAGTTTTTCCGAGTGGAGGGAACATCGTCAAAAGATCAGATCTACTGTTTGGTCCACAAATATTTGGACAGTAGCGACACCACAAAGGATTTGAAATTGAAAAACTGCAGCTTTAATTCAAGGGGTTGAACAAATATATAAGAAGTTAAGGAATTGCAACCATTTTTATACACAGTTCCCTTATTTTAGGAGCCTAAATGTAATTGGACAGATTAACAATCATGAATGAAATGCTCATTTTTAATAAATTTTATCCAAAGCGCTTTACACTTTACACCCATTCACACACACACACACACCAATGGTAGCAGAGTTTGCCATCGGGAGCAACTTGGGGTTCAGTGCCTTGCCCAAGGACATTTCGGCATGTGGAGTCAACCAGGCCGGGAATCGAACCGCCAACCCTACGATTAGTGGACAACCCGCTCTACCAACTGCGCCACATCCGCCACTTTGTAATACTTTGTCAAGAATCCTTTGCAGGCAATGACTACAAAGTCTGGAACCAATGGACATCCCCGAACTCTGGGTTTCCTCCTCTATGATGCTTTGCCAGGCCTTTACTGAAGCTGTCTTCAGTTGTTATACATTCGTGGATCCTTCTGCCTTAAGTTTTGTCTTCAGCAAGTGAAATAAATGCGTGCTCGATCGGATTGAGATCAGGCAACTGACTTAGCCATTGCAGAATATTCCACTCCTGAGTTGCTTTCTCAGTATGTTTTGGGCCATTGTCCATCTGTAAAGTGAAGCGCCATCCAATTAACTTCACTGAATCTGAGCAGACAATATATTCCTATACACTTCAGAATTCACTCAGCTACTTCCATCTTCTGTCACATCAATAAACACTAGTGACCCAGTGCCATTGGAAGCCATGCATGCCCATGTCATGACACTGCCTCCACCGTGTTGTACATATGATGCGGTATGCTTTGGATCATGAGCTGTTCCAAGCCTTCTCCATACTTTTTTCTTCCCATCATTCTGGTACATTTTAGTTTCATCTGTCCAAATGATGCTTTTCTAGAATTGGGCTGGCTTTTCTTTTATTTAGCAAAGTCTAATCTGGCCTTTCAATTATTATGAGCAGTTTGCACCTTATGGTGAACCCTCTGTGTTTGCTCTCGTGAAGTCTTCTCTTTACTGTAGACTAGGATAATGATATGTATACCTCCTGGAGGGTGTTCTTCACTTGGCTGGATGTTGTGAAGAGGTTTTTCTTGACCACGGAAAGGATCCTATGATCATCCACTACTGTTGTCTTCCGTGGACATCCAAGTCTTCTTATGTTGCAAAGCTAACCAGTGCATTCTTTGTTTGTTTGTTTTTGTTTTTTTATATCTCAGAATGTACTGTACTGTTGATTTGGCCACTCCTAATGTTCCTGCTATCTCCTGCAAGTTTCACTTGCATTGAGAGCTCCTTTGACCACATGTTGTGGATTCATAAAAAGTTTCCAAATGCGAAACCCACACCTGGAATCAACTCCAGACTATTTACCTGCTTAACTGATGAAGAAATAACGAAGGAATAGCTCACACCTGTCCATGAAACAGCTTTTGAGTCAAGTGTCCAATTACTTTTGGTCCCTTGAAAAAGAGGGGGCTACATATTAAAGAGCTGTAATTCCTAAACCCTTCCTCCAATGTTGATGTGAATACATTTAAATGAAAGACGAGACACTGCACTTAAAGCCCATATTCATTATTTTACTGTAACTTGAATGTGTTTTGGTAAACAGCCAACATAGCAAAACTTGTGTCCAAATATATATGAACCTAACTGGATAATCAAAAAGGACTTGCAGTGAAAATGCATCAGTAAGTCAAGACTTCTTTAGTACGCACAAACAAGCGGGTACATGCTTTACTAACTCTATATGCTATACTAATACACATTCATAGTACCTGTATGTAACAAGGCCCCAATTTTCCATGGCTCCTAAATGCACAAAAACAATCAAAAAAATTTATATGTATCGCATAAATGTGAAAACACTGTAGAATAAACACAGCAAAGAAATAAATGAATAAATAACTACATACCAGCAGCAAAATCAGCAATTGCTATTAGATCGATTTTAGGCAACGGATAAGGAACGTTAAAATAGTCTTTGTAGAAAGGTAACGTCTTAGTAGCCACCTAAAAGGGGGGGAAGGGCACAAGATTTAAAGTTACATCAAATAGTAAAAGAAAAGAACGCACTGCTAATACTTCATCGTAAAATGACCTCAGCTGGGGCAACAAACCAAGTGTTTGGGTCAGATTAATTCCACATTAAACTGCAGGTTGCTTACCTCCAGTGCAAACTTCCCCTGCTCCGCTTTCCCCACTGGCGTGTACACGCGGACCGTCACGCCGTCAGACGACTGGCTCTCCACAAAATCGTACTCGCCGATGACAAACGCCACCAGGTAGGTGGACATGATGGGTGTAGTGCCGAACTTTACCTCCACAAGACTGTCGTCCTCTGGGTACGGCTTCCGATCGATGACATTCTACAGCGCGAGATCACGGTTACGAAAATCAGACAAGTGTGCGAGGACGACATGAGAGTTGTTTTAAAAAAAATTAAATAAAATAAATATATATATATATATATATATATATATATATATTTATTTTTAAACCCGAACATGTTCCACTGTACACTGTGAGAACGTCCTCTGAGGAAACGGAAGCTTTTATCTCTCAGCTATGCCTGCTTGCATCTTCCCTCCATTAACTGCAGTAATTAGCATGCTCTCTGAAAATCAGGAGCGAAACCAGAGCTGCACTGCCATTACACTCATCCTTGCACAACACCGGACTGAAATATATTACACAAGGTATGAGAGCGGTTTTCATGCACAACACTTCAGAGTATCCCAGAAACACCATTTCAGCCATAAAATCTAAACCTCATTTACGTAGCGTATAAAATCGTTGAATGCATTTCGATAAAATGTCGAACGAAGTAGGAAAATAGCCCAGGAAATCTCTGCGTATATAACCGTATAGAATTAAAACAGTGGAATTTATGAACATGGGTAAATGTGCGATTTGTCAAACTTAGCCATTTACTAATTTAGTAAACAAGCTCAACTTAATTACAATCAGACACAAGGACAAAAACCTCAGAGAATCAAACATAACTACAATTCTGTTCATTATTATTCGCTACGTTTGCATTAAAAATGTAGGTTCTGCAGCTGATAGTATCAGAGCATCTCGCCGTGCTTGAACAAAAACGCACACAGTGGACGCGACCACTTCAGACTTCGGAGGATTATTTCTGTAAATAAGCTGAGCTCATACATAATACAATTCCAGAGGGGCGGCATGAAACACGACACCTACCATATTCGACAAGGCTACTCGGTCCTTGGGGACAATAAGGGTGATGTCAAAGGTGGCTTTGATCGCTGGCTCGTCCCAGCAAGGGAAAGCTCGGCGAGCATCCGTGGCCTGAGAGAGGGGGAGAGAGGTTGACAAATGGTTCACGTGTCGAACTGAAACATTTATGTGAACGGAAAGTGTCAACAATAAACAACTGAAACAAAAGCTGATACCACAGACACACAGTGTATGGAGTGTGAACAGGAGCGTTAATATCTTCCTTCCACACTTCCTTCCTCGATGCGTTTAAACCTAAATCACTCTTTCCTGTTTGTTCAACGGACACGGGATTACTCGTTACCTATAAAACAGTCCTATAATATCCACGTTACTTAAATCATGAGTAGAGCAGAAGGTGCCTAGCTGCAAGTCAGAGAAACAAGCCCCGGATATACGTGCTGGGAGAAAACCTGAAGAAATGCAGCGCATGAACGCAGGAAAGGAATGGAAAGGTGTCGAGTTACCTCAAACTGTGTGACGGCCGCATAGCGGTTTTCTCCTGACGGAGCCGTGTATTTACTTCTGTAGAAACCTTTCATTTTGTCATTCAACTCTCCAACAAAGTCAATCTTCAACACACCGGACCCTAGAAACGTCCAGAAAAAACAAACGCATGCTCACATGATCCCGACATCAAACCACAAATTAAGTTATTCATGGAGTTAGACTTCACAAAGAGTAAGACATGGGAACAATTTCATTGTGAGATGGAATAACGATAACTTATGTGCACCTTTTCAGCTGCTGAAAGAATGACTACAGCGACTGATTGGGCTCATTCACAGAGGGGTGCTGTGGTGTTTACCTTTCTGAAGAGCACTGGGAAAGGACAAAGTGACTTTCTCATCCTCGTTCTGATAGTTAAATCCTGTAGCGCTAATTTCTAAATGGAAACAAGGGGGAAAAAATATATATATATAGTTATATAGTATCACAATGAGGGGAAATGGCACGGAAATGTACATCTAACCCACACAAAACTGTGACACCCGAGGCTGAACACCGAGCACTGCTTGTTTATAAACTCTACTCTATACAGATGTAATAGAGGTGCGTGTGATTATATTTTATTTATATATATATATAAGTTTTATTTCTGTCTTGTCTATTCCTCAATTATTTATTACATCATTTATATACTTTTATTCTTATTTATGTATTATTTTGTCTATTGTTATTCATCGTCGCATTTGCTTGTTTGTGCGCTAATTAGGAAGCAGTCATTAGCTCCAAAACCCTCCACTATTATACAGAAATAAATAGAAATTAATAAATAAATATAGAAATGAAAGTTAAGGAATACAACGGTGGGGGGGTTAAATCTAATGAAATAAAGCCAACCTTAAAAACATAAATAGTTTGTTGGGGTTCTTCAGAGAGAGAGAAGTAACGAGTAAAAGTTATTCTTATATTATTCATTTTGGCAGCAGGAGTGGACAAATACACCGACTAGCCCACTAGACAAGTGAAGGCTATAGTGCTGGCCAGTCTCGTGTTTTTATTGCCTGTTAGGCTAAGGGAAAATGACCAGATGAGGCAAAGGAACTGGTAGGGATGGACAGGAGACCCGTTTAGCAATAATCATTCTCCTCTGCTCATAATGTTTTTAATATAGCACATCATGCTGATGAAGGTTTTGGCTAGGAGCTGTGGGGCGTCATAATTAAAAAAGTGATTGAGTCCAAGTAGTATGTTCATGTGAAAGATCGCTCTGCTGTGCACCAGATCCTCAGGGAGGTGTGATGTATGGCAGTGGGATAACATGCTTTACTTGCAGCATTGAGCTGCTTCCTTTAAACGAACAAATAGACGACATGAAGCATTTTGCTCTGCAGCAGATGAGTAAAAGTCCAGACATGGACACGCTAGTCCCGTGCACGCGGGGTACTGATCTGTCCACTGCTGTGCAGAACTGTCCTACATACGCACAAGATGATATGATATGCATGTCAGTATGCAGTGCGCGGGTGGAACACTGGTTCCGGGTTTATACTTGGATGTAATGTTGTGAAACATCCGAGAGAAAAGTTACTTCCTGTTCTCAATTATGGTACAGCCACAATAAACATTTACTCCCTCAGCAGCCTCTCCTACTCTCTCAGATTGCGCTCTCTCCATCGGATCTCTCTCTCTCCCCCCTCTCGGACCACTCTGTATCGGATCCCCACCCTCAGACCACTCTCTCGCTATAGATCAGATCTCTCTCTCTCTCTCTCTCCCCCCTCTCCCTTTCGGACCACTCTCCCACTCTCGATTGGATCTCTCTCGTACCGCTCTCTCTCGGATCACGCTCTCTATATCGGATCTCTCTCTCTAAGATTGCTCTATCGCCCCCCCACCTCTCTCTCAGACTGAGTGCACTCTGTGCACCATCTGACCAATCAGATTTGAACATTTAACCGCACTGTGGTACGAGACACAAAACAAACATATAATATTTACAAATAAAACATAGTAACGTGTATTTCTCGTCGTCAGAGCTACCATTTTAATATGTACCATTTTTTCTTTTATTATGTTTCTAAATAATAATCTGTAAAATAGCAGTGGATTTGACCGATACACGGACGCTCGCATCGATTCCGGTTTGATTTGTTCTTCCTGTCGCAAGCTGTTTTGAAGCCGTGCACAGCAGTGCAGAGCAGCAGTGCAATTACTCAGACAACTGCACTCACTCGAATCGGTCAATCTTTACACCCCTGACATATAAAGAAAAAAAACACTTAAGGTCACATGCACACACACACACACAAACACGTGACTGCAGCACCAATTCCACACTTACCTTCTCCTCCTTCTGGTGCAAAAGACGCAGTGATTATATCTATATCAGCACAGTTCATCACAATTTGATTTGTCCCTTGTAGAACCTGCAAAAAAATAAATAAAGAAACAAAGAAAACAGTTAGACACAGCATTAACACAAACGTATATACACGCATAACTAATGCAACACTTCTTCAGTCATTGAAAACGAATTCCCCACGGGCCATGGCTGCTCTATTCAGTAGTTCAACAAAATGAAGGGAATGCAGCCCTTCTTCCATCTGTTCATCTATACGCCATCTACACACACCTTTTAGACTTTGTCAAGCTAGGATGGTTCTGTAATACCCTTTTCCTATCTGTAGTTAAGATAAGATAATGCACTTAGTTAATGTTAGTCTGTAATGGCGTTCGTCCTAAATGAGATCCGAACAGAAACTGCCATGGTTACCAAACAGAGAAGATTAAGGGGTTTTTAAAAGTTAGGTTCATTCTGTAATACACCCCCCCTGAAGGCTGGGCCATAAAGCAAACTCAACATACTGAGTCAGGAAAACAGAGCTCATTAAACCAAACATAACTGGGCAGAGATTTATTTATTTAATTAAAAAGTGAAGAAAAATTAGCTAAGCCTGATCATTTTTTTATTTATTGCTATAATTACCTAATTTATTTTCTCCATGTTTTTTTATTATTATTTTTTTTTATTTTGTTGTCACTATATGTCTGAGACCTATTAGACCTTTTATGCGCCACATCTAATCTGACTGACGTTTAAAACGGAAGTCTTAAAGTAAGAAACCCAGAATCAAAAAAAAAGTGTGGGTGTGTATATGAAAATAATGATCCATTTGAAATACTTCATCTATGAATCTATGAAACAGTCAAATCCTAAAATGAATGCACAATAATCCGCGGTTATTGCTACATAATCCTTGGTCTTGTCCATGGTCTCCTTCATATTTGCGAGCCATCAAGTCTCAGAAGCCTTCTCCCTCAACAAAACTGAGTGGTAGCGTGTCTCGTGCCGTCATCTCCGAGATCAGCTCGGTTATTTCCCCTCCCGAGTGGACAAGATCACAGCGGTGGCGAGTCGTAGTGAATCACGTGATGGGCATTTGTTTGCTTCGGTTAGTCTCTCCTATGTTAGCACCTACGTGAACGTGCTGAATGCGGTTACGCATGGCTCCACTGGAATTATTATATGCCAGTTTGTCATGGCACAGCTCTCATAAAACAATTCCCGTTTTCTTCCGAGTCAAAATGCTCCCACAAGCTTGCTCGTCTTTCGATTGGTAATTTCTGAGCCCGCCGCAACTGACACGGAGAAAACGTATGCGAGATCCCAGGTAAAATAAAAGGATTGCGTTTCCGCTCCAGATACATTTCTAAAAATATTGTATTCTTTCAAACATTTTATTTGAATGCGTTATTTAAAAAAAAAAAAAAGTAGCATTAAAATGACAGTAATTTGAACAATACATTTTTCCCCGTGTAATAGAAAATTGTTTTCAATGTCGTCTAGTAACAGTTGTACGGTTTAGTCGACTAGTCTTGCAAATCCCTAGTCAAAGCGTCCTAAGAAAGCTTTACTAAGTTCCCCCTGAACCCAAATAACCTCTAGCAATAACACTTCAAATCTGTTCCTTTTCAAATCCATCATTAATGAAAATATGAATAGCCTTGTTTGCAGCAAAAATGGAACAAATTGTCAGAACCTCCTCACTCAAGAGCTATTCATCCAGACCGGCATTGTCAGCCAAGGGTCTCAGATCCCCTGCCATTTGTTGCCTTTTTCCAGCCATTAGAGTCTTAAAGCTTTCAAAGCAACCGGTGTTAGTGCCAATCATGTACACTTCATCTACAGAGCCTAATATCCATCATTCAAGTGGAATAAGACACCTGGACAGGTGACTGACAGAAATAGACAAAGAACAGGATACAAGTTTGGAAAAAACAGAGCTTCTCATCATCCCAGCCTGCCCCTCAATCAACCACAACCAGGACAGCCAGGAACCTTGGGGTGACTTTTGATGACAGCTTGACCTTTACCGACCACATTCCAACAACTGCAGGGTCCTGTAGGTTAATTCTGTACAGCATCAAGAGAATCACACCCTATCTCACCGAACAGGCTACACAGCTACTAGTCCAGGCTCTTGTCATATCAAAACTAGACTACTGTAATGCACTATTCCTGGGTTATTTTCAGTAAAAAATAAAACCTTACTCTGGCTCTTACACCTACTCTGCACTTTACTTCTCTAGAACTTATTTAAAAATCTTGTATGGTAGCACTACTTGTATTGTTCTCCGTTTGATATATCGCTTTGCTTGTATTTCCTCATTTGGAAGACAAATATTAGATAAAAGAATCTGCTAAATGAATAAATATAATGTAGAAATGTAACTGTATCCAAACATTCAGTTCTTTATTTCTGCCCATTTTAATTATTTTACATTTATTTGCATACATTTGTATTATTCAAAAAATTATTCAGCCCCCATTGCAAATCAGGTTTATAGGTCAAACTTGACAGACTTTGTTTTCAATGTACAAATCAGACAAAAGCGATTGGAATAGTTCACCACAATGAATGCTTCAACTGGTTTCCCCAAATTCAACTGAAAATGCAACTTATAATGACTTCTACAGCTCCAACATTATTCAACCCCCTGAATAGAATACAACAGCACAGATATGCAAAACAGCTGTTGACTGAAGCACACCGGATGCAACTAATGAAGCCCTTGATCAGTTGCACCAGGTGTGCTTGAGCTGGAACACATGAAATGCCTGAACTGTCTAGGGGCAGAAAATTTATAAAATACCTGAACTGGGTAGGTGCAGAAAATTTATGAAATACCTAAATTGGCTAGGGGCAGAAAATACATGAAATAACTAAATTGGCTAGGGGCAGAAAATACATGAAATACCTGAATTGGCTAGGGGCAGAAAATACATGAAATACCTGAATTGGCTAGGGTAGAAAATGCATGAAATACCTAAATTGGCTAGGGGCAGAAAATACATGAAATAGCTAAATTGGCTAGGGGCAGAAAATACATGAAATACCTGGACGGGGCAGAAAAAGGAAGCTACCAATGGCTGCAATCAGATTTTTGAGAAGGGAGGTTGTGAAAAACCCTCGAGCAAGTGCAGAAGACCTGCAGCAAGACTTGGTGTAACAGGCATTGAGGTTTCAGAAAGCACAGTATGGCGCGTACTAAACGCAGAAGGTTTCCATGACAGAACTCCAATATGTACACCACTAATAACCCAAAAGCACAACAATAATCGGCTCAAAATCATAAATAAGCCATAGAAGTTTTGTGGAGCGATGAAACAGAACTGGAACCTTTTGGCACGATGGATCAGTGATATGTCTGGAGAAAGAAAAAAAGAACACTCTCTCCACAGTCAAGCATGGTGGTGGCTCTGTGATACCCTGGGGCTGCTTTGCATCCTCTGGCACTGGAAACCTGTAGCGTGTGGAAGGCAAGATGGATTCATTGAAAGTATCAGGAAATCCTAGGAGACAACATCATGCCATCTGTGAGGAAGCTGAAGCTTTGGCGTCATCGGACCTTCCAACAGGACAATGATCCCAAGCATACCTCAAATTCTACCAGAAGAAGTCAGTGAAAATTCTACAGGGCCATCACACTCACCTGACATGAATCACATAGAAAATCTCTGGTGGGATTTGAAGAAGGCGGTTTCAGCACGCAAACCCAAGAATATTACTGAACTGGAGGCCATTGCTCAAGAGGAATGGGCTAAGATTCCTCAGGAACACTTCTAGAAGATACGCATCTCGTTTGCAGCAGGTCATAACAGTAAAACGGTTCTCTACTAAGTACTTGCAAGTGTGTGCATTATATATTTTACACACACACGACTGTTGAATAATTTAACACTTTTATTCTCGTACAACTTGCCATCACAAACATATTTCATGTAGAATATCTTTATATCTTTCAGAAGTGATCCAATACAGACAGTTAAGAATTTAGGTTTAAAATAAAATATATGAGCCTGGGGAATGTTGACTCTATACTGTATAATAATAACCCCCCAAGTGCTCCGTCTCAAATTAGAACCAGCTCAAACTCGAAACATAACTTCTCTGAAGGAGAACTGAGGAGAGTAAAAGACCCTGGTGACGGAGCTGGTCGGAAAATTGTGGTGCCGTTGTAATAAACCTTGAGTTAAAGTTACTTAGTTTGCCAACATAATCTCTCTTTGGAGCACATTTCTTCACAAGCCTCTGTAATGCAAAAATACTGGCATGAAATCTGAGATATTCATCCCTCAGGCCTGAAAGACTTCTCTACTTAGGGAGAGAAACAATCAATACATCCAAACCTACATAACCTGCCTAGATCTAGACAGACTATTTTTTTAGACTCCAAGCCTCTAGTTTTTGCATGAAAATGACCTCAGTGGATGCAAGTTTGACGCAGTGAGAAACGTGTACACGTGACGACGTACGAGCAGTGTATTCAGGCGGTCTGAAAGGTCACGGTTTGTAGAGTTATGGAGATGGAGTTAATCTCATAGCACAAACGCCACACTGAGCTCAGCAGGTGAAATTTCACAATGGGGTTCAGATGCGAAAGCAGCTCGACACGGGCCATTGTGGTGGCCTAGAAAAAAAAAAGAAGTGCTGAAATGTGACAAAACATCTTTCACTAAATAAAGACCTAGAAATCCATACTCCACAGATCAATGCCACACTAATGAGCTTTGCGTACTTGTTCGAAACGTTCTGCCATCACACAATCATGCAGCTGTTAGTACGGAGTAAAAACAGAAATCACAACCAAACAGTGGGGGGAAAAAAAGAAAGAAAGAAAAAACAGCCAGAGAGGCGTGTGGAACGAAGACAGAACCGCGGTTTGTTATATGAGCCACACGTAAGTACATTAAACACTCGGGTTTGTTTAAATGTCGACTGCATCATAACTTGGGCCGGATTCACGAAACTCTTCTTAAGAAAGGTGATTAATTTTAAGGAGTTCGTAGGGAAATGTTCCCAAGTGAAATTCTTGAAAAATTCACAAATATTTACTTAAGAACATCAGAATTGTTTCCCTCTTCAGTATAAAAACTAGTAGAAAAGCTACAACAAATTCAATACTGACAAATTTTAAATGAGTCAATTTATTCAACTTTTTTTTTTTTTTTTAAGTACAAATCACCCCCTGATCATTGATCCAAATTTAAAGGGCATGAGATGGGTTCATTTAACAACGTTAACCCACATCAGAGGAGATTTACTGGAAAGTGGAAGCCAATGACTCAAGCATGCTAGTTTACTGTGTACACAAGCATGCTAGTTTACGTACATAACTCAACACAGTATTTATTTAATGTTGCAAATTTTTAAAAATCTTGCCATGTTTAATATTTGAAACAACCCAACAAATCCATTAAAAACCTTTAAAGATATCCTTTAACTTAAAAAGTATGTCGTCGTCAATGACTTCTTAAAGAATTTGATTTTCTCTTAAGTTGTCTTAGGAACAGTCTTAAAAACAAAAAAACGCATTAACTAATAAATATATACATATAAAAAAAATAATTTTTTTGCAAATACAAAATATATATAACTTTTTTTCTTAAGTTAGAAAATGGCAGTTAATTTTATTCATAAGGATTCATTTGTGAATCCGTCCCCTGATTCGAACCGGTTACAGACACTGACTGCGTTTACATGGACAGCAATAATCTAATTACTGACCTTATTCGGAATAAGACAATATTGTGATTAAGGTGTTTACATGAGTCGCTTTTAGAATATTCCTTTCATGTTCAGGTGGTATGTGTTATAGAACATAGATGGATTAACGTCATACGTCATTACGTCCCCACGCCACGCCGTTCCCTCCAGAATTTCACGTATTGACATACAGTTGGTCTTCGTTATGGTCCCGTATACAGTTCTGGGTGTTTAATTTCAAATTTTACGAAAGCTTCGAGTGCAGTTAATTATTGGTCATGTTATACGTGAAAATAAACAACTAACTGAAGCTGTGGGCTGCATCTGAAGCCTGAAATGTAGCTGAAATACGTGTATTTAGTAATACGCGGTTTGGGACGCAGCCGTGCTCTCTTGTTTACCATTAAACGGTTGAGCGCTGCCGTGTGTGAACATGTCCTGTCGCACAATGTAGTGAAAATTCCCACACGACGTTAAGAGTGTGATTAAGGTGTGTACAGCTGTAAAACATCACCATTTAAAATAAATAAATAAATAAATAAAAGATCCAGGGCACTTTCCAGGCTCCATGTAGGACAGCCGGGTGTTTTTGTCAAAGGAAAAACAAAAAACAAACACCATGCCATGGAGAAAATCTAGAACACTGTCTGTTATGTGTGTGTGTAAAAAAAAAAAAAAAAATAATAATAATAATAATAATAATATATATATATATATATATATATATATATATATATATATATATATATATATATATATATATATATATATAATTTTTTTTAAAGCTTTTACAGAAGAAACCTTGCTCGTAAGGTGTGTCTACAAAACACTCAGGATAACCTGAACGAAAAAAAGGTGACAGGACAGAGGGGAGTAAATCCAAATTAGACAACTGATCACATCACAATCTCTAACGCAGAAACAAATCCTAGGGTTTGTTTAAAAAAAATACTTTTTTAAAATAAAAAAAGTCAAACGAACCGGATATGGGATCTGTTCAGGTTCACTCTCTCGGATCTGCACCGTCACTTCAGGAGTCAGCAAAAGTAAATAATAGAAAAACAAAGACTAATCTTCAGAAAGTGTCATGAATTGAACTGTACTCGACTTGGTTTCCAGGAAAACCACCCAGCCTTCCCGGGTTGGTGTTTGATCTGCTGATAGGACCTACTGGACGTGTTGTCCAAGAGCTAGCTAACGTGCTCCAACTGCGTGCTCACACGGACACGCTGCACTAACTCACTGACTCCGTGCAGTTCACGCGATAACCTGCTTAACCAACCCGCGCGGGCAGGCGGGCAGGCCGGCAGCACGGCGCAAAGGTAACTGGCGAAATGACGAGCTCTTTTCAGGCTCTCAGGCTAGTTAGCTTTAGCCGCAGGAGACTGTGGAGCTTCACCAACCCGTGACCGTTTATTGACTTGTACGGTGTTGGAAGTTCTCGGCGCGCTTTTAAAATAATATTAATAATAATCAACGCAAACCTACTTCCACCTCAGCCTCCATCTTTCCCTCGAAAGTGAAGTCGATCAGGTCGGGCTTCAGACACAGCGCGTAGTTGACGGGGTAGACGTCAGTAGGCAGCCGCACGAAGGGCCTCCTCTCGGGCATGCTGGCTGACTCGAGTCGGGCTGGAAGCGTCTAGCGGAAAACGTACAACACCGAGCAATGGGTCGACTCGACTCGCTCTCAGGGGCAAAGCAGCGGGCTTCGAGGGCAGGGTGGGATTTCTTGGTGCGAGAGAGAGAAGCTCAGAGACAGCAACATAAAAATAGCTTGATTCGCTGCGCGCTGCTTCCCGTCGTCTTGCCCTCTCACTTCAAACCGAGCGAGATAGTGTGTACGTGCGCGCTCTGGCCTGGGAATGACGTCATCACGTAGAGGCGCCCCCATCGGCGTGCGCGCGCGCGCTAACGCGGTTTCATTTCTGCAATCAGGCTTGCAAACACACCCAAGAAGAACCCAGTGGAATAAAGTCGGTTGGACGTCCGATATTCGCGGATATGAGGAAATTAAGGGACCGTCTCTAAAGTTACATACGACATTGTTATTCACGTTTCTACCTTCAATAGCATTTGAAGGGAATGACTTACAGTCATATAACCCACTGTATAGTGTTCATCTAGGTGTCAGGTATGATGCACACCTCTTAGATTTCTGATATTTAACAACATAAAGTATTAAATCATATATAGAATATGGCATGTATTTTATTACTGCATGGGCTCATACAAAAAATATACCATAAGTTAAAGCTCAACAGTATTTGAAGGGTAGATTTTTGATATTTATTAAAATAAGCTATTAAATCACATGTAAATTAGACATGTATTTCACTACAGAATGTGTTCATACACACAATATACCATTTATTTAAAGCTCAATAGCATTTGAAGGGAATGTTGTACAGTCACACATCCAACTGTAAAGTGTTCATCTAGGTGTCAGGTATGAGACACCTTTAGATTTTTAGATTTTTACAATGCATGAACCAAAAAAAACCTTCACGAATGCATAAAGGGGTCAAAACGATATATATATATATATATATATTTATCTCGTTAGTTTTATTATAGACCATATTGAGTCAGATTTTAGTCTGTGTCTAGCTGATGTTTGGCTTTAGTAGATATGACAACAGCCAGAACGATCAAAATTTTGTCATTAATTTAATTTGTATTATGGCAAACTATTTTATTCGTAAATGGAAATGAAATTATAATTCTAAGCAAAGATTGGCATTCTTTGAAATTGAAACCAAACTATATATAAACTATATTCAAACAATTACAAATTAAAAAAGCAAAAAAGAAGATTCTGTAGTTTATATGCACTTTATTTGACTTTTTCATGTAATTCTTTCTGTCTGTCCTCTGGGTCCTTTTTGTCTTTGTTTTTTTTTATTTATTCATTTTTTTCTTCTTTTTTTCTTTTTTAAATAATGCATTAAATTGTTTATGGTGAATTTGTATAGTGAATGTTTATATGTTTTATAGTTTTGTATTATTGCAATAAAAACACTTTCATGAGAGCATTTTTGGTCCATGTACTTGTACATTGTGTTCGTTCCTTTTTGTTTTGAAAGGAAAAAAAATATATGTATATATATAAAGATAGAATGTTCAAAACATGCTACATTTTTTGGCTTTAACACAATATTACATATTACATAAATATTATATTGAGCTCTCGTAAACTCCTTTGCTTGGTTTTCATCATTCTTGATTCGTTTTGATGTTAAAATAAATGAACGATCATGAATGACTTGAGTTCTTCCACTCCAATCTCTTTAAATCGTGTCTTCATGGAGCTCACTTTGGGCACAGGAGCATTGTCGTGCTGGAACATGTTTGGGACTCTTAGTACTAGTGAAGGAAAATTGTAATGCTACAGCATAAAAAGACATTTTATACAACTTTGTGGCAACAGCAGGGGCAGACTGGGACCATGGACTTTCTGACCCAGAGCAGCCTACCCCACCCGGCCAACAAGCAGATGATGTTCAGAGTTACTCTCGTCATCATAATGGCTCCTCTGCAGTATTTACACACTTGTTCGGTTGACTAAGGTGATGAAAAGCAGTGTGAAAGTAACTGTTGCATGGTGTAGATGCATTTTGGAGTTCCTGTAGTTTTTATTCCAATGTATTATACAACACCGAACAGGTCACTCGCACCGGAGCTCGTAAATATTTTTTCACAGTTGCACAAAGACCTATTCAGTCGCAAATGCGCGTGAAATGGTCGCACTGTAGAGCCCTGAAAGGAGATGTAATATTATTATCATAACTGTCATTATGTATGTATACGTAGGCTATATGCAGGCCTACATATTTCCGTAGCAGCTGGCCAGCCCACCAGGAAACTCGGGGTGCTGCAGATGGCGAGTCCACCCCTGGGCAGCACTTTTGGGAAGAACCACATTTTCTGTCAAGACATTTTATCATCCCTGACAAGATATTTTGTTCTCTGGGGTCAAATTGAGTTCCTTGTCTACTTAGGGCTACTACAAATATTATGTAATGTTTCTTCAATCTGCTTTCCTATAGTTCTCTAACACAAGCACGTGCGACTCAGCACTGCCTCCTACTGGCCATGGCTTTTTCTTTAGCTATGTAAAGTAGTAATTTCCATAATTTTCCCATTAGGAGGTGGTGTAGTGCTGATAGTCAGATAACATCCAAAGTTATGTTTATAGTCGATAAATCCAAACTCTGTTTAAGAGATCCTACACGTGAATTTAACTTGAATGTTGCAGTAAAAAGTAAGTGTAAAAGACTGAGTCCCGCTGTATTACTCAGGCTGCACGGCAGTGTCTATTCACAGGCGCGATCCCACTACTGATCGGCACGGGGGCTTTGACCTGCTCCGTTCCCGACCTGGGCCGGTACACCCCTCCTTAGACGACCTGGTGTTCCCGAGCTCCCTCAGGAGCACCATATCGATACCGAACTTAGTGCGGACACCCGATCGGCATAGGCCACTGCAGCCCAGAACCCCTGAGCTCAAACGATCCGCCAGCCTCAGCCTCCCAGTAGCTTGGATAACAGGCACGTGCCATTGCGCCCGGCGAAAGCAGTACAGAGCTGAGCAGCTTTTAAACGTGAACCTGCTCTGATCTGCAACCAGGTAACGCAAAGAACCACTGAGTAAACATTCACTAGAGATACTGCAAGGCTTTTTGTCAAAGATCATCAAAGTTTACATATAATAGTAAAGTTTTTTTTGCATTCCATTTAAATTTTGCTAATATACCGCATCTGAATAGTATAATTAAACCCACTTTAAACTGTGTGTGTCTGGATGTATAACAATATTTCACAGGTTGGAAGGGTTTGGGTATTGAACCCAGAGTTTGGGTATTGAAGCAACAAGACTTCGGGAATTAGTATGAAATATTACATCCTGTAAATAGTCAAAAACCTCTAGGTAAAGTCAAATATCAAACCAAACAGGAAAAACTCAATATTAATCAACTGCTGGCTAAATACTACTAACTACTACTACTACTACTACTACTAATAATAATAATAATAATAATAATAATATATTCACACTAAATAGCTGAAAATGTATCACTGTAGAAACCTGCAACACTCAAAAAATAAAAACATGTTGCCTCTTGTTCAGTTTAATAAATCAGAATGAGCTAAAGTAACACGATTTTTGAACGTTTTGTCCCAACTTAATTTCGTTGTGTTCAGTCCACCTAATATATTTTAAACGGAAGTTTACTTTTGTTACATTTGTGTTAAAACTACATGAATCATTTTTGTTGACATAACTATCTGGGCACTGGATCTGTAGTTCCCAGCATGCTTTGCAAGGGACTGCATTAGGAGAGTAAATTTAGGGATTAAGTGTTATTTTATGTGTTTTTTCTTTAAAGCGAAAAACATGTTAGTGTTTACTCTTCAGTTGTGTTAGACGATTGAATTTTGTGGTTATCATTGTTCTGAAGAGCGGCGCTTGTGCTTAGGCTGTGGACACTCAGTGATCTGTAGTAATGTCAGTACTGACCCCAGTCTTATATTATTTGTTCAGTATATACATTGTGTATAATGATGAATTAAACTGTTTGTTTAGACATAAGAAAATTAATTAAACCTCATTAAATGAATACAAAATAATAAGTTGGACCAACATATTAAGAAAATTGAGTTGACAAATGTAAGAGTTAATTAAACATACTAATTTATTTGACTTAAACTAACTAAACTGTGTTAACCCAACTAACTAGGTGTAGGTGTGATGTACACTTACATTTGTGTATTTAGGAGCAGAGACTGAAATATGTAGTAGTGAAAGGACAGTGTGTTGTAGTGATGTTGAAGTTGTTTGTGAAAAAAGAGTGTAAAAGACTGAGTCCCGCTGTATTACTCAGGCTGCACGGCAGTGTCTATTCACAGGCGCGATCCCACTACTGATCGGCACGGGGGCTTTGACCTGCTCCGTTCCCGACCTGGGCCGGTGCACCCCTCCTTAGACGACCTGGTGGTCCCGAGCTCCCTCAGGAGCACCATATCGATACCGAACTTAGTGCGGACACCCGATCGGCATAGGCCACTGCAGCCCAGAACCCCTGAGCTCAAACGATCCGCCAGCCTCAGCCTCCCAGTAGCTTGGATTACAGGCACGCGCCACCACGCCCGGCGAGAGTAGTAGCGATCTGAGCAGCTTTTAAACCTGAACATGCTCTGAGCTGCACCGGCCTCTAGCGGCCAGGATAAGAATTTCCATCTATCCATCCATCCATCCATCCATCTTCTATCGCTTACTTCTTTTCAGGGTCACGGGGAACCTGGAGCCTATCCCAGGAAGCACCAGGCACAAGGCAGGGTACACCCTGGACAGGGTGCCAGTCGGATAAGAATTTCACTCAGCCGCCAAGGGTTCGTAAATCTTTATTGCAGGGATGTAGACTTAGTGGAGGACTTGCATTGCCCAATTTTCAATTCTATTACTGGGCTGCGCACATCCATAAAATCTGCTACTGGGTTAAATCTCCTGGATTATCTTGGTGTAAAGTGGAACTATCTTCTTGTAGGGAATCCGCTCTACCTGCTTAACATTATTCCTCTCAAGCTACAAAACTCTCCCTATATACTGATAATCAAGTTGTCCTCAACACACTTAAGATTTGGTATCAATTAGATGGCGCTTTAAGTTTGTAGATGCATCCTCTTTGGGACCTTTAGACAACAACCACGTATTTCCTTCATCGTGGTTGGACTCTATATTTTCAGTGTGGTATGACAAGGGCATTAAACAAGTTACAAATCTGTATGCCGATGGTGTCTTTGATAGCTTTGCCAATCTGTCACCTCCCTGTGATGCATCTCTTTCGTTATTTTCAAATTCGGAATTTCGTTTCTAGTTGTTTTCCCAATTTCCCCTCTGCGCCTCCTGAACACGCTTGGGAAATCTTGTTTTCAAACAATCCACATCAGAGAGGAATGATTTCTAGGATATACGATTTTATTCTGGCGCTAGGTAGTGAGGTGAGCACCAAAATTAAAAATGCATGGGAAATGGAGTTAGGAGTACAGGTAAGTGAAGAGTGTTGGGAACATGCAATAGGGAGGGTACAGTTTACCACTTCTGTGCTCGTCTTGGACTTATCCAGTTCAAAGTTTTACACAGAGTCCATTTGTCTAAGTCGAGACTTTCTGTAATATATCCAGAAGTGGAGGACAAGTGTGATAAATGCCATGGCTCTCCCTGTCATCTTGGCCATATGTTTTTCTTTTGCCCTGATCTCTATGGTTTTTGGACTGGTTTATTTACTATCATGTCCACTATTCTCAGGGTAGATTTAAAACCTTGCCCATTCATTACTGTATTTGGGATTCCTGATGCCTCAGTTCCATTGAGCTAGGTACAAAAAGATATTATCGCATTCATATCCCCAATAGCAAGACGTTCCCTGCTGTTGCATTGAAAGTCTGCTAAATATCAATCCAACTCTCAGTGGCTAAAGGACATGATATCTTTTTTAAAACTTGAGAAAATAAAGTATCCAATGATGGGTTGTACTGACAAGTTGTTTTTTACTTTGTTCTTTCTTTCTTTTTTTCTTTCTTTTTTTTTTTTTATAAATGGCAACCCTTTATTTAATATTTTATGGAGTTACAGACACTTCCCATTTGAATTTTTGTGTCTGTTGTTGGGTTTTACAATATCTATATAACCAGCGACAGGTATTGGTTAGCCATGATGAGCCGGGGGTTTGTTTTCGTTGTTTGTATTTTTTAAATTTGTTTTCCTTTGTTAGTATAAAAAGAAAAAAACTGGGAATGACTGTTGCTGTGTGTCAGTAGGTTTGTTTTTCATCTCAATAAAATATTTTGGAAAAAATAAATGTGTATTAATTGCGCCTCCTACTGACCATGACTTATACTTTAGGAATATATAGTTGTAAATTCAATCTTTTTCCAATAGCAGGCAGTATAGAACTAATAACAAAATACATTTCAATTCTGCCATAAAATACATAAAACGGGTAAAAGATTAAAAAAAAATTAGCGAGTTTATTATTTAAAACGATCCCTGATGGTTTGAGGTATTTTCTGGTTATATTTTTGGTCCCTGAAACCCAAACCCTGTTTGAACCCTATTGATGAGACTGAGGTGTGGGTGTGATGTACACTGTAACATTTATGTATTTAGGAGCAGAGACTGAAATATGTAGTAGTGAAAGGACAGAGTGTTGTAGTGATGTTGTTTGTGAAAAAATAAGTGTAAAAGACTGAGTCCCGCTGTATTACTCAGGCTGCACGGCAGTGTCTATTCACAGGCGCGATCCCACTACTGATCGGCACGGGGGCTTTGACCTGCTCCGTTCCCGACCTGGGCCGGTGCACCCCTCCTTAGACGACCTGGTGGTCCCGAGCTCCCTCAGGAGCACCATATCGATACCGAACTTAGTGCGGACACCCGATCGGCATAGGCCACTGCAGCCCAGAACCCCTGAGCTCAAACGATCCGCCAGCCTCAGCCTCCCAGTAGCTTGGATTACAGGCACGCGCCACCGTGCCCGGCGAAAGCAGTACAGAGCTGAGCAGCTTTTAAACACGAACCTGCTCTGATCTGCAGCGGCCTCTACGGCCAGGATAAGAATTTCCATCTATGCATCCATCCATCCATCCATCCATCTTCTACCGCTTACTTCTTTTCAGGGTCACGGGGAACCTGGAGCCTATCACAGGAAGCACCAGGCACAAGGCAGGGTACACCCTGGACAGGGTGCCAGTCGGATAAGAGTTTCACTCTCCTTAATTTCCTTCTCGCTTCATTGAGGTTTGACGGCGCATTTAAAATATCTTAAATATATGAATACATACGTTGGTATATAACATGTACAGGGGTTCTGTTTATTTTAACTTTTAGTCTGAACGTTTTTCTAACAATTAAATTTGCCAGATAATTCTTGTCTTTTTTAGTTCAGGGGTAGTAACAAGACCTAACCTGAATTACTTACAACCAGCCGGATACTAGCAAGTTAATTTACCTAGTTACCTAGCATTCATTTTTAGCAAACCGGAAAACTTCATTATTAAACTCTGATAACCAGTCTCATATGGAATTACAATTTTTTATTTTTTTTTATTTTTTTTTAGAAGTAGCTGGTCAGCATTTTTGACCTGTAATTTTTTGAGTCAGTTGTTTTACATGCTAATGTTCAGTTATTTCTGTTGTCTAGTTTAGGTTCCTTATACAATGAGGCATTTTTGTCTTGTATTAACTTTGTAATTGTATCGTGGTTTAATTACAATATACTGTATGTTTATATATATATTCATATTTTTGTGAAATTTACTGGGAAAAAAAAAAGATTTTTTATATTATTGTTGTTTTTGCATTTTGCAAAGTGGAATTTTGGTCTTGTTTGCGTATTAACAATATTTTAGAAAATGTCACAGGACTGTTGTTGGGTAAAGAATTTATTTTACTTATGTTTCTTAGTTTAAGCATATAAATAAAAACACTTCTACTCTTTGTTAAAATGGGAAATTTAGCCTAAAATCATTAACATTTCTTAATTTATTTTTTATTTTTTAATTACAATAGGCATTTTGAATTTGTTCTATATAATGCTTATTACTATGTTAAAGAAGTTCAGGGAAAATTGAAAAAGACTAAGGCCTACTGTTTATTCACATGACTGATCGGGGATGCATTTTACTTTGGGGGTGCTGGACTTTTAAGCAGTATACATGTGATGCCTCCTATCTATATATTATTATCTGTATGAGCTTCAGTTGCAGTTAAAGGAATCATGAATGTCAGGGTGCTATAGAACCACCACTTCCAGCATACTTGCCCACTACTGATCAGAACTGGAGAAATGGGCGCTGGAGAGAAAACACCAAACACTATGATGCACTAAGAGTGAATTATAAATGAATTCTTTCTCAACACAAACCCTGTGGGTGTTGGACATTTGCCATTCATAATTAAGCAATTGTCACTATGAAATTAGATTAAATTTTACACTGTGGTACATCATTTCTGCTAAATGTCACAGAAACCGGACCAATTCTAAAAAGTGCACAAATGTTTTATAGTGTAGGCCTATAAAAATATGAATCGGTGTAATACCAATGTGTGAAAAGCTACTTGTGATTACTTCAAGAGGTAAATGTATTAATTGTGCCTCCTACTGGCCACGACATATATTTTAGGAATAAAAAGTTTTAATTTCAATCTTTTTCCAATAGCAGGCAGTGTAGATCTAATAACAAGATACATCTGAAATTCTGCCATAAAATGCATAAAACGGGTAAAAGATAACAAAAATGAACGAATTTATTATTTAAAATGATCCCTGATGGTTTTGTGTATTTTCCGGTTATATTTTTGGTCCCTGAAACCCAAACCCTGTTTGAACCCTATTGATGAGACTGAGGTGTGGGTGTGATGTACACTGTAACATTTATGTGTTTAGGAGCAGAGACTGAAATATGTAGTAGTGAAAGGACAGAGTGTTGTAGTGATGTTGTTTGTGAAAAAATAAGTGTAAAAGACTGAGTCCCGCTGTATTACTCAGGCTGCACGGCAGTGTCTATTCACAGGCGCGATCCCACTACTGATCGGCACGGGGGCTTTGACCTGCTCCGTTCCCGACCTGGGCCGGTGCACCCCTCCTTAGACGACCTGGTGGTCCCAAGCTCCCTCAGGAGCACCATATCGATACCGAACTTAGTGCGGACACCCGATCGGCATAGGCCACTGCAGCCCAGAACCCCTGAGCTCAAACGATCCGCCAGCCTCAGCCTCCCAGTAGCGTGGATTACAGGCACGCGCCACCGCGCCCGGCGAAAGTAATGCCGAGCTGAGCAGCTTTTAAACCTGAACATGCTCTGATCTGCAGCGGCCTCTACGGCCAGAATAATAACTACACTCTCCTTACTTTCCTTCTTGTTAAATTTTTTTTATGGCATACCTAAGATCGAAGATGTTAATCAGCATGATGCACCTTTATTACACGCCTTAGACATGTTCGGAGAATAAATAATAACAAAAATAAATAATACTAAAAGGCCTGATTAATGAAGCTGAGGAGTGTGATACCGTGCACCTATGGTGCGCCGGCAGGTGGCGGTAAAGCGTGTTTGGTTTGTGAAAAGCATGAAGAAGAGCGTGAAGTTCAGCAGCGTTGTTAGCAGGTTACTTTTGACAATGCCCTGGTAAGATATGATTACTAACCAATCACATATAATGAAGTTGTGGAACACGACATTCATCATTAATACTCAGTTATTAAACTGACGTTAGTTCTCTGTTGATCTGTAGCTTGTCAGAAAAGACTTATTGTTAGCCAGTTAGCTCACCAGCTTCGCGTGCACTCCTCGAATGGAGAGCAAGGTCTTTAAAATAATGCAGTAAACCGTTTAGCTGAGTTCACCATGCTGTGGAGGATTATCTGGAGAACATGGAAGGGTTTCTTGTGGTTTTTAAAAATGATTTATTTTAGAGCTGTGTGTTACAGATGTGTGGCACAGGTACAAGCATAGTTTTATCAGATGATGGTTAGTCCATGTAGCTGTTTCTCATTATGATCAAAAGTTACTCTACTTTATTATTGAGTTTTTATAGTAATGGGTTACATCCGGCCCTTACTAATACTTCAGTGAAAAAGCTTCCATACAGAACCAAATTATTCCAGTACACACCTTCATGATATTAGGAGTAATAATTATGCAGCTGGATTGTGTTCAGACGGTGTCTGTGACATTTATTTCTGACATGCAGAAAATCACGTCGAACGTAGGAACTGGGGGAATGGTGATCTCGTGAGTTTGAGGACTTTAAATAATAATAATGATTTATTGTGACGCGCAACAGTCTCGAGAGTTTACAGAGACTGGTGTGAAGAACCAAAAAAAAAACGTCCAGAAAGGCGGCTCGGAACCCTCGAGACGTTGAACCTTATTGAACGGACGGGTTTAAAGACCATGTCGGCTTCCACTTCCCGAGGCTACAGCGGGCACAGGTTCGCCGAAAAACTCCGTCTGGACAGTCTAAGAGCGGAGAAACGTAACCGGGTCTGATGAGTCTTCATTTCTGCTGAGTGAGAATTTGGCACCAACAGAATGAATCCATGAACCCAGACTGGTGGAGGTAGTGTAATGCTGTGGGGAATGTTTTCTTGGCATACGCTCGGCTGTTGAATACCGATTGAAAGTTTTTTGAATGCCACAGCCTGTCTGACGATTCAGTTTACTATCTTATAACAGATACATGATAATCCAGCACGATAATGCACCATGTCGCAAAGGACAAGTCGCCTCAAACAGGTTTAGCAAGGCGAGGTTCGCAGCTGACAAATCTGCAGCAATTATGTGATGCAATCACGTCACCATGAATCTCAAATCATTGTTTCAAACACCAACGTAGAATAATATGAAGTGTCTGGAGCATGATCGGATGACCATGCACGAATTGAGCAGTGTACACAACCGACAGGGGATTGTCCGAGGCTGACACTGAAGCTTAAGAAGCTTTGACTTTAGAGAATTGTGTGATGTATTGGACCTTATAATTTCCAATTCTTGATGTTGGCGGAATTTTCCCTTCTTACTGAATTTCCACACCCATGTAATTACTGAGTGACCTTTTTCTACCACATTAACATGCGTTTTCAAAACCTTGACTTTTTTTATTTAATTATTTTTAGATCCAACATATAGATATAACATCTAAGTAAATATTTCCAGTAGGGTCAAATCATGCACCTCTTTTGTTTGTTTGTTTGTTTGCCTTTGTTTATTTATTAATTTTCATATGATTCATTTTCATGTGATTCATTTTCATGTGATTCATATTCATGCATGTGATTCATTTACATGTAATTCATTTACATGTGATTCATTTTCATGTGATTCATTAACATGTAATTCATTTTCATGTGATTCATTAACATGTAATTCATTTTCATGTGATTCATTAACATATGATTCATTTGTTTGTTCATATTGATTCATGTTTGTTTGTCTTTATTGTTGTTGTTTTTTTTTGCATGTTCTTTTAAAGGAAAGTCTGTGGTATGTAAATCCACCTTGAATGACACATGAATTTTTAAATAATTAACACATGATCTTCAGCGGTCTCCAAGGTTCATTTTGTAATGAAGTTCTGTTGCCATTTTAGTTTGCACTCCCCCCAACCCAACCCCACCCAACCCCATCATCATGATATTGGTCTCTTTTCACTTGGATCACCCAGATGAGGACGGGTTCTCTTTTGAGTCTAGTTCCTCTCAAGGTTTCTTTCTCCCATCGTGTCAGAGAGTGTTTCCTCGCCACCGTCTCCTCTGGCTCGCTCATTAGGGATACATTCATACGTTTCAAATCTATATCCTGAATGTATCTATTTCTGTAAAGCTGCTTCGGGTCAAAGTCCATTGTTTAAAAGCGCTATACGACTAGAATCGAATTGAACTTTGGTTAACAGGCTCCTGCATTACCCACAATGTACCTGATAATAGTGGTGCCAGTAGGATTTAGCCTAGCTCTTGCTTCATCTCTACCTAAAGAGAGTGATGCAGCAGTGCTTTTGCAGGTCCAGCTCTCTCACTGTAGATCTGTATAGTTTGCTCAAACAGATCAGCTTCAAACACTCCACCATTCATGCGTATACTGCTTTCATCACCATCGTGCTTGTCAAATTGTAGTTTGCTAACTAGGCAAGCCGAGTCTCTGCCTTAACTCGGTGCAAATATATTGCGTGGCCGCGTTGCATTCTGGAGCAGTCTCAAAATCTAGCTTGGATTTCTCTTTAACATGATGTTGAACATCACTGGAAAATGGTAAGTCAAACAATAAATTCTCCATTTTTATTATTATTATTATTATTATTATTATTAGGAGCTTTTTGTTTTTTTTAGAGAATCTTTTTTTCCTGTTCTACCGTGCTAGCACTATTCCCCTCTGACATCGGAATTACAACACAATAACAGCATCAAGCAAAAGATTAGCACCAGCATTGCTAAGCACATTACAGATATATCAATGTAAACATAATTCATGTGTTTCAGGGTGGACTTTTACTTCACGAGTCACAAATGCAGGTTCAGGCTTTAGACGTTTACTGTAATTTAAAGGCCATCCATCCATCCATCTTCAACCGCTTACTCCTTTTCAGGGTCACGGGGAACCTGGAGCCTATCCCAGGGAGCATCGTGCACAAGGCGGGGTACACCCTGGACAGGGTGTAATGTAAAGGCCTTCCGATGTATTTTTAGCATCCTCTGCCGTAAACTCGAAAGTCCCCTCTAAACTTCCTGACCCGATCAGCATCTCCTACAGTGTCAGTTTACAGTCTTGTAGCCAAGCTTTGGCAAGACAAACATGTCAACTCCATGTATTCAGATACGGAGTAAGCCAGAACGTGCAAACGTTTAAGGTTTGGGTTTCCCCAGTGTGTCCTCGCTATCCAAAAAAACACTGTTCTCTGGTATTTTTTTGCCCCTCAGTCTTCAATTGTGTATTGTAGCCTCAGATTCCTGTTCTTGGCTGACCGGAAGGAGTGGACCCCAATGTCGTCGTCTGCTGTTGTTTGCTGTCCTCTTGTATTCCGAGATGCTTTTCTGCTCACCACAGTTGTAAAGAGTATTCATTTGAGTCACAGCAGCTTTCTTGTCAGCTCGAACCAGTCTTGCCATTCGCTCATCAACAAGGGATTTCTGCCTGAAGAATCGTGTCATTCTATATAAACCCTGGAGGCTGTTGTGTGTGAAAAGCCCAGGAGATCAGCAGTTTTAGAAATACTCAAATCAGCCCGTGTGTTACCAGCAACGATGAAGATCCCATTTCCCCCATTCTGATCATTGTATATGAGCAGTAACCGAGGCTCCTGGCTTGTATCTGCTTGACATAATTGGCTGATTGGATGAGAAAATGGCTGGGGAGGGTATATGTATCTTCAAATGAGGTTTACTGTAGCTTCTACTGTTCGCGGTTCTATTAAACCATAATGCGCAATAATTGAGGTATAAAAAAACAAATTTGATTTCATTATACACTTTAATTTCAGTGTGCGGTTGTATCCTTCGAAAGCTTCACGAAGTATTTGTGCACAGAAGCTCTTTTGTTCTCTTGTCTTTACAGGAAGGCTACAGATGTGTCTGGTGGCTGGCAGCAGTGACCATGGTGTGTTTCCGTATTGTGTTCTTGCTGGTACTCCTCTCTCAGGTCCAGGAACCTGTCCAGGCCTCCGAGGAATTCTCTGTGCCTGAAGAATGGGTCCTGCTTCACGTCGTTCAAGGCCACATCGGCGCAGGCAACTACAGCTACCTGCGCCTCAACCATGACGGACGCATCATCCTGCACATGCTCAGCCTCAAAGGCGACGCCGACCTCTACGTCTCCGACAAGACGCTGCGACCAGACTTCGACACCTATAAGCTCCAGTCGGCCACTTGCGGCTACGACGTGGTCGTGGTTCCTGGTGACTTTGTTAGACCGGTGGGCATCGGGATCTACGGGCACCCCTCTCACCTGGAGAGCGAGTTTGAGATGAGGGTGTTTTACGATCAGACCGCTTTGACCGAGGACCTGTTTCTAAAAGATTCGTATTCTCCAGAGGAGAGTCACGAACAGCCCAAATACCCACAGACGGGCACCGGGGAGGAATTTGAGGAAGATGAGCCCATCCTGTGGACCATTCTCATTGGGATACTGAAGATAATACTTGAAATTTTGTTTTGATCATTGATGTGATTTTTTTTTTTTTTTTGCTGTTAGGATTAGCATCTTCGAAAAGAGCAATTAAATACGTGGCCAAAGTAACACAAGCACTGGAGGGAATTTGTCTTTTGGTAAACACTTTTCATTTTGATCTAGACCTAATCTTGCGGTCTTAACTGTCTTAACAGAAACGGAAAATACGGTCTCTGCTCGTGTTTTCCCTCGGTCACACGCAGATGGCAGTTTTACAGTCAGTATGAGTGATGGCTTATCTACAGTTTGTCTGTTTTGATTGTAATTCATCTTCATTTGCATTGCTAATATGTATTATATGCTAATCATTTTGAATCTGCTGAGGTTCTGAGCCCTATGCAATCACCCAAATCAGCTTTTGGAAGAAATAACAACTGTGCCTTTTGTCAGATTCCTTTCTTTAAGAAATGGAGAGATATGATATGATGCGTTTGTAATATTTTCAAATAAAGTCAGTCAATCGTGCAAACTGCACTCGCTCTTCATTAATCTCTTAATTAATCAAGTTCTCTTTTATTTGTAACCAGCAAATTGTATTAAACAATAGATAGGCGTTTCAGAAATGACGTTTCCAGCCCATCTAGGTGAGTATATTTAGCGCCAGCGATAGTTGCCTTTAGTTTACCTTAGATAAATGTAATGGTGAAGGTATTCAATTATGTTTTCTTCATTTCTTTGTTAGAACATCTTGAACATGCTAATCCCATTCAAATGTCTCACAAATGTTCACTAAGTGAAGATACACAGATCAGCCATAACATTTAAACCAGCTGCCTAATGTTGTGCAGAGCCTGCCAACTATTACAAATCCTCTGGTCTCTCACTCGCTCTCAAAAAACCGTATATAATTTGTGGGCATCAGGTCAGAGAGCCGCTATCGGTATGCAGGAGCCTCCTGGAGCTTCACCGCGAGGTGGGATGTGTGCTTTTGTACACAGGGGCATTGTCATGCTGGAACATGTTTGGCGATCTCAGTTCCAGTGAAGAGAATACATGAAGCTACGGCATAAACAGACATTCTACACAATTTTGTGCTTTCAACTGTTGTGGCAATACTTTAGAGAAGGCCTACGCATGGGTGAGACGCTCAGGTGTCCACAAACTTTATACAAACTGTATAGTATATATTCACCCTTTTTTTATAAATCATGTGACTACATTACTATCAACTAGTCTCAAGGTTGTGATTGTTATTTAGTTATCGTAAGCCTAATTAACAATAACTGTAAACTAACTAGAATTATATTAAAACCAGGAAGTGCCGGAGGAGCACAATGCTTGAGTAATGTCATAAGATTTAGGGAATATACAGCCGATTTGTTTTATCTGTGTTGTGGTAATAAGGGGTCATTGGAAATTAATTTAATCTAGCAGGGCTCTCTGGCTGCAAAAATATTTTATTTATTTATTTATTTATTTATTGAAACCAGAGTAAGTAACAAACATAGCATAGCACAGGGGTTCCCAAACTGTTCCAGGGCAAGGCCCCCCCAAATTGCATTAACATTTGACTGAGGTCCCCCTTTTTCAAGATGTCTTTAAAACACATTAAAAATACAGACTTCAGAATATACTCCCACCCCCTTTTTTTATATTAATAATTACCTCTTACATCTTTACATTACATTATATTAGGAATTGATTGTGTGTGTGTGTGTGGGGGGGGGTCAGAGTGAGAATTGTTGAGGCCCCCCGTGCGCCCCCTGGCGGTCCCCACTTTGAAAACCACTGGCATAGCCTACAATAGTACAAAACAAAGTGTGGCATTAACTGGTAACAGGGGACCTGAAAACGATATTATAATATTTTAGACATCAATGACTATGGACATGTAACACACATTTATTTAGAACAACCTATTCTAGTTAACAAGATATCAAACAATCATATTCCACCCTAAATATCGGAGACGGATTAATATACTTTCGTTTATGTAAATCAAAATGTTGTAATTAGTACAAAGAAATTCACAATGTACTCGAGACCTTTTGTTAACATTGTTTAAAAAAAAAGAAGTTTAAGAAACCCTACCTATTACATATAATTCAATCGACCAAACCCGCGCTGTTACGTCATAATCCTGCGACGGCACGGCCGCAGCACGACCTTCCAGCAGCAGGTTTGACAGCGCAATGTGTTGATGATTAGAGCTCGTGTTTATTTGGTCGGAATCATGTTTCGTGCTACTTTCACAGTATGTACGAGGGGCATCTGTACACGGGTGAGTGATCAGAAATGTGTTCATGAACACGTTATAACGTCACGCCTTGTAGCACTCTGCTAATCGTAGTGCTAGCGCAGAAACACTGCAGGTGAGTGTACTGTACAGTGCAGCTCTTCAGTGTGTCTGTCTAACTGTTTTTGTTTGTTTGTTTGTTTGTTTTTACCAGCTGATCTCTTCTATCTCTGGAGAAAGCGCTCTTCCGTCAAATTTACGTCTTCCAGCAAATCTAATCGGGGCTCCGAGACAAAGTAAGCTGCTCAGACTTTACATTCCAGTCCTCTAGAACCTGCCGGTGGTACGGTCTGATTTTCACGGTTGTCTGGAAATGTTTTTATCACGGTATTACTTCAAGACAGTCAGACTGTTTTATCTCACTGAACAGGATACACAGCTATTCAGCTGACCAAAAAAAAAAAAAAAAGGTCCTCAGGATGTCCCCGAAATGGCCTCTACGCGCATCCCCTGAATGTCCATGTGTAGGCTCCCCTTGACATCCTATGGACGTTCAGAGGATGTCCATTCGGGACACTCGGGGGTCACGGAAATTAACACTTTCAGTAGTGTTATGTTTTGCTCTCCTCTGACGCCCTCGGAATGTCAGCCAGCGAACGTTATGAACAAACGCAGACCTAAGTGGACGTTCGTGACGTCCGGCGGACATCCCCTGTTTGCTGGGTAGTAGTCCAGGATCTTATGTGAAAACTGGACTACTACGACACACTACTCTCCCAGCCAACTCCATCAAACCGCTTCAGATTCAGAATGCAGCAGCACACTACGTCTTCAACCAGTCCAAAAGAACCCACGTCACACCCCTCTTCATCTCCCTCTACTGGCTTCCTGTAACCGCCTGCAACAAATTCAAAACCTTGCTCACGTGCAAGACCTTGTCTGGAACAGCATTCCCCTACCTCAGGGGTGTCCAATCTTATCCGGAAAGGGCTGGTGTGGGTGCAGGTTTTCATTCCAACCAAGCAGGAGCCACACCTGATTCCACCTGATTAATCAGTTGATCTTGGCTTTCAATAGACTCAGTGGCTTCCCTTGTTTGGAATGAAAACCCGCACCCACACGGCCCTTCCCGGATACGACTGGACACCCCTGCCCTACCTCAACACTCTCCTGAAGTCAGTATTCCGTGACTGTCACGGTCATCAATACGTGCACGGCGAGTACGAAGAAAATCAGAAAAACTGCATTTCTGAAACGTCTGTTGGATTTTTAAAAAAGATTTTAATGATCAACGCAAAATCAAGCAAATGCTGCGATATTCAGAGGCGCTTGCAGGTTTTCAAACAGCTAAAAGGTCTCAAAGGTCACAAACAGCGCTACGAAAGACTGTGCAACTGCAATTTTGCCAGTTCGAGTAGTTTTCGGGGGGGGGGGCAGCAGCAAAACCGTATGAATCCTTTATTACAATGCATCATGTTGTTAGAAGTCATAAAGAGAGAGTGGATGTGAGAATGGAAAAAAAAATGAAACCCGTCGTATTGATTACCGTTGAACGTTGTCCATGCTGTAACGTGTGTACACGTTTTATTCTAGAGGCAGCCGTCCCCACCGGGTCCGAGCTTCCAGTCCTGCGCAGATGTGACGCTGATGTCCCAGCTCACCTCGCACCTGTTCAGACATGGCTGCACTCCTTAGGGAGTTACGAGAGCGAGCCGTTGGGGGTCGTCGATCTTCACCCTGATGTGTTTTCCGTACCGGTCAGGTAGACCAACACATTGATTCTACTGCTGTATAAAAAATCAGGCATCAGAGACACATGGAGAATATACCATAGACAGAATAACGTGGAGGACGTCTTTTATGTAGATTAAGCTTCATGTGTGTTTTCCCAGGCTTGATATACTCCATGCTGTAGAGGTCTGGCAGAGGAATTTCAAAAGAATTGTGAGTAACCGTAAACCACTCATCAAGTATTAATCTCTCCAGTGTGATAATGTCTAAAAGTGAATTTCCTGCTCAGGAGATCAGACATGATCATTCACGAACATGAGCAGCGTTATAAAGGTTGATGGTCCTGCTTTGGACAGAAGATTGATTGTTATTGATTGTTCATCATGCTGCGAATATACGCAGCATAATTACTGCAGAGTAATAAAGCGAAACTGATGATTATAATAAGGTTTTTTTTTTTTAACTATAGAGCCATGCTAAGGTTAAGAGCAGGGCGGAGGTCAGAGGAGGAGGCAGAAAGCCCTGGAAGCAGAAGGGAAGTGGACGCGCTCGCCATGGAAGCATTCGCTCCCCGATATGGAGAGGAGGTACTGTACGAGCAAACTGGAACAAATATGGCTTCACAGATACAATTTATTCTAGTAGCTCAGTATCGTGTTGCATATATAATAGTCTCTATTTTTCGTTTTAGGTGGCGTTGTTCACGGTCCAAGAGGACCGACTAGTTATTATTACATGCTGCCTATGAAGGTGCGTGTACAAGGACTGAAAATCGCATTGACCGCTAAACTCGCACAGGTACGTGAGAACAGTCTGACGATTACGTTGAACAGCACGTATTAAATTTGCTCACTCCCTCCAGGATTTTGCGATCGCAGATCAAGCAAACCCCGGAATATTCCACCGGAGCGTGCGACTTTTCAAAATGACCACAGATTTGCGCCGAGACGCGTCATGTGACGTCCTCACAACCCACGTTCAGCCAAAGCCCCCTTCAGTTCACGTGCGTTGAACACGAGTACAGCTGGAAAGTCACGTTTACTAACAAACATCAGTCCGAAAGACTGAGCACCACTTAAGTTGTGCCATTGCAATTTCGCATATTCAAGAAGTTTTCCGCATGATCACAAAAAAATTCTGGGAAATCCTGTACGGACTGATTTTTGGTCACAAGCATTTTTCTCCAAAACTTCCAATTCTGAAGAAGTTGGGATAGTGTAGAAAATGTTAATAAAAATTAAGAGGGATGATTTGTAAATGTACTTGGACTTGTATTTAAACGAAAAAAGACGATTAGATAAAACATCAAATACCTCAACTGCATAGTTTTTCTTAGATAGATGTTTATTTTGAAATTAATGCATGCGATACGTTACAAAAAAGTAGGGATGGGGCAATTCAGGACTAATAGCGATGTGACAAGTTGAAATAAGAAGGTGATGTGAAACAGGTGAGGCAATCATCTAATCATAGTATATAAGGAGCCTTTAAAAAAGGCCTAGACCTTCAAGATCAATCGGTCGAGACTCGGCAATCTGCCAACAGATGTGTCAGAAAATAATCCAACACTTTGAGAACAACATTCCCGAAACACATATCGGTAGGATTTGGGGCATTTCACCTTCTAAAGTGTACAATATAATTAAGATTCAAGGAATCCGGTCAAATCTCATGCGTAAAGGGCAAAACCGAAAATCCCTCAGACGTCACCGTCTTAAAAACCGTCATGAGTCTGTAATGGAGATCCAGACATGGGCTCGGGAATACTTTGGTAAACCTTTGTCAGGCGACACCATTTGCCGCTGCATCCACAGATACAAGTTAAGGCTTTAGTATGCAAAGCAGAAGACATACATAACCACTGTGCAGAAGTGCTGCTGGACTCGGTCTCATCTGAGATGGACAGTAGCACAGTGGAATCATGTTTCTTAGTCCGACGAGTCGACGTTTCAAATAGTTTTTGAACAAAACAGCCGGCATGTTCTCCTGGCCAAACAGGAAAAGGACCACCCAAGCTGTTATCAGCATCCGGTCCAAGAGCCAGCGTCTGTCATGGTATGTGGGCGTGTCAGTTCCCATGGCATGGGTAACTTGCGCATCTGTGAAGGCACCATTAATGTAGAAAGATATGTACACATTTTGGAACAACATATGCTGCCATCCAGAGCAGGACAACGCCAAACCACATTCTGCCCGGATTACAAGTACATGATTGAGTAAGCAGAGAGTGTGGGTGCTAACATGGCCTGCTGCAGTCCTGACCTGTCTCCCATTGAGAATCTGTGCCGCATTATGAAGTGCAAAATAAGGCAAGGAAGGTTACAGTTGCGCAGCTGAAGAATTGCATAATGGATGATTGGGTGAAAATTCTGCTTGCTAAACTTAACCAACTGGTGTTTTCACTCAGTGTGCAAATGCTTACGTGTTATTAAAAGAAAAGGGGATGGTGCACAGGGGGAAACAGTCGAAAGTCCCAACTTTTTTGGAGTGTGTTGCAGTCACCAGATTTGAACTGAGTGTATATTTTCAAAAACGAATTAACTAAACGGCAAACATCAAATAACGTGTTAATAATGCGTTTTCAACATAGTACAGAGTGAACTGAATTTTCAGATGACTCCTTGTTTGTATTAAAGGTTATGGAGCCAATGTGGGGGGGGGTTTTCTGCCTAAAACTAGATAGTCATTAATTTTTATAATTATTTTATAACAAAAAGAGCACACTTTTAGGTGAGTCTCAAATCTTTGTAGAATAAAAATGACTTTGGATCAAAGCAAACATGGCGGACGACGGTTTAACCTCTGGTTATGGGTTTCTGTTGTCGATTGTTTTTACACAAGTAGCGTTCCCCTACGCACATAATCAGACTCATAATATAGGTTTATGATTTACATTTATAACCGCCATGAATGTAATGTCAGAGGGGTTTAGATTAGATTTTACACTTGTGATACCACAAGATGGTGGTATAACAACCTGGGACTATAATTACAGACCAGACTAGTTCCAGATTCCTCCTGAGAGTCTAAGTGCGGACAAATTAGTTTCAAAATTGCTCCAGAGTGGTCCAAGCAATCACATACAACATAAATGCTATGAATATGTTGTTTATTATTCTTCTCCTAGGATTATCTTCACGTTATTGATACGTTGGAGATTCCCACTCCAGACCCACACTATCTGGAGGAACTGCTCAAACACAGGCAGTGGGGGGATTCAGTCCTGATTGTGGATGTGTGAGTATATCCCATATATTCATTTATGCAACATTATAGCTTTTTCATCCTGAACTATTCTCAGTCAATTCCCTTTCAAAATGGACAAATCTTGAACTTTTATTTGAACCCTATCCAGAGGGGAGGAGTTCTCTCACAACGTTCTACAGGCCACGGCAAACTTAAAGACTGTAAATATCATTCCAGCCATAGGTAAGTTCAGTATACAGTCTTACAAGGTGATCATCCTTCCTGTTGCGTTCCTCATGACATGTGAGTCGGACCGTTAACAATCATTTCCCCTCACGTTTGCACTCTCACAGGCCTGAATGTTCACAGCATGCTGAAACACGAAAGTCTGGTGCTCACGCTGGAGGCTGTGAAGTTTCTAGAAAAGAAGCTGCTGTGGCACGACTCTCGTTTCACGCCGCTCTACCCTTTCAAACTGCCGTATAGTGATGTGCTGTAAAGGTTGTGTATTAAAAACATTTATTTCGTAAACGTTGTTCAATATGCCATTCATTTCGAACGTATTCCGAACAGGGGGGGGGGGGCATACATTATTAAATAAATAAAAACCGTAAAAATGAGATGCTTTAAAGTCATGTAGTCCTTATGTCACGTTACATGTAGGTTGCTTTTGCTGGAATGATGCCGTTCGCCAAATCGTGGCGGATTTCCCATCGCAAAGAAGAACGCTTCTTTTCTGTCGGGACCACGTACGTGTTGGGGATGTATGTTCGCTGAGGCTTTGGCTGTAAATAATTAACACACACACACACACACACACACACAAAGTCATGGTTTATAAAATGCGAGAGAAAAAACCTGATACAAATACGAATCATCTGGATATAACTTACAGGTGGAGGCTGGTATACGAGTTGCTCCTGAAGATTGGGGGAAATAAACCCCAGTGTGGTTAGTCACACGATATTCCACATTTTATTTTTATACATACTGCAAATACACATCTCTATAAACATGTTTATAACACGGTGGTGCTGAATATGTTAAAAAAAAAAAAAACAACGAACAAAAGAGTAATGGTACCCTGATGGCCCAGTGTAGCTCTTTGCGGCGGATCTCTCCAGCGGCCTTAAACATCTCCCACTCATGCTTGTACTGGAAATACCTGAGTGAGAGGAAAAGGATTTCTTTGTTTTAAACATATGACCAATATATGGTAAAAAAAAAAAAAACTTCCATTCATGATGGTGTTTGTCAATTTAAAAAAAAAATAAAATTCTTACTTTGCAACAGGATCGCTTTTTTTCAGGTTTCTCGTATGTGGATGATCCATAACTGGACGAATAACTTAAGAAATAATTATTATTGATTAAATACAGCTCAAATGGAAAATGTGTAACACTTTTTAAACTTATGTAGAAAATGTCTATGCTTCCTTTAGACAACTAGTTACAAAAATTCAGAACGTATTGTTGCTCCCGTTACTTTGTTTACTTATTGACAGATTTTCAGCTTAAACATGACTATTGAGGCGATGTAAATCAGAGAACTGATTACGGACTCGATCCGAGACTAGGAGCAGAGTAAATTAAAATCTTACAGGATTTGGGACGAGGCCTGATGTCATTCTCGCTGCGTGATCTTGTCTGATAAAAACATAAATACATTTTTTTTTTTATTACCAAAAGGCATCATAAAACCGGCAGAAATTACACAAAACAAACTAAAGTGTAGCATGTCTGCATCATCAACACAGAGCATCATCAACACAGAGCACAGAGCATTCAGCCCTGATGCTCCAGGATATTTTGATGGTGGGTGACTGTACTGACCATGCCTTTAATGTAGAACTGAAAAGCACTGGGGAATTCCTCTGTCGCGGAGCTGCGTCTGTCACTGTAGCTGCTCGTCTCCTCGCTCTCGGAGTACGAGTCGTGACGGGCGTGAGGTGCAGACACGCGTAGGTGGTCCAAGCGCTCTTCCAGCTCACTTACTGGCTCTAAAAATTAAAAACAGAACAGCAACGTTCAATCTATGTTCATCTACAGCGGACACTATTAACCCAGTCCTAATTCGTTAAAGCTTAATTGCCTTCATTTTCCTGCTTACACAGGTTTATCACTAACTGAAGGATCTTCAGCAGAAGGATGAACTAGGCTTCGCTACATCAACTGGTTCAATTAGGACAAGCCAATACAGCTTGATTAACTGACGTTCAACCAATAGTAGTAGTTTAAAAAAAAAAAAAAAAAAAAACTTACAGGTGAAATTCAAAAACGTTACCCACGTCTAAAAGGACGTGACGTTCCTTGCTTTGTCTTCCTGAAATTTTGCCCCGCGTGTCCATCTTCACTCCTGTGATCATTTATTGCAGTCATATATTCATTACGTCTTCTGTTAAACGCGTCATCGTTGCACATACGGAACGTTTCAACGTCTTGACTGCAAAATGTCACACTTTGGTTGTTTGTTCTTGTTACCTGGAGATGAACGTTATCGCTGGCTGTCTCTTCACTAGCTGGTAGAGCAACATTCTGGGACCCTTCAGGGCATACAGTAGCAGATCTCAGTCTGTTCTCATCACTTGTGCCTCGAACACGGTTAGTAGTGTAATCGTACATGGTGCTATGGCCATCGATAAATGACTCGAAAAGGGTCCGATCGGCTCCATTTCGTGACTCTGAAGGAATTTGTTGCTCGGCCACTTCTGAAGAAAGACCATCTTGATACCAGGACAGATCGGGGTCATCGTGAGTATAAAGAGCTCTGGGGTATTCAGTGTGTGACTCCAGTTCAAACAGACTGCAGTCATCCTGAACATCCAGGTCATCTTTAGGTGAGTCTGGTTTGTACGTTCCATAGCCGGAAGTTAAAACGCTCGCTGTAAGGCTGCTTATGCTACCGTGGTAATCCTCATCATACACTCCATTTTCATGCGGATCACCACTATATGTCCAAATTTGCTCAGCAGAGCCATTGTTTTCTCTGTACTTGGTATATATTTGGTCAGTCCACTCTGCTTCATCAGTGTTATCTATGTTTACCAATATGGCATGATTGTGTGATGGTCTCGTCTCTGGGTATTGCTCCTCCTTATAGGTCTGCTCATCATTCATCACCAGTTCACTCATGTTATCCTGGTGCACAAAAAACGTTTTCCGTTCTTCATCTCTCGATAATTCTCCTTCTGGTTCGTCACCCTGGCTAAACCCGCCGGCAAAATATTCTATTTCCTCTTCACTCTCCAGATCATGGCTTTCAGACCCCTCCTCCAAACTCTCATCCGCGTTCTCGTCCCCAACAAAACGCTCACATTGTTCTTCGTTGTTTTCTTCCACCCCTTTGTCTTCATTTCCAGTCTCCCAAAATTCACTGTCTGACATTTCCTCTCCTGGACAACCTTCCTTGACATTATCTTCGCTCTCTTCATCCTCGCCTCCTGATTTACAACTCTTCTCGTTGCCTTCATCGTTTTCTTTTCCTGGGTTTGTCGCACTGCTGGCAGCGCGCTGACTCACCTGTTCACCTCCTAGTTTTCCCGAGTCCTCATCCTTACTTTGCTCCTTAACATAACACCGCTTCTCTTCTTCGATTTGGCGTTCATCTCCATTTTCCAGCTTTTCTCCAGCCTGCTCATTTACACCGTCACCTTTGACATACCGTTCCTCTGCTTTGTTAATTTCCTGCTTGTAGATTCCAAGCTCTGTCTCGATCCGGTCATCCTTCACATAACATTCTCCATGGTCTTCACTTTCCTGGTCAGTCCAGAAAGAGGATGAGAGAGAGTCATCATCCTCCTCGTAGGCATTTTCCAAGTGGCTGTAATACGCTTTATACATTCTGAAGCTTCCTTTCTTACCGAAGTCAAAGAAAATATCAGTCTGTTCACCGAGCCTTGGCAGATGGCTGCCAAGGAGGAGGAGGAGTGACTGTAAGAAGATTAGCACTGATGCCCAAGAGCTCCTAGATCTACGACACCGCGTAGTGGTATTGAGACTGCATGACATTTCACGGAGTACTCGAACACACACACAGATCACTACCAGTAGTTCTAAATGCTGCTAAACTTACCAGAGTCTTCACTGTATGTAGACTCATCACACACCTGAGAACATCCCCTGTGCTTCCTGGAGGGAAAAAGATCAGAATTATTTAGCTGACAAATTCTAGACCTAAATCTGTCTCACACATAAATATTTTAATATTCTCTTTCCTACAATGGGCGATAAGGCGTATCTCAAACATCATATTACAATAATCTCAGACTTTTCTACAATGGATGAATGGACTGCGGTGTTGTTAAAAGAGAGACAGCATTATCAAGATTTAGCATTATTTCCTAAATGTGTCCTAGTCTGTCGTGATTGGTCTAGCGCTGTCAGCGAGCAGCCGATGAAGACAAGTTTGTAACACTTTGTGTTACAAACCTACGTAGATTAGTACAGGAAGTGAAGTCTGGAATCACTCGTTTCAGCTGTTCAGAATCTGTTCCTTCTTTCAGGAGTCGTCGTGTGCTTTGATTTTTGAAACGTGGCAGACTTTTTACATTCACAAACGGCTCTAACACACACTACATGAAAGGGAATATCTGACCAACCATAACAGGTGCACTTTAATGAAATCCTAAGGCCATGCTAACTTTTGCGCTTGACTGCATGTGGATAGTCTACAATGCGAGGTAAGTATTTAGTATGTACATCAAAGATTACGAACATTCCCAGACTTCAAAATCATAATGCTTCCAAGCGGTTTACTTTATATTTAGATGCACGCACTCTTGCTCAGCTTACCGAAGCACTTTTCTCTTGAGAGCTGGTTTCGCATTAGTGCGAAGGTCTCGCTGGGGCCTCACAGGTTCACCGGCACCCAGGACCGAAAGGTAAACGTCAGAGGACGCGTCCTGGACCTCGAGCCAGTTGGGAGCTGTAGAGGGTCTGATGCATCTGGGAGCCACCGAGTGCTTTATGTAAGAGTCACGGTTTTCATAGTCAAATATAGACGTCAGGACCTTGAACATAAACATGCAGCGTTAGAGATAGTGAATATTTCAGTTCTGGTGTAAAGTCACATTCAAGAGCGTGTACTGTCGCAATGTGTTCACAAAGACTTTCTGGCAGAAAACGTATAAGTGAGGTGGTGGTGTTGAGTGGGGGAACAAATGCTTTTAAGTAACATGCCTTTGGCTGCGTTTATAGATTAGTTCTAGATTTAAGCATGTCCTTTAACGGTTTCATAAAGAATTGAATCGTCCAGAACCGATAGTTTACAGTTTAGTGTTGAATTCTCTGGTATATATAATATCGGATGCCCCTTCACATGCACTATGGCATAGGCATACTGATGCTGCGAATTCTTCTAGGTTTTTTCTCCTTCAGGCGAGACTCTACAGCGTATTGCACGACACGTGCCGAAAGCACACAAAGGGGAGTCCGATTCTGCCACGGAGTTGAAGAGATTTATAGATATTTTTCCTCACGAATGAACGCGTCCTCCATTTACCCTGACAGAAAGCAAAGGCATGTGATGACGGGAAGGGGGTGAGGCTTCCAGGCAGTGTAAGGAAATATCGAGCGTTCCAGATTCATGTCGATTAGCAGATCTCCTGCTTTACTGGAGAGAGAAAGATTTTGCAAAAGTTCCATTTTGGGCCACGTGACGACGGTGTTTTGATGGATATTTGTAAAAACGTTAATAATCCTTGTGAACGGAGCTTTAGTAAGTGCATACCTGTCTGTGCTGATCTGCTGCCCTGTTACTGGAGTTAATGTAGCTGTACTTGGAATCAGCACCGGGTACCTGGACTGAAAAAAGAAATAAAATTTGAAAAAGTTTCAAACATACCTGTGCTTTTGCAGCGAGATGATTAATTCGATTTAGCGACGCGACCACCACCAACCTTTCTCTTTAGTAAACGCTGGTGGACTCTTGCTCGAACTGCAGTGAGATTCTGGCGAGCTCCGCTCAGCCGAAGTGCTGCTCCTGGACTTTTCATGATGAATCAGCAAGTCAAGATCTGCGAGGAAGACAGGTAGGTTCGAGGTATATAAAAATAATGCCTATTATGTACGTACACACACACACACACACAATCTTGCCCATATCACACATAAAGATACAATCACTATTAGTGCATGCATCCTAAACACACAATCACACAGACTGTCCATTTCCTGTTGAATATACACGAACACAGCTCTCTATAAATCGATCTGCCTCCACGGTCTCTTCAGGTGGATATACAGTAACAGATAAGAGAGAAATAAAGAGAGGGGTTGTTTTTTGTTTTTTTCTGCTCTAATGGCACATCCCATACAATCCCTTAAAGAAGTGATCATCAAACATTCTGCGCTGTCAGGAAACAGATCCGCAGCTCACGTGCGAGTCAGGAGAGGTGACTTTTTTTTTTTTAGTAACACATTCATATATTGCGATGTTTTCAGGGAGAAGCAAAGTTAACATGAACACACAATCCAAACACCGCCCACCCCCCCGCACCTCGTTTGAATTCACGCAGTCTTTCTTCGGTTATGTTGGTGTATCCCAGCACAGCCAACTGCTCTTGGATTTCTTCCTCTGAAAAGTCCAGGTTTTCCATTTCCATTTCCTACGAAGAATTACAAAACAAACGAAACGATTCGTTCTCCTGTTACATGCAGTCTGGTCATAATATTAGAACTATACAGCATAGATAGATAGTGAGTTTATATTTATATATATATATATATATATATATATATATATATATATATATATATATATATATATATATATATATATATATATATATCTTTATGGAATACAAATAGGTTAAACGACTCAAATACACCGTGGCAATCACAGCAACTTCCTCAATCGAGACCCATGCTTCTTAAACTGGGTTCTGGGGGAACCCCGGGTTGTTGTTTTTATTATTATGGAAATCACAAACACTCAATATAAATAACGTTTTAATATTTATTCTGGAGTTCTTCCCTACAATTGAACATGTTTAATCCAAACCTAAATAACTGCAAAACAAGCAAGTAATAAGGAATAAAGTTGAATGTAGAGCCAACTTTTATAAAAAAAAAAAAAAGAATTATATGTATGTGTGTGTGTTTATATATATATATATATATATATATATATATATATATATATATATATATAAAATAATGAGATTAAATATGTGCAATATTCGATATTCGGTCTGTGTCCATGAAATAAATAAAATAAAATGACACATTATTTTATTTATTTATTTAAGTCAAAATGTTCGTAGGGTTTTTTCAATAATTCAAATGTCCCTTGCTGCTGCTACAACTACAACAACAACAACAAACAAACAGAAATCTTGAGAACCTCACCCCGACCTAACTAACTCAGCTAGCTAGATTTAACCTTATTTTAGAGCTGGCGAGAGTGAAAACTAATCATTAAACTATCTGCTGTTATATAATTAAACTTACACAAAAGCCACGAGGCTGATATTATTACCTTCCCGTCCGGTAAGCTGTCTCCCCGAGCGTCAAGACAACAAGAGGCAGTTAGAAAAAGCTTTGAAAATGACGCCTTTCTTCTAACCAAAGTCGTGAGGCGTGTCCCTGGAAACAGTGCCGCGTACAGGCCTGGAGACGCACCGCGCACTACCGCGTCGAAATATTGCACAACAAACACAACGTTTATTCCTGCAATATATTTTTTAAAAATATTTATAAATATATAAAAATCGTATCCAAATTAAAATCGCACAAAACACTATTTAGAAGACATTTATGTTGTTTTTTAATTATTTATTTTTATTTAATAAAAATGTATTTACTTACAGTGTTGTGGGAGGTTAAGGCCTGACTCCGCCCTCTTTCCCCCCGGCCGCAGACCGTTCGTGTATCGACCAATCGGGTTTCGACGCTGTGTACGTCCTCATGAATAAACATGTCGCTCCAGCATCTCGGCGCACAGTGGGGTGATTCAGTTGAGGAATATTAACAGTAAAAGCGTGAACCCCCCCAAAAAAGGACCTTTTTGCATTCTCTAAGGCTTCTAGGAGACCATGGCGTACGCCAGGGCTTCCTTACTGGTGATTTTACTGCAAATATTCCTCATCTGTTCAGCTCAGGTAAGTTCACACTTTGTTCTTCAGACTGTTGTTCAGATGGAGAGTGCAGTGATTGAGGACGTTATTGGCTCTAATGGGTTGTGTTTCAAACGACTTCATTGGAATTGAATGCTGTTATTATTATTATTATTATTATTATTATTATTATTATTATTATTATTATTATTTGGAGCATACTGACCTAAAGAAATTTTTCATAACTATAGCCTAATTATATATTTGAAGGGTATTTATCTCCAATTATATATTTAAGGTGTTTTTATTTTTTATTTTTTTTACATCAGTGTCTGTCTGATATGGACCATCACCACAGTTTTAGTAGATCACTGGTAATAATAAATCTCATAAATAGATTTGGGCAATAAAGCGGTTTTAATAATAACCTGATCTGCAGGTAGGGTTGCTCTTTGAAAGTGACTTTCTGTAAAATATTATGTTTATGGCTCAAATATGTTTTGCCGAGACCATTGTTAGGAAGCTCAGCAGAATAAAACGTTCACATATTATGATGAACTTCATGAAATGAATGAAATAATGATTCACTTCTGTGTGTGTGTGTGTGTTTAGAGGGGCCCGCCTGGTCCCAGGGGGGTACCTGGCTCTCCAGGTTTTCCCGGCATCAATGGCATTGATGTAAGTCCTACTTTGGACATTTTCTTCAACTCTTTTGTCCCTACCTTTATTTCAATGCTTAAGATGTTCAGAACATGAGTAGGACATCTTTCTCTGTGACGTGTCATTTATATGTGGACTTTGTTTGTTTTTAGGGAGAGAGGGGTCCAGGCCCTGGTCCGGATGGTCCTCTGGTAAGTAGTTGATCGAGTTGTATAGTTGTAGTTGAAGACAAATGCCTGCCTCGTTTCTATGTATACATCGTCACATTTCATACTTTAATTTTTATTATACTGTAGGGCCAAGATGGAGACGATGGAAAAAACGGTTCTAATGGACTACCAGGAACTCCAGGAGCAGACGTAGGTCTTATTATTACTATTATTATTCACATTCTTTCCGCATTTCTTTGAACATTGGTTTATAACGGTGTTGAAAGCTCTTCACCTCTGAGCAGTATCAGTAGTGGCAGGACACAGATGCTCTATTGAGCACACACGTTCTATAGTTTACCTTGGCCCCAAGGAAGAAGAAAAAGGCAGGGGGCTGTGGGGGCTCATGAAAGTTTAAAAAATGTGGTGGACATCAATTTGGCTATTTAGATGAAGAGAGTGGGAGGAAATAGAGGGAGAGAAAGAGAGAGAGAGAGAGAGAGACCCATATGGGCTTCATGCAGACAGAAGCCCTTTTGTGTGTAAGGAGGAAGGCAGAGGGTCTGGACCACCACTGCTGTGGATGGAATGGTGCCTTATGCTAAAAGGGACACCAGACAAAATGGCTCCTGTATGCTGTCCACAGTGCTCAGAGTTAAAGAAGAGATTGAGTGTAATCACGTAAAAGCATTTTATCGCTTGAGATTTTATGTGTATAATCATAATAATGGACAATGTGTCACAGCAGCAACAAACTAGTTTATTCCTAGCACTATATTCATTGGGCAAATGAACACATTTTAGAGTGGCGCACCTTAGACATTTTGTGCTCATTCGTTGTAGCGCTGAACTCGTCTTTGCGCCTTTATATACTGAAGACGCAGTGGGCGGAGCCGAATACACGGCAGCTGTGAATCAGACACTCGCAGACATCTGACCTCTGACCTCTCGATATCAAATATTTACTTTGACATCAGTATTTTTTTTTTCTTGCAGCCTTTAGATCTTAATTCCAGTTAGCAAATTCGCCCGATTACATACGTACATACTTAATCTATTCAGCGTTCACGACCTCAGTCGGAAACGCGAGTTTATAAGCTACAACAAACAGATATGCGAAGAAAGCGTTCTGTATTCAGGTGCTTAACTTCATTCTCTGTGCCATCAGGGTTACTCAAGTATTATTCAGTATTCTTGAATAAATTGATATTTTACATAATTATTATTTAAAAAAAATCTTTTATTTACTTAGTTGATTTTTTTTTGTTTGTTTGTTTGTTTTTTTGTAGAGGTATATCCGGGCTGGATAGCTTCGATTGTGAGTCAATTGAGCTTTGTACAACAGTCCTAGTCATGATAATGACATTATTTGAAGTCTTTGCAAATTTGTCTTTGTTTAGCAATCTGAAATCCACTCACGTTAATTGTGTACCAGCATATAAAAATGCACTTTGAAACCACAGTTGTTACCAGCTGATTCAATAAAAATAATAATAATAATAATTATTATTATTATTATTATTATTATTATTATTATTAAAGGGGTGGGAGGGGTGAGAAAGACTGCCGATGGGAGTTACAGCAGTGTCTATACAGTATATCAAGTTATATAAATAAGATGTTGTACAAATTGTCAGACATTGGCCTTGGACGTAATATAGTTCCTTGTTGAAGTGTATATCATGCATTTAAAAAAATAAATAAAAATTCCTGAGACACGCCTCCCTTTTTGCCAAATCCCGCCTCCCTTTTTGCCAAACTCCGCCCCATGCACACATCCATCATGCAGTGTCTGAATACCGGTTTCTGTATCGACTCCTCACGACATGCATTTAGCTACACTCTGAACATGGCTTCATCTGAGTAAACATTAGGTTAACCTCATAAACTCCCAGAACCTTTCCAGACTTTCCAGTATTCCTCACTCATGTAAATACATAACTTTCCTCTTTGGTATAGTATAGTAGTTTAGTTCTTAGCACCTAAATATACTATCAGTGTGCAGTTACACTGACTCGTCTAGGCTGAGTAGCGTAACACTTTGTCAAATAATAAATCATTCGTACATGTTCTACATTTAAAACATATATATATAATGTGTGTGTGTGTGTGTGTGTGTGTGTGATTTACCACCTCACAGTGGATTCTTTTCCTATAACAGCATTCCTGAGGTGTGTGTGTATGTTTCTCTTAGACCACAGCAATCTGCCAATGATTACAATGTTTAATTCATTCATAAATAACACAATTTTAAAAACAAAACTAAAAACAGTTTAGTTAATGTTGTGGAACGTTCCATTGTGAAACAAATTAGTTCCTGTTATCACTCATGATATTGTAGATTGTGATATACAGTAGTTAATTGGCTCTCTCAAAGTCTATAAGACATATATATAAAAAAAAAAAAAAAAAAAAAAAACATGGCTTGTCAAAAAAAGTCCCCCGTCCTAGAAGATTCTCTTGTGGCAAAAAAAATGGCCATACTGGACAATACAAAGCGCTGACAATGACTTGTCTAGGCTGAGTAGCGTAACACTTTGTCAAATAATAAATCATTCGTATATGTTCTACATTTAAAATATATATATATATATATATATATATATATATATATATATAATTTCATTATTATATACTGTAATTGGCTGTGTTTATTTCCTCAGGGCATCACTGGGCCTGTTGGAGAAGCTGGCCCAGTCGGGCCCATCGGACCAAAAGTGAGTCACATACTATAAATGCAGAGATCCATTTTAGGAACGTAATTGAAATTGAAATCCACCTTTCATATTTATCCGATGTTGATAGGGTGAACCCGGTGATCCTGGACCTAGAGGGAAACCTGTAAGTAAACAAAATTTCATCACAGTCCAGATTCTCTAACGTTCTAGGCCTATTTTCCTTTTTCCAAATGCTTCAGAACGTAGAATAAATATCATAAGAGTACAAAATCAGAAAATAAATGCATATTTAAAACATTTAAACAGTCGACCATCTCTCATATACTGCTATTAAAATTATGCAGCAGAGTTCCCCTTCCGGATTTATAATAATAATATATATATATATATATATATATATATATATATATATATATATATAATTATACACAGATTACACACTGTATAGTAATAAATCCTATCTTTAAAATGGTTAAAAATGTTGCACGTCATTTTAGTGACAGTTTTCCTTGAATGATTTCTCCATATTTATTTATTTCTTTGTTTGTTTAAGTCCTGATTCAGATTTTTTTTTCTCTCTATACTCTAGGGGGTTGGCGAGGATGGAGAAGCTGTACGGTTATTCTTTTTAACTATATTTTAATTACTGATAATTATTACTGATATGTATTTATCTTGTAGTCACCATGCCGGTTTTTAATTCATCTTTCCCACGATTTGCATGTTTCCTTGGAAGGGTGCAGATGGAGAGGATGGATTGCCGGGAGAATTGGGCAAAGCTGGACCTCAAGTATGTAGACTATTAAACATTCCTAGTGTTACCAACAAGATTATTAAACAACGATGTTTTAACGCTGTGTGTGCTGCGTGATAGGGGAGCCGTGGAGTAAGAGGGGCTGTTGGCCTTCCTGGACCGGCAGGACCGAGAGTAAGTCTTGCTGAATATGTTTTTATATATATACCTTTTCATACTGCACTGTCATGCATGTTTACAAACATGGATTATTACATGTATTTGAGTCGTTTATCTCAGTGGGAGCATTGTTAACCCTGAGAACGTTCTTTCTCGGTTTGAAACACTTCCTAGGGCCCCCCTGGGGTTTGGAACGGTGAAGAATTGGTAAGAAGATTTTTACAGTTTCAGCTGCTACAAATGTCTCATTGATGTCATGAAATTATATCTCATTACATTTGTCCATCTTGCTGACGTATGTATAAAATTGAAAACGTTTTCACGAGTGATTTCAGCATGTACTCAAGGCTTCTTAGAGTTACATTACCGCTCGAAAGTTTAGACACACACATTCTTTATTTTAATTTCACATTTAAAGAATAATAATAAAGTCATCAAAACTCTGGAGTAACACAAGTAGAGCTATGGGAATTATGTTGTGATAAAAATCCAAAAATTCAAAATAAATCAGACTAATTTTGTATTTTAGCATCATCAATGTAGACGCCGTTTTTTGCCTAGTAATTCCAGAAAAGTATTCTCGGTGTTTTCTCGACTGATTTCTTGAGGAATTTCCCTGAGATGCTTTTTAAACAGTATTAAAGGAGTTCACACCGACGCTGGACCCTTATCGCCTGCTTTCCGGAATATTTCGCTCAGAGCCATCCGTTTAAAAAAATTTTTTTTGTAAATATAATGCTAGTTTTCTAATGAAAGATATGAATACGACGGCACGATTATGTTTTTGTCTACAGCACCGATTTCAAACATTTAATCACACACCTTCAGATCAAAAGGGTTTTTAAGCTCATGAGAAACATTTCAGTTGAGTGTCCACAAACTTTTGACCGGTAATGTAGATCCACGTTTAAGGATTGACTCGACTTGACTGTGGAAAAGTGTGCAGAGTGTTTTTGTCATGCGGTAATCATGGTTTCGATTCCGTTTTGCAGTGTCCAACATCCTGCGCACGGGGACTGACCGGCTATAGTGGACTTCCAGGAATGAAGGTGAGTTGAAGTTTAACTGAAAAGTGACCGAATGCCGAATCTTTTTGTTTACTAAATAGACGAACTTGATTGATTGTGCATGCAGGGCCACAAAGGTATCAAAGGTGAATCTGGAGAACCAGGAAGACAAGGACATAAGGTAACAACTGTAAAATGGCTTCCTGTACGTTTGACAGGATTTCAGGTTTTTACGAATTCTACACATTCAACGCCTGTGTTGCGTATTTGCAGGTCAGCAATCAAGCTAAAAAAACCGTTGTAGTACAGAGCAGGCTTTAAAAAAATACTTTAATGTTGAGTACGAGTTGTTTAAAAGTATTGTCCCTCATATTCTCAATTAGGGTGAAGAGGGAGAACAAGGGGCCTCTGGAGAACCTGGCGCACAAGGAAAACCTGTAACGTACTTCTCATGGACAAATTTTCAAGAAATCCTGTCCTCATTTACCATCCTTGTTTATTCAACCACTGTGAATGTGTGCGTTGTCATTTCAGGGAACACAGGGACTAAGAGGGATCACTGGTTTGATGGGTTCTAAAGGTGACAGGGTAAAAACGAACATATTTAACCCTGCATTATGAAATACTTTAATAGGTGACCATTTTACTATAAAACGCCTGTAAACTTTCTCAAATAGGGCCCTCGTGGGATCGATGGTAACGTGGGTCCTCAGGGCATTCAAGGAGCTCCTGTAAGTGTCAGAATCCGTATCGTGTTCTTATTCTGTCTTAACGAAGCTCGCCTGTGCGCGTGGTCTTTCTTTACGTGATGATATCATAACTACTTTTCCAAACCTGATTAATATTAATACTATGACTTTTGGGAATCGTTTTTTTTAAAGAATTGACAGTGAAATATAAAAAATGGACATCTACAGTATCCGCTTTTACAAACGTGTCGAAAACTATACAGTGGGGGAAATAACTATTGGACGCGTCAACAATGTTTTCAGTAAATATATTTCCATTGAGGTTATTCACATGAAATTTTCAAGAGATTTCGGTATTAACTCAAGAAATCTGGTAATATAAAGAATTCACAGCAGTAAAGTCCATAAAGAGAGTTATGTGGAATAAAGTGGAATAACACGGGAAAAATAGTACTGAACACGCTAAGAAAAAGCAGTTCTCCAAGCTGAAATCCGTAAGTAATTATCTCCCCTATCTGTGCAAATGAATATCAGCTGGGTTTGTAAATTGATGGTCTATAAAAAGGCTTTTCATTGCCAAGGTGTCACACAAGAAACATCTCATGATGGGTGAAAGCAAAGAGCTCTCCCAGTTAATACTGATGTCTGGTGGTCAGACATAGCTCAGTGGTTAAGACTGATCAGATGGTCTTGAGTTCAAATCTTAGCACAGCCAAGCTACCACTCCTGGGCCCTTGAGTAAGGCACTTAACCCTCAAATGCTCAGTTGTATTAATTATAGAAATGTAAGTCGGTCTGGATAAGGGCGTCTTCCAGATGCCGTAAATGTAATGTAAGTGGTGAAAATTTCGCTGTGTGTGAATACCATCATAGGAAATATATTTACTGGAAAAAATGTTGACCGCGTCCAATACTTATTTCCCCCACTGTACCTGAACAGTCATACTACAATTAGTAATTTAGTCGTTTGGAACATAATCTGATTCGTCCATTAATTTAGGGCCTGTGTTGTTTAAAGTGTTCATTTACAATGACTCGGCGGAATAATGAACCATCTCTTTAGGGTGATCAAGGGCAAAGAGGAAAAATGGGTGAGACTGGACCAAGTGGAGCTCAAGTGAGTATTAGCAAGCCACACGTTTAACTTCAGTACATTGCCTCGTCGAACTATAGGACAAAAACAAGAGTCGTATTGGGATTGGGTTCAATATACACTTCTTTATAGCGTAACCAAATAAGACAACACTGGACAGTGGTTAAAAATAATGCTGTCATTAATTTAGTTTATTATAAACAATGTGATTTGTATCGTCTAAGGGGCCTCCGGGACTCCGAGGCATTGTAGGTTTGATTGGACCTAAAGGAGGAGCTGTAAGTCCACATTCATTCATATTCATATTAACGTTTCAATTATAGTACAGACAAATCTCACTACAAGTGTTGTAGAAAGTATAGTGAGCATTCCTGGTTTCTTTCCCAAAGGGTTTGCCAGGAGTAGATGCTCGTGAGGGTATCCCAGGATTGCCAGGCAGCAAGGTAATATTATAGTTTTAGTTGAAAAACAAGAACATAAATAGAAGCTTTACTTCGTAAGTGGGTTTGTATGTTACTGAGGTGTTCACTGTCACTGTTGCTGTTTTAGGGTATCCCTGGCAAAGTAGGCTCTCCTGGTGAAGCTGGCTTTCAAGGGCTTCCTGTAAGTATAACCTTTTGAACATGCACGATAACGATTGAGAAATCAATTTGAACTCCAGGGTTTCCTCCCGGTTCTCTGGTTTCCTCACACCTCGCAAAGACATGCCAGTAGGTGGACTGGCATGACTGCATGAAATTGTTCTGGATTGGCATCCCATCCAGGGTTTAATCCCAGTGATAGGATCCGGATCCACAGCAAAGCAACCGTAACCAGGATGAAGCGCTTACTGAAAAAAAAAAAAAAGAATTCATGACAGCAGTTTGAACAGAACTAGAATGATTTCAAAATTTTTTTTAAATATAATAATAATAATAATAATAATAATAATAATTATTATTATTATAATAATAAGCAAGTGTTTTTGTTTTTCCTCAAGCAAGCATTTGAATACAATGATGTCTTTTATTTCCTTTAGGGTTTGCCAGGCATGCCAGGTGCAAAGGGTGAGAGTGGCAAGAAGGTAGGCATTCACAATTTTTCACCATGGCTGAATCTCCAGCCATAAAAATATATATATATATATATATATATATATATATATATATATATATATATATATATATATATATATATATAGTATACAGGTAGATAATACATTGAGGCATGACAAGACAAGAAGAAACTTAAATGTAATAACGCATTGCGGGCAAGCACATCTTATATCTCAGTACTAAATTATGCCACACGTATGGACAGATTAGCGCATGCGTGTTAGGTGTTAGCATGTGACCAGCATTATGACCTCTGGTCTCCTGTAGGGGGAAACTGGTAATCCAGGTGTTTCAGGACCAATTGGGAACAACGGAAAACAAGTAAGTGGAATAATGAACAGAAAAGGATTGGCAAGTGATGCACTGGTCTAGTTTGGATTTTTCCTCACCTGCTAAATGGTTGGTTGGTTGGTTTCAGGGCGAATGTGGTGAAAAGGGAGAAGTAGGACCAGTAGGACCAAGAGGTGGGACAGTGAGTATGCTTCCACTTACATATCACTGCAAAGAGCAGACACGGAACTATTGCTCGAATAATGTATTGTGCTGGAGTCTTCTTCTTCTCTCTGATTTTGTAGGGTGAGAGAGGGATGAGGGGTCCAGATGGGCCTCAAGGGAACCCAGGTCCAAGGGTAAGCATCTAGTAACTCTAGGCAAAGAGATAATCAGTGATGTCACAATACAATGGAAGAGATACATTTATTTAGTGATCAGAAAGAATTTCACGTTGAGATCAAAGGCCAAGAGAGGAAATAACGAGAAACACAGATAGGACTCGAGAATGAAAGGACTGAAAGACTAACAGTGAACAACAACAACGATAAGAATAAGAATGAGAGAAGAAGGGGAAATTATTAGGCAGAAAGGACGGGGAGTGAACAAAACAGTACTGTTGAAGTAATTAAACATTTCCTCAAACGTAACCAAAATAACCCACTTTTTTTTTTCTTTTTTTTTTTTAACAAAAATGCATTTTATTTACAAAAAGTGCAAATGTAAAATAAATAAATAAAATCAGCTTCCGTTCTGTGTGAAGAGGCAATATGTATGCTGTATTTCCTTACTCAAGACATTTGTCTTAGTACCCAATCAAAGTGTTGGACAGTCCCAGACACGTTACTCTTGGTCCATATTTTCCGATTTCATGCACAGTTTACAATTCAAATAGTAACGGAACGTCTTAATATAGCGGCGTCTCGCCGCGACACAGCGATCGGTCCTGCGAAAGAGCCATGAATAGAGTGTTGTTATTGAAGCTGAGGCACTCAGGGTTATTTTCTTTGGTAAGAGGATATTCGGGTTAGAACAGGGGGTCTGAAAGACGCCTCTGTTCAGAAGGAATTCCTTCAACCAGCCAGGCTAAGGGTATCAGGCCATCAGGGCCCTCATCCACACACAGCTAGCGACACCAGCTTCAGCAGCACACTGCTTACAAAGTCACCTCTTTTTCATAAAAAATTTTTTTTGTGGTTACCATGCATAAATGATTCTGTGTTAAAATTGTGTGTGTGTGTGTGTGTGTGTATTTGTCTGCAGGGACCTATAGGTGGTCTCGGTCTACCTGGCCTATCAGGTGTACCTGGTTTTCGTGGTCAGACTGGCGACAGGGTAAGGCAAGGATTAAAAAAGTAATAATAAATTAACATTACCAACAATGTAAGAGTTTAAATATGACTTTATATTATGTAGTCTCATTTCTTTTATATATATATATATAATGTGTGTGTGTGTGTGTGTGATTTACCACCTCACAGTGGATTCTTTTCCTATAACAGCATTCCTGAGGTGTGTGTGTATGTTTCTCTTAGACCACAGCAATCTGCCAATGATTACAATGTTTAATTCATTCATAAATAACACAATTTTAAAAACAAAAAACAGTTTAGTTAATGTTGTGGAACATTCCATTGTGAAACAAATTAGTTCCTGTTATCACTCATGATATTGTAGATTGTGATATACAGTAGTTAATTGGCTCTCTCATGTCTATAAGACATATCTATATCTATATCTATATCTATATCTATTATATATATATATATATATATATATATATATATATATATATATATATATATATATATATATATATATATATATATATATATATATAATAAAACATGGCTTGTCAAAAAAAGTCCCCCGTCCTCAAGATTCTCTTGTGGCAAAAAAACATACTGGCCAATACAAAGCGCTGACACGCGAGACTCCGTTAATTCATTGATCATACATTTTCTTTTTTAAATGATAATAATAATTTTTGTAACTATTTATAATAGTCTTAGATTATAGAAAAAAGAATCCAGACCTTCTGTCCAATCAGATTTGAGAATTGTGGTATCTTTCATAATCTTGTTTATTTGTCCAATATACTCCATTCTACCACATTATCAGGCATTCCCTAGGCATTCACTGACCTGCAACGGTTCGCATTTTTCCTCAATCTAACAAACTTGCGTCAATTTATTATGTTAAACAAGCCTACAGTGCTGTGAAAAATAACTTGATTTTTTCTGTTTTTGTCTATATCTTATACTAAATACAGCATAAAACAAGTAAACACACAATATAGTTTTTATATTTATTCACATTTCATCCTTGTGAAAAAATAACTGCCCCCTTAAACTTAAAATCTGGTTGTTCCACCTTTAGCAGCAGTAACTGCAACCAAACACTGATCACTGGAGATCAGTCTTTCACAGTGCTGTGGTGGAACGTTGGCCCACTCTTCTTTGCAGAACTGCTTTAGTTCAGACACACTGGAGGGTTTTTGAGCACGAACTGCCCGTTTAAGGTCCTGCTACAGCGTCTCACTCGGTTCAAGTCAGGACTTTGACTAGTCCACTCATTGATCATTGTCTTGCTGCATAATCCAGTTTCACTTGAGTTTCAATTTACAGTCTGAAGCCCGGACATTCTCCTTTAGAATTTTGTGGTAGAGAGCAGAATTCATGTTTCCCTCAATTATTACAAGTTCCCAGGCCCTGAAGCAGCAAAACATCCCCACACCATCACACTTCCTCCACCATGCTTGGCCATTGGTATGATGTTCTTTTTGTAGAATTCTGTGTTTGGTTTACGCCAGATGTAACGGGACCCTTGTCTTCCAAACAGTTCCACTTTCGACTCATCAGTCCACAGAACATTCTCCCAAAATGTTTAAGGATCATCAAGGTGTGTTTTGGCAAAATTCAGACGATCCTTATCGTTCTTCTGGGTTAGCAGTGGTTTTCACTTTGCGACTCTTCCAGGGATGTCATTTTTGCCCAGTGTCTTTCTGATAGTGGAGTCATGAACAGTGACCTTTATTGATGCAAGAGAGGCCTGTAGGTCTTTGATGTTGTCCTTGGCTCTTTTGTGACTTCCTGGATGAGTAATTGCTGTGCTCTTGGAGGAAATTTGGAAGAACACTTCTGGGAAGGTTCACTACTGTGCTGAGTTTTTCCATTTGGAGATAACGGCTCTCACTGAGGTTCTTTGGAGTCCCAGAGCCTTTGAAATAGCTTTGTAACCCTTCCAAGACTGATGTATTTCAATCACCTTCCTCATCATTTCTGGAATTTCTTTCAACTTTGGCATAGTGTGTTACTGGGTAAGACCTTTTAACCAAGTTCATGCTGCTGTAAAAGTTCTATTTAAGTGTAGATTTGATTGAACAGGGTTTGCAGGCCTGGTTGCGTCTAATCCAGCTGAACCCCATTATGAATGCAGAATACATTTTCTCACAGGCCCAGTTGGTATCGGATAATTTTTTTGTCGTCAATAAATAACATTATCATTTAAAAACTGTATTCAGGTTTGTTTGTTTGTTTCTTTGTTTGATCTTAGAATTTGTTTTCATTTGTGAAACAATTTAGTACGAGATGTACACAAGAACAGAAGAAATCAGGATGGGGCAAATACTTTTTCACAGCACCGTACAAATAAAGTGTATAAAAGGAAAAGACTAAATCGTGTATTTTCTAGCTCTGCAAGGCAGGATTTAAAATCCACTGATGTTCAGCAGGAAAAATGCTGGAAACATTAATCTTGGAAATAAACAAAATATCCGAACCATTAGGATCTCTTAGGACTTGGACTCCAGGAAGCAAAGTGTTTTTATCTTTAGATAAAATAAAATATTACAACACTTGACTTAACTGCTTTTTCTGATCGGTATCAGGGTGCAGTTGGTCTCACTGGTCCAAAAGGCGAGCAGGTAGGCCTGTATTATCCATCTGTATAGACTGTAGCGTCAACATGCATCATTTATCTGTTTATCTGTAGCGTCTTCATCTGAATATGGTCTGTGTTTGTCTTTAGGGAGCACCCGGTGACGACGGCACTCCAGGAGAAAAAGGGGACATAGTACGTAATTCTAAAGCGTTATTTGTGGCTGAATCTCATTTAGAGAATTGAACGACTGACTTGCTGATAGAAAATCTGTGAGTCAAGACCATAACGTTTGAAGTTTCCTCTTTCCTGCAGGGTGATGAAGGGGAACCAGGCGAGAAAGGTTCGGTGAGTTGGACATAATCTCAGAATTCCGTTAGGATTAGCATGTTGTTAGATCGGTACTTGACACGGTCTCGTCCTTATGTCTGGACTTGCTGTTGTTCAGCTGGGAAAACCGGGCGATTCAGGAAACAAAGGTCCAGAGGGAATGCGTGGACAGCAGGGACCAGAAGGTGAACCAGGTCTGGCAGGACCCAGAGGCATGCAGGGAGAGCACGGAGAGCGTGGCTTACCTGGCACACAAGGACGACCGGTACGCTCTTTATTCTTATCATATCCAGGCACTTTAATTCAAATGAACCGCCCTGTTAAAAGCCAACTGGATCCTGATTTGAAGTATGAGAGCTGACAGTTTTATGAGGCCCTTTTGCTGCAAATCCACTTATGGATCATGTGATTGTGCAGCAGTTAGTTGCACAACAGGCTGAATTTGTTCCTGTAGTGAAGCGAGTCTTCTTGGATCACTTGTCTTTCAGGGTCGCGGACCAACAGACCAACACATCAAGCACGTCTGCATGAGGGTTATGCAAGGTCTGTGTTTAATATATCAAACACTAACAAATGATAACAGCCCGAGTAACGCGGTGTGTGATACAAGTCCGCTATTACCAGCTCAAGTTTGACTAAAGCCTCCTTGATCCTGTTCTATCACAGAGCGGCTCGCTCAGCTTGCAGCAAGTCTGACACAGCCACTGTACGGCATTACCGGGTCGCAAGGTCCTCCCGGCCTTCCCGGACCCCCCGGCTCGCCCGGAGAGCACGGCTTCCCGGGACACGCTGGAGCCAGAGGGTTGCCAGGTCTCAAAGGACCTCCTGGATCTATTGGACTGAAAGGACCTAAAGGTACAGGATGATAAACATATCTGTCAGTTTAATTGCTTTGGCTTTGAATCGAGGTGATTGTCTGTTTGTAATCTTGTCACAAGACATAAACACTAACAAGCACTTACTTGCTCACAGTGCCTTGCAAAAGTATTCACCCCCTTGGCATTTTTTCTTATATTGTTGCCTTAGAACCTGGGAGTAAAATGGATTTTTGGGGGGTTTGTATCATTTGATTTACATAACATGCCTACAATTTTGAAGGTGCTAAATAATTTTTATTGTGAAACAAATAAGAAATCAGACAAAAATATATACATACACACACACACACACACACAGAGTGCACCCTGAAAGTATTCACAGTGCTTCACTTTTCCCACATTTTGTTATGTTACAGCCTTATTCCAAAATGGATTCAATTCATTATTTCCCTCAAAATTCTACAAACAATACCGCATAATGACAACATGAAAGAAGTTTGTTTGAAATCTTTGCAAATTTATTAAAAATAAAAAACACAAAAAAGCACATGTACATAAGTATTCACAGCCTTTGCCGTGACACTGAAAATTGAGCTCAGGTGCATCCTGTTTCCACTGATCATCCTTCAGATGTTTCTACCAGTCGATTGGAGTCCACCTGTGGTAAACTCAGTTGATTGGACATGGTTTGGAAAGGCACACACCGGTCTATATAAAGGTCCCACAGTTAACAATGCATGTCAGAGCACAAACCAACCCATGAAGTCCAAGGAATTGTCTGGAGACCTCCGAGACAGGATTGTATCGAGGTACAGATCTGGGGAAGGGTACAGAAACATTTCTGCAGCATTGAAGATCCCAATGAGCACAGTGGCCTCCATCATCCGTAAATAATAATAATAATATTAATAATAAACTTTATTTTATAAAGCGCCTTTAAAGCAGCTTCTCAAAGCGCTGTACATAAAATCACGGTCCACAGAAAAATAAAACAAATAAAAGTTAATAAGAACAAAAACAACAACATTAATAATAAACATAATTATAAAACAATCTAAAAAAACATTGGCAGTCGAATGCAAGTTTAAAAAAAAGTGTGTCTTGAGAAGAGCTTTAAAAATGCCAAAAGTCTGGGCTTCCCTGAGTTCAGGAGGAAGAGAGTTCCAAAGTGAAGGAGCGTAGACAGAAAAAGCCCCGTCACCCACAGATTTAAGGTGGGTTATTGGAACAGTTAACAGATTACACTGTGAGGAGCACAGTCTGCGATGTGGGGTGTAAGGGATTAATAAGCAAGATAAGTATTGCGGAGCCAATCCATGTAATGCCTTGTAGGTCAACGTCATGATCTTGAAATCGACACGGAACCTGATCGGGAGTCAGTGTAAGGACTTCAAAACAGGAGTAATATGGTCACATTTCCTGGTTTCCGTTTGTTTGTTTATTGCGGTTTTAGAAACTCCGGCTAAAACGGCATTAATCCAGTAATCCAGCCATGTGACAACGAATGAATTAATCAACTTTTCAGCGTCAGATAAGTTGGCATTAGGTGTAGTCTGGCTAGATTTCTGAGGTGGAAGAAGGAAGCCTTCACAGTGCCCTGAACAAAAAATCAAAAGTGAGGCTGGTGTCAAAAATTACTCCAAGGTTCCTCATCTTACTTTGCGTCTCTAAAACGGAGCCATCAACAAACAGAGACAGGGGAGCCGCTTTGTGGCTGTAAATGGAAGAAGTCTGGAACCAGCAGGACTCTTCTTAGAGCTGGCCAAACTGAGCGATCGGGGGAGAAAGGCCTTAGTCAGGGAGGTGACCAAAAACCCGATGGTCACCCTGACAGAGCTCCAGCATGTCTCTGCGGAGAGAGAACCTTCCAGAAGAACAACCATCTCTGCAGAACTCCACCAATCAGGCCTGAATGGTAGAGTGACCAGACGGAAGCTGCTCCTCAGTAAAAGGCACATGACAGCCTGCCTGGAGTTTGCCAAAAGGCACCTGAAGGACTCTCAGACCAAAGATTGAACAAAGCTTGGACTCTTTGGCCTGAATGGCAAGCGTCATGTCTGGAGGAAACCAGGCACCACTCCTCACCTGGCCAATACCATCCCGAGTGAAGCATGGTGGTGGCAGCATCATGTTGTGAGGATGTTTTTCAGTGGCAGGAACTGGGAGACTAGTCAGGATCGAGGAAAAGATGTACAGAGACATCCTTGATGAAAACCTGCTCCAGAGCGCTCTGGACCTCAGACTGGGGCGAAGGTTCATCTTCCAACAAGACAACGACCCTACGCACACAGCCAAGATAACAAAGGAGTGGCTACAGGACAACTCTGTGAATGTCCTTGAGTGGCCCAGCCAGAGCCCAGACTTGAACATCTCTGGAGAGATCTGAAAATGGCTGTGCTCCGACGCTCCCCATCCACAACATGATGGGGCTTGAGAGGTCCTGCAAAGAAGAGTCAGAGAAACTGCCCAAAAATAGGTGTGCCAAGCTGGTAGCATCATTCTCAAAAAGACTTGAGGCTGTAATTGGTGCCAAAGGTGCTTCAACAAAGTACTGAGCAAAGGCTGAGAATACTTATGTACATGTTTTTTTTGTTTTTTATTTTTAATAAATTTGCAAAGATTTCACACAAACTTCTTTCATGTTGTCATTATGGGGTATTGTTTGTAGAATTTTGAGGAAAATAATTAATTGAATCCATTTTGGAAAAAGGCTGTAACATAAAATGTGAAGCGTTGTGAATACTTTCCAGATGCACTGTGTGTGTGTGTGTGTGTGTGTGAAAATATATATATATATATATATATATATATATATATATATATATATATATATACACACACACACACACACACACACACACACACAGTATATATATATATATATATATGTGTGAATATATATATTTATATTTATTTATAACCCAACCATGATCTGTACTTCTCCACAACTTTGTCCCTGACCTGTTTGGAGAGCTCCTTGGTCTTCATACTCAGTGGTTACAGAGTCAGGCCTTTCAGAACAGGGGTGGGTGTGTGTATATTATATATATATATATGTATTGTGTGTGTTTGTATGTATATTGGTGTATTGTGTGTGTATATATATATATATATATATATATATATATATATATATATACACACACACACACACACACACACACACACACACAGAGATCATATGACACTTAAATTGCATACAGGTGAACTTTACTCAATTAATTATGTGACTTCTGAAGGTAATTGGTTGCAGCAGATCTTATTTAGGGGCTTCATAGTAAGGGGGTGAATACATACTCACACTTTTCAGTTGTACATTTTTTTTGAAGGATTTTTTTTTTCTTCATTTCCCTTCACCAATTCTATTTTGTGTACGTCCATTACATGAAAATCCAAATAAAAATCCATTTAAATTACAGACTGTAATGCAACAAAATAGTAAAAATGCCCAGGGGAGTGAATACTTTTGCAAAGCACTGTATGCCTGTGGCAGTTCAAAAACTGCAACAGAATTGGAAACTGAAAATAAATTGCTGCCTTTATAAGCTTCCTGTATCGTTGTGTTCTAAAGGTGACACAGGAGACCGAGGAGACAGAGGACCTACAGAACAAGGCCCTAAAGGCATTCCTGGGCCACCAGGTCTTCCAGGTGAGTTCTACTGGGGTCAGAATGATCTACTTTACTAAGGGGCATGACGTGGCATGCTGTCAGAGAACTAATCCACATATCAACTGGATTCATTTCCTAGAACCGCACACTCCGAAGTGTTTTATTTCTTTTATCCTACAGCAAAAGCCAACAATTTTTATGATTTTCCTTCAAAAGAAGGAGTTTATTTATTTCAGTAAACATTTTACGATTGCTAATCATTTGGGGTGAAAACATTAGATGCCTTGGGAGAATTGAACTAAGTGAATACAGGATCGGTTGCTGACCATCAACCACTAGGACACATCAAGCATTCTGTCAAAGAGCTCACACAAACACCTGTATGTGCCTCTGTAATTTCTCAGGTGAGGCCGGGCAGCCGGCATATGGCAACGACGGGCGCGATGGTATGAGAGGACCTCCTGGTGTACCCGGAATGCCCGGCATTCCAGGACCGCCCGGTCCATCTGGTCTTAACGGATACTGCGAGCAATCACAGTGTGCATTACCAGAACCTCCACCTCCACCTCCCAAAGATTCTGACACGAAGGGACCAGACTTTAAAGTGGCCGCAGATTTGAAGTTCAGAGACTAACAGAAGGGAAACCCTTCACTGACGTGTTTATTTCGAGGGTAAAACTTTTCCTGCAGTCACAGTGTGATTGATATGTCCATAGTGCTTTCTGATTTCCCTTAAAAACATGTACCACGGGACATTAAGCCTTGAAATATTTCTGAGACATCTTTTTGATCTTTTTGAAAAGGGCTAAACGTTCCAGTATGCACAAATGGACTTCCTATTTAAAAAAAAAAAAAAAACACAACACGGATGAATTCTTTTGAAATGGTCAGTCGTACAAGAACTTCCCAGGGGAGTTCAATCTCAACTGAATAAACCAGTGCACTCCTGTCTATTCAGAGTAACCATAAAAGTCATGAAATGTACTAAGAGATTCATGTATAGTCACGTTTCAACTGCGAAAAGGTTTATACACTAGTACATAATGTAAATACAGTTCATCATTACCTCAACTTGACTGTTCTTCATGCCAATTTTTAAACCCTTCAGAATTAAACCTTTCTAAAATCAGCATAAATCATTTTAAACCTTTGTTCAATTACATGTAATTGTTAGTCTTCCTATTACCCCATAAGTACAGTCTACTAATTACGTTCAACGTGTGATCGTTTCAATGGTATTATTTATTTTCTAAAAAAAAAAAAAAAAAAAAGGTTCAATGTCACACCTACAATTGTGAAAATGGGTAAATAAATGGTTTTGATAAAGCGCTGCATGTTTTTGTACATGACGAATATATGGAACAAATTCACATGCAGTGTTCAGACACCTCGTGTCCTCAGTGTATTCCTTTATTTTGTTTTCTCTCGTCAGTGAACAGGTACAACTTCTCTCACTATACTAAAACACATACCCAGTGATGGTATAAATAGCCGATCTAATAATACACGTTTCAAATACGTAAATCAAGTATCCCAAGAACGTCTTTTTTTTTAAAGGTTACGCACATCAAATAAAAAGGCATACAAAATATAATCGCAGAGGTCCAGTTTGAAGCCAAAACACCACACAGAAAAAAGAATAAATAAAAAAAATCACACTATTGACATGGCAGTAATTAGTAAACGAAGTTTGGATAAACGATACAAACTAGATCCCATACCTTCCACATAGACACCGTTATTCAATGTTGGGTTTTTTTGGTGACCCATGATTTTCCTGCCGCGGCTTCTACAAATGCCATCGAGTTATCCCCACAAAATGGCCTCTATTCATTTTAATAAGGCATTGTACGATCTTCAAAAACAAAATAAATATTTAAATGATATCTATGCTGTTGTATAGCTGTGTAAAAAAAAAAAAACATATATATAAACAAACTATAACATAAGCGTTTGGCAGAGGGCACACCTGTAACAGTTTTGACAAATGGCTGGAATCAAAAACGCAGAAAATTTGCATCTGTCTAATTTTGATCAAGATCACACAATAAGCAGTCACCTTGCCAACTTTAAAATAAACACAAAAGGGGGGGCTACTCAAGTGAGAGGGGGAAAAAAAACAAACCCACTACTACATTTTTTTTTTTTTATCTTTTCATTATTTTCACATGTTCACCAATTATGCACAGAAATATCTGGACTAAGCGTTTCCTGCAGGGCTTCGGCACAAAAGCTCTACTGGATGCAACAGTTGTTGCGATGGCCGTTTGAATCTTTGAAGCGAAGACGCATCTTTGGGCGATATTTCTCCAGGTAGAAGAGCTGCTTGCTGTTAAATGCTCCACGGCGCTTCCTGATAACAAAACAGACACAGCGTCGAGTTGATGCGGCAGGCACAAACTACATACAGATCGTTCTTTAAATGGCACCGAAACATCCGACACAGCAAACACATCACGTTTTCTTATCTGACTCCAAAGTTTGCAGTTACCCATTAAAGAGATTCGAATTGGTCTGTTATTCTTTCAGCCATAACAATAAAACCACTGACGGGTGAAGTGAACAACATTGATGTACAGTATATGTAAAATTATATATATATATATATATATATATATATATATATATATATATATATATATATATATATACACATACACACATACATATACACACACACACTTTAGGAAGCAAGTGAACACAGTTCTCGAAGTTGACCTGTTGGAAGCAGGAAAAATGGGCAAGCGTATGGATCTGCGCGACTGTGACAAGGGTTAAATCATGATGGTTAGACGACGGAGTCAGAGCGTCTCAAAAAGGGCAGGTATTGTGTGGTGTTCCTGGTATGCAGTGTTTAGACCCTACCAAAAAGGGGTCCAAGGAAGGACAACCAGTGAACTGGCGACAGGGTCAGGGGCACCCAGGGCTCATTGATGCGTGTGGGGAATGAAAGCTAGCCCGTCTGGAAGGTGGCCTGGTCTGATGAATCACGTTTTCTTTTACATCATGTGGAAGGACAGGTGCGTGCGTCTTACCGGGGAAAGAGATGGCTCCAGGATGCGCTATGGGAAGAAGGCAAGATGGCGGCAGCAGTGTGATGTTCTGGGCAATGTTCTACTGGGAAGCCCTTGGGTCCTGGCATTCATGTGGATGTTATTTAGTCACGTACCACATTGTTACAGACCAAGCACACCCCTTCATATCAACGGTGTTCTCTAATGGCAGTGGCCTCTTTCAGCAGGATAATGTGCCCTGCTACACTGCAAACATTGTTAAGGAACGGTTTGAGGAACATGAGAGTTCAAGATGTTGACTTGGCCTCCAGATTTCAATCCGATTGAGCATCTCTGGGATGTTTTGGACAACCAAATCTGATCCATGGAGTCCGTGCCTCGACGGGTCAGAGCTGATATAGCGACACAAGTGGATAATACCTACACAATATTAGGCGGCTGGTTTTAATGTTATGGCTGATCAGTGTGTGTAATATTATAGTAGCACAATAAAAATAAAGAAGCTAAAAATTTGAATGATTTTAAAATATTAAAAAACTGCTGCTAAAGAGGAGTCATTAAACATGCAATGGTATTACGAACACTTAAATGGTATTATAAACTGATTATCCAATCAGTTAATCATGTTTCAGCAGTGCTATATATAAATAAAATATACACACACTCAACTATGATTCTGTTATAACTAATGCTACAAAATGTCCTATTTTCTGCCTGATCAGAACGCCATGAGCGTGTCGGTTTTCTAGCAGCATGGTACTCGGAGATGTACAAACACTTACTGTCGGATGAACTGGACAGCATCTTCATACTTCATTCCACACTCGATCATAGCAAGGGCAACGAGGACTGGAGCTCTGTGGAGAACCATGCACTGTATTAAAGCAGAGGCTTCAACATTTTCAAACAAACGAAAGCTACTGCGGTGTTACAGCGCCCCTGCTGTCGAGTCTTCCACTTGCCAAACACGAGCGAGTTACTAAGCCGGGTCCATGAGGTCCATTTGCAAATAAACACTTGTATAAAAATAAGTCAAGTAAAACACAAACATACTTTCCACTGCTTCTATGCTCCATTTCGGGCTCCTGTTGTACACTCTGTGGCCAAAAGTTTGTGGACGCACAACCACCACACGTATACAAAGCACGCAATTACAACGTCTTGGTACGCAGCAGCGTTACAATTTCTCAGCTTGCACACATCACTAAACACAAAAACATTTGCATATGTGATAGGCACCAATTTTTCCCGCTATGGGCCATCTGATGATCAGGGCCGATTATATCCTGTCGATCAAAAGAGGGCGGGGAAAACACATTGTTTTCGTGCTGTGTGTAAAGATGATGTCTCTTGTGTGGAAGGACGACAAAACTGCACTGTGTAATCTCTACACCGATAAAATTTTACACCGGACGCTGCAGCAGTGAAACGCGAGTTCCAGAGTCGAGTCCAAATTTTATTCCCCCCATGCTCACGCTGAATTAAAGCTCCAGCACACCGCTCAAAGATTTAAATGAAGCTGACAAAAAAAAATTATATATATATATATATATATATATATATATATAAAATATATACACACACACGTTTTATTTATTATATATATATCATCACAGAAAAATATGTGTAGAGTAGTACATTTCATATCCAGTTAATGTTAATATATAAAAGCTGATATTATATATGAGCAGTTTGATGTTGATGATGGAGTAGAAATGCTCGTGTTTGTGGAGAGTGAGTGTGAGACTAACAGGAGGATTTTTACAATTCAGTCAATGTTAATATCAATTACTAACATTCAATAAGTTCATAATCTTACTTTAATCTTCAGAATGGAGTTCACGTGTTCGTGTTAATTAGAGTCATGTGTTCATGTTGACGAGACCAGCTACTGTGAAACTACTTGTGGAAATGGAGAGAATAATGTTCTTACTTGGATTTCCTTCAGAAACAGATTTTTTTTTTAAGATATAAAAGTCAGAATGACAGTGAGGGAAAAAGTATTTGATCCCCTGCTGATTTTGTACGTTTGCCCACTGACAAAGAAATGATGTCTATAATTTTAATGGTAGATTTATTTGATATCACTCTGAATAATCGGTTATCAATATCAGCTGTGAAAATCGGTGCATCTCTAATATGCAATGCAGGTTCCACTGAAGGTACCCGTGTAGCCTGTGCGAGTGCAACGATAAATTTTCCCAAAGTGAATCCAAAGCCGTTATGAGCACGGTTTAGAACGTGGGACTTTATATGTGCAGACTAGGAGTGCTCTCGCCATCGGTTGGAAGCGATTTACACGAGCGCACGTCATATGCACAAAATGCATGAATGCATGTGGAGTTCCTCATCATCCTACCATGTCAAGCAGGAACAGGAAACTGTTGCCTTTGTTAATGCAAATCTTATACGTCAGTGCTATTCTAGATATAGGTCTAACTCAATAATGTTGGCATTATTATTAGTTAGCGTTTGAATAAAAAACAACAACAACGTAGCTTTCAAACCTATCGAAAGCTCTGTTTTGTGTACCGATTTACTGGATTATTAAATACTCGAGGTCAAAAAGTCGAGTCCGAGACTCAGCTCATGACAACAATCGATGAGAGCAGGAGGTTCTAAAGCTCATCACTGCGTACTCGGATGTTTCAGCTTTGATATGCCGTCTGCTGATTTTAAACCTCCTGGACATACGTGAGATAAGCAGCACGAGTGTGTGGGTGAACGCCACTTGCACTGCTGCTGCTTCTGCATACGCATGCAAAATCACGCAGCAAGTATAAAACCAGATCCCTCTGCTTTGCATTGCACCTGTAACACACAGGTCCGCCGTGCCGACTTCCTCTTATCACTACGTTCTCCATGTGATAAATAAACTCCTCTTTACTAGACCGGTCATTTCGGTAACGCTACCTTCCTGCTGTTAAAAGGGTTCCTGTTTTCCCCCGTGATCGATACAGCTTTGCTAACTGACTCTTACGCCTGCGATACGTGATCAAGCCGGGAATCGAACCGCCAACCCTAAGATCAGTGGACAACCTGCTCTACCATCTGAGCCACGGCTGCCCCATGACCCTAACCCCTCCCCCCAGCCCCCCATTATTTCAACTTGGATTGTCAATAGTTATTGTCCCCAGACAAAGATTTAAGAACTGCAGCAAAACCATTTACACAATCACTGGTTTCACTGTAGCCTTATTGTCACAATACTGTACACGTTACCTTCCAAGGCCAGCTACACAGTGAACAGCGACGCAGCAGCCGGGCTCCTCCCGAAACTTCATCCTCAGCAGATTCAACCAGTCATCAACAATCTGGTTAGAAGGAGGAGCTCCGTCATCAAACGGCCAATCCTGCAGGTTTCATCATCGAGGAAAAAGGTATTTAGTTTTGGAATATTTCAGCCGCATTCATCTTTCAGTCGAAGCAATAATTCATAGCGAGCGCCGCTACGTCTGTAGCTACACCTTCGACTGGACTTACCAGAACCTGAATGCCCTCTTTGGCCACCAAGTTGGCATCATACGTTGCCTCACAGACTCGAACGACTGTCGTCACGCCATACTTCTTTAGTTCCTGTTGATTGAAGCGGTGTGAGAAGGATTTTAGTCGCAGGGAAAATAGAAAAAGATTTAATGAACAAACAGCCTCACTACTGAGTGTTTTGGCAGAGGTTCCCAATAATCTTTATCAAGGAACATGCTGCCTTTTTTTTTTCCTTCTTCTAACAGGTAAACTACAGAGTTTGAATATGATAAACTATGGCTTTGGACCACCATTAAAGGGCAACCTCAACCAAAACCGACATTTCACAAATTTGCAAAAGTGCATTGCTTAAAAAGGCTCACCTCAATGAATTTGTTTAGGGTGGCATTTGTAGGATTGTGGGTGATGAGGAACCGCATGTTTTTATATGTGATCTCCACAGGGGCAGGCCTATTCATACGAGCCATTGCTGACAATGGAAAAACTGATCGAAATATACCAAAAAAAAAAAAAAAAAAAAAACGGAAGAGGAAACTTCACCAACCTCCCAAAAGAAAAAGAAAAAAAAATTTCTGCAGAAAACCTGGGGGGGAGGGTGGGAAAAGAGCAAATAGAAAGGAAAAAAAGAAAATTAACCGATGATTATAAATAAAAAAAATTATAAAAGAAAAAAAAGAAAAGAAAAAAAAGGCTGGTCCTCGGGTGAGCAAGGAAACGGAGGGCCAACGAGGGCAGTGCACTTCTGGAGATTTTTTTACCCCATCCAGACTGGTCTGGCTGCTGTGGACGCCCCGCTCTCCGTGTCCGATCCCGCCGACGTTAAAGCACTCACACAAGTCTCTCTTCCAGTGAGGTAGCAAGGCTCGCCGTTCACTTGTCTGCATATACGCCGTGCTGAGCCTGGCAGTAGTCTCCACTGCCCTTCAGAAACTCCATAAATGTGTGACCCAATACACCACAGAACTGCTGTAATGGCACAAAGCAGAGAGACGGACGGATCAGACAGAGGCGAAGAAATAAGATGACGCTCTAGACATGGGGACTATATCCACTGTCCGGACGTTATCTGAGAGTGTCTAGGAAAACATGTAATCAGTTCTAAATGTTAGAGGGCAAACAGTTTTTTTGATTGGTCGGCACTGATAAAAATACAAAATGATAATTTTTCCAGGTCACGGGAGTCCACTGTCTTTATACAGCATGAGAGCGGCATCTAAAGGCGAAATAAACACGATCACTGACTAATTTTGTTGTGTTATTTGAATTGTTTTTGATTCATTTTGTTTGTTATCTGGAGTGTTACTTTTTGGTTCAGTTTGGATGTACATCCTATTTACTAGAATTTATATTATATACATCAAAAAATTAAATAGTTGTTGCTTTTTCTTAATTCATCATAATATATTCAAATGAGAGGTGTTAAAATTAACCAATTTGGTTATTCGTGTGCATTCACAAACATCAGGTTAGCTGAGCTGACATTGTTCATCGGTTGATTTATTTTAAATTTATTTCCAATTTAAATTTATTTGCAGTCACTCGCTCGTGTTTGGCAAAGTGGAAGTGTATTATTTTTTTATGGATGCACAAAAGGCACAGAATTAAACTACAGTCATAAACGAATAATACATATTCTGGTGTGTATCGGCTTCTTTTCAGCCGTATATAACTGGACAAACAATTGTGTCAACTTTTAGTTAATATAAGTTTATATTTGTAACACCCAGTGTGTGGATTTTATTTTAAATACCCCCCAAAAAAGGGTACTGAAATCCCCCCCCCCACTCCAATTAATCGAAAAAATAAATCAGCCAACTAATCAATCATGAAAATAATGGTTAGTTGCAGCCCTAATTTATTCATTCATTCATTCTCGATCTCCTTGGGCATTATAAAAGATTTCAAAAGTTATGTAGGTAAAATATTGTGAATATATTTTTCACATTGTAGATAAATACATATGTACAAGGGCGTAGGTGGGGGCGGGGTGACTGTTTAATGTTGGCAACCAAATGGTTTACTAAAATAGAACATCTATTTACATTGCAACAGATCAAAGATTCTAAATTCCAAAACTGTCCCTACCATCCGATAAGCAAATCTACGCCCTTGTAGAAGTATATTTAAACTAAAAACCACGTGCAAAGAGTGTGTGAACATTTATAAAATGATCGTGTACGCGTGTCGCCTGTATGACCCTCAATACTTTTGTTTGTTGTTTTGTAACAAGTGTTCTCGATGAAGTCCAGTACAATCCCCACCAGTCCACCTGCACCAGAGATCTCCACAGTCGGTCCCTTCTCCCCTCGCTTCTGGTCCACCATTATAAACGTAACCGGGTCTGAATTCCTGCCGCGTCGCAGAGGGGTCGTTTCTGAGAACGGTTAAGTCACTAGAAGAACCTCGAGCGTTTCTGGGTACCTGCTGATCTCACTGGAACATCTGGACCATAAACTACAGCCTCTGCATCACTAGCTGGAGGTCTGGGAGATCCCCTCCAGGCTTGGTGATGAAGCAGATCAGCATTAGGCTGAGGAAAAGACCTCCATGAAGATCACAGCTGGCTCGAGTCCTCAGAAAAGGAGCAGGATTGGGCTGAGGAACCGAGCTGGAGAGCAGCTCAGATCATGTGAATGCGGCAAAGCTGACTAGCCTGATTAGCTTACACTAGAACTACAAACTGGGGCCCAGTGACGAGTTTTAAAACTGAAATAAAACCTTCATCTCATGACATGTTTTTAAAGAGAGAGAGAAAAAAAAATTAACAACCTCGTTGTCTAGGCAACAATCATGGACGGTTACAAACACAATCCCCCGGTTAGCTTAGCGGCTTAGCTACAGCACGAAGCTAACCAGGTAACACACCGGCGTCGGCGCGCACAGCTCGGAACCAAACCGGAATAAAACACGATAAAAGAGTAGAAATGTGTAGAAGTAAATGAAGCTTCGGGAAGGGTCGAGGTAAACCAGTCGACTCGGGTCGGGTCGGAACCGCCGACACGCCGGGCTAGCTAGCTAGCGTTCGGGCTAGGACAATGACCTCGTTTTCGAATCCATTCAAATAAATATAGAAATATATAAATATACACAAACGGAAACGACCGAATGTTGGAAGAAGAAAAGAGGAGTGAACTGTACTTACTGGAATATGCTTACTCATTGAAGATTGTAGCTTAACCATAAAGCCGGTCCGTGGAAAGAGGTGAAAGATCTGAAGTGTGTCTCCACCATACAGCCGCGGCGGCAGCGTCCGGTCTAATGACGGCTCGAGGAACAGGCAGCCTGCAGCAGCCGCGCCCTGGGAGCGGAGCGGAGCGCGTCACGAGGAAAGAAACCAGGTCATTATCATTATAATTATAATTATCCTCCTCCTCCTCCTCCTCCTCATCATCATTATAATTATCCTCCTCATCATCATTATAATTATCCTCCTCATCATCATTATAATTATCCTCCTCATCATCATTATAATTATCCTCCTCATCATCATTATAATTATCCTCCTCCTCCTCATCATCATTATAATTATCCTCCTCCTCCTCATCATCATTATAATTATCCTCGTCATCATCATTATAATTATCCTCCTCCTCATCATTATAATTATCCTCCTCCTCCTCATCATCATTATAATTATCCTCCTCCTCATAATCATCATCATCATCATTATTATAATTATCCTCCTCCTCCTCATAATCATCATCATCATTATAATTATCCTCCTCCTCATAATCATCATCAGCATTATAATTATCCTCCTCCTCCTCCTCATCATTATAATTATCCTCCTCCTCATAATCATCATCATCATCATTATAATTATCCTCCTCCTCATAATCATCATCATCATTATAATTCTCCTCCTCATAATCATCATCAGCATTATAATTATCCTCCTCCTCCTCCTCATCATTATAATTATCCTCCTCCTCATAATCATCATCATCATCATTATTATAATTATCCTCCTCATAATCATCATCATCATTATAATTATCCTCCTCCTCCTCATAATATCATCATCATTATAATTATCCTCCTCCTCATAATCATCATCATTATAATTATCCTCCTCCTCCTCATAATCATCATCATTATAATTATCCTCCTCCTCCTCCTCATCATCATCATCATCATTATAATTATCCTCATCATCATTATAATTATCCTCCTCCTCATAATCATCATCATTATAATTATCCTCCTCCTCCTCATAATCATCATCATTATAATTATCCTCCTCCTCCTCATCATCATCATCATCATCATTATAATTATCCTCATCATCATTATAATTATCCTCCTCCTCATAATCATCATCATCATCATTGTAATTATCCTCCTCCTCATAATCATCATCATCATCATTATAATTATCCTCCTCCTCATAATCATCATCATCAACATCCTCCTCCTCATCATTATAATTATCCTCCTCCTCCTCCTCATCATCATCATCATCATCATCATTATAATTATCCTCCTCCTCATAATTATCATCATCATCATTATAATTATCCTCCTCCTCCTCGTCATCATCATTATAATTATCCTCCTCCTCATAATCATCATCATCATCATTATAATTATCCTCCTCCTCATAATCATCATAATCATCATCATCAACATCCTCCTCATCATCATTATAATTATCCTCCTCATCATCATTATAATTATCCTCCTCCTCCTCATCATCATTATAATTATCCTCATCATCATCATTATAATTATCCTCCTCCTCCTCATTATAATTATCCTCCTCCTCATAATAATCATCATCATCATTATTATAATTATCCTCCTCCTCCTCATAATATCATCATCATTATAATTATCCTCCTCATAATCATCATCATCATTATAATTATTCTCCTCCTCATAATCATCATCATCATCATTATTATAATTATCCTCCTCCTCCTCATAATCATCATCATTATAATTATCCTCCTCCTCATCATCATCATTATAATTATCCTCATCATCATTATAATTATCCTCCTCCTCATAATCATCATCATCATCATTGTAATTATCCTCCTCATAATCATCATCATCATCAACATCCTCCTCATCATCATCATTATAATTATCCTCCTCCTCCTCATAATCATCATCATCATTATAATTATCCTCCTCCTCCTCATAATCATCATCATCATTATAATTATCCTCCTCCTCATAATCATCAGCATTATAATTATCCTCCTCCTCCTCATAATCATCATCATCATTATAATTATCCTCCTCCTCATCATCATCAGCATTATAATTATCCTCCTCCTCCTCATAATCATCATCATCATTATAATTATCCTCCTCCTCATCATCATCATCAACATCCTCCTCATCATCATCATTATAATTATCCTCCTCCTCCTCATAATCATCATCAGCATTATAATTATCCTCCTCCTCATAATCATCATCAGCATTATAATTATCCTCCTCCTCCTCATAATCATCATCATCATTATAATTATCCTCCTCATCATCATCAGCATTATAATTATCCTCCTCCTCCTCATAATCATCATCATCATTATAATTATCCTCCTCCTCATCATCATCATCATCATCCTCCTCATCATCATCATTATAATTATCCTCCTCCTCCTCATCATCATCATTATAATTATCCTCCTCCTCATAATCATCATCATCATCATTATAATTATCCTCCTCCTCCTCATAATCATCATCATCATTATAATTATCTTCCTCCTCATAATCATCATCATCATTATAATTATCCTCCTCCTCATAATCATCATCATCATCATCATCATCAACATCCTCCTCCTCATCATCATCATCATAATGGATGCAATTCTGTATGGTGATTGTGGATTTATGTAGTAAGATACTGGATTCACTTGTACAAGTGTTTTTAAAGGGCCAGTGAATCTAAGTATGGGAGTCACAAGTCTCGTATGGGAGTGGTTGGAATCTTAGGACTGTGGCGTGAGGAGGTGTGGGAAGTGGAAAACAGGTGGCAGGCTTTAGAGAAAGAGTTGGTGAGAACTTTGTTGTTGAATCCCTTTGAAACTGGTAGATCAGTTCTGAGCATCGTGGTATGAGTAGAGGTTCCTAGTGGAAGATGGTGGGATGTTCTAGTTTGTGCACAAGCTGAGCATTCTTTGTCAAAATCCATCACATTGCTGTTCATGGAAGACCATCAGAATCTGTTGGTTGTCAGGGTGACAGTAAATTGTTTATACAATGAACCGCAAGGTGTTACAGTGGGTAGAATAGCAACCCTGATGCTCCTGGGTTAAGTTACTGATGTTTTGCATGTCAGAACCATGTCATGAACCAGGTGGGTTTCCTCTGGTTTCTTCCCATCTCCCAAAAACATAGCGTTACCATGACTGGCTACGCTAAATTAGCCCTAGGTGTGAATGAGTGTGTGAATTTGTGCATGGTGACTTTCACTGGAGGCTTGAACACACTGAAATTCATTGACCAGGGAAAAGTAGATAGTGAGGATGAATAAATGAATAGTATTTGACATTAAAACATCTGTCTACTCAAACGACATCTCATTACATACACAGTACCAAATTACAAGAGAATGAAATTTCCTGTGCTTTATGCAGCTTACATTGTGGACTAGGCAAAGCTTCTGAATCCTTTCTCTTTTATGTAATGTGTTTCTAGAAATTCGATAAAGCGTGCTTAGTAGCCTCTACAAAAGCTGACGCACAGCAGTTTTCACAGCAGTTTTTGACCTATACAATAGCCCAGTGAACAGCCTGGATTTGTCTGGGTTTGGCCAAGCATGAAGGATAGTTCAGTCACAGGTTATTAGTTATGTAAACCACTTTTCTCTGAACACACGGTGAGCGCAAAGGGATTGTTCCAAACCAGTCAGCATTGTACATGTTGCCTATAAAAGATGTGCTCAGCCATAGCTCTGGTTTGAATATGGAGCACAGTTTCAAACTATAGGCATTAAAGGCTCGAGGGAACAATTAACAAATCAGGAGGATTTACACAGAATTTGGGAAAGTGCCTCGATGGATTCCGACCAAATAGATGGGGGAAATCTGAGCCATGGCAAAAAGAAGGGGGTAAGGGTAAGTGGGAAATATGTAGCCTCTTCGGAGTGGGACACAAGAAGGTTTGATGTGCCCATAGTCCAGACTAACTTATCTGCTCCAAGTCCCACTGATAACTCCACTATAATTTCGATTGGCCCACACCACTGGCCCACTGTCTCCACTGCACCACAGCCCGAGGACTTCACTTGTACTGATGAACGGAATAGAGAAGGCCACCCAGACAACCTACCTCCAGGAGCAGGTGTTTCTAGCGTGTCTAAACAAACAATGGAGGAACTGAAAAGCCTGTTGAGAGAGCGAGATGAAGACCAATTAGTTCGTCATCACTGCCACATGCCTGGACAGAGAATTGACTGTAAACCAGATGACATACCAGCCAAATCCTTCACAACCTTCAAGCCCACTCTACGGAGTAGTAGAAGAACAAGAGATAGTGCTTCATCTGGCTGGGAATCTGGTGGTTCTTCGAAGACTGGTGGGCATACAAGTAGTCCTACCGGTTTTAGATTACTCATCAGAGAAACACCACCGACAGGTTAGTGTCCCTTTTAGAGTTCACTACCTCTGCTCTTATAGTGTCTGGTAAACTGGGAACAGATATTAACAAATCATTTGAATTTCCTGAAATGTTGTTCGGTTTTTGTACGCTCGGTAGATAACAAGAAGAATCCAGACACAGAATACCACGGATCCCAAAACTTCATTTCAGAGGTTGAACGCATAAAGCAGCAGATCAACCGTGAGAATATAGGCTTTGTTCGCTTTGAAGCCACCGATCTCCATGGTGTATCTAGATCCAAGACAGTCCCTGCTTCCTTATTTCACGTAAATACTTATCTGACTTCATCCAGCTATGATTCTTTTATTTTTTGATTAAATACACTTTAATAAGCATTGCTGACATTAAAATGATCATCAAAATATTCCGTTCTAAAAATGTATGGTATTGATTATTACTTTTCATTGGCATCACAGGAAAAAGCAGTTTATGGTGTGCCCATGCCTAGAAGCTACCTGGAGCTGACACTGAGCCGCAAGGAAAATGAGGTTGATCATCCAGTTGCTGCCAGTTTCAACAACGATATTCTTCTGATCCCTGATCTCTCCACCTTCCGGGTCCTTCCATGGGCTGAGCAGACTGCTCGTATCATTTGCGATCCTTGTACCATCACAGGGAGCCCTCTGCGTACATCTCCTCGCTTTATTGCGAAGATGATGCTGGGTCAGCTTCAAGCCATGGGATTCTCCATCCATTCTTCTTTCACATATGAATGTTGCATCTCTGGAGTGCCGGAGGAGATGGGCTCCAAGGATATATTTTTCCCTGCTACTACTCTACTGAGTAATCACGACATACCTTTCTTACAGCAACTGGTGAGAGGGATGTACCACATGGGCATCAGCGTGGATAGCTTTTCATCTTCCGGTGGTCCAGAACAGATGGAGATCTGCTTCAAGCCTAAATTTGGGATTGAAACTGCTGACGGTGCCTTCACCTTTCGTACTGGAGTTAAAGAATTGGCCAGAACGTATAACTACATTGCCACCTTCCTTACTGATGAGACCGTCTACAATTCTGGCTGCCTGTCCCACAGCCTATGGGATGCCAATGGCAGGAGAAATCTTTTCCAAATCTTTTCAGGCACTAGCGAGATGTCCGAGATTGGCAAGAAATGGCTTGGAGGTCTTCTCCACCACTCCCCAGCTCTAAGCTGCCTAATGGCTCCGGGGATAGGCTGCCGGACTCAAATTTCCAAAGGCAATAGTTCAAAGAGCACATTGTATGCCACGTGTAGCTGCAACGACAACAGTTGTGCTTTTAACGTGAAGTTTCACTCTGGGCAGGAGACCCACATTGAGAACAACCTTGGCTCAGCTATGGCAAACCCTTACATAGTGTTGGCAGCTACCATCGCAGCTGGATTGGATGGTATCAAACAGAACCTCTGCGCAGAACAGTTCCTTAACAGAGCTCCAGTACAGCAAAAACAGTTTCCCATACCTGTTAAACTGGAGGACGCCTTAGTGGCCCTGGAAGAAGACAATGTGATTCGTGGGGCGCTGGGTGAGCCATTTGTGCGTTATTTCATTGCCATGAAACGCCTAGAGATTGAGATACAGGAGACTGATACAGAGAGGAACAAGACCCTGGAATACTTTATCTAGAGATCATTTCCATGTGATGAACTGGTTTCCTTGTCAGAAGTCAGGTAGAATATAATGAGGTAAAAATCATGTATTACTTCTGAGGAACGTAAAGTGTTAGGGGTGATGGAGGGGTAGTTTTGTCATTATGCACTGGTCATAATCCATACCTAGATTATATGGGTCTTGCGACTGTGACTACCAAGACACCGGAAAACACTATTGTTATCTTTGAAATGCGCCATCGTTTCATTCAAACAAAAGCCTATGAAGAGCCTTTATATAAAATGGACAGCCCCCGTTAAATTCTTACCTTAACGACGACACAAAACTTCATAATAGAATTTCTTTTCTACAAACCCTAGGCCCACGCTACACCATGCAATGAGATATTCCAAATAAATGCTTTTACTTTCAACACATATATAAAGACGGTTTCACTGTGTTTTCATCCTGCACGCATATTTATGTCCGTTACGCATTACAGGACAGCCTTCTAAACACTTTAACCTTTTTAAATCTTAAACCATAAAACAAAAATATACCCGCTTCCAGACAGGTTGCCTTTACTTGAATTACTCTGAATTAATCTATTGGGTGAACTGGCTAAGCAAGAAGTCATTGTATTAAGGACGTTTTCCCCTGAGGACCATTTTGTAAAGATATAAGATATAAAACGCAGCCGTGACCGGTTCTTGATTTCTGATCCGAAGTTGTATATAACTCTGCATAGGGCAAAAATAACTGGGAATGCAACAGACGGAAGTTGATCACTGATTTTATTGCCAAAACAAAGCATTACGAACTACAGAATACGAGTTGTATGGTGATGGCGTGCACAAACTTGGTGGTTGTTTTTCAGTGGTTTCATCTTTATTATCATAATGTTTTTGGATTAAATGAATATTTAACCATTTCCTTGACTATTGTTACAACAGAGTCTGATGTTGGAGTTCTAGTCTGATCTAATAAAATCTACCCAAATGCATTTGTGAAAGCTCTCATGCACATAGAACATAGACTATGTTGATTTATAAGCCACCTCTATGAAAAATGACAACCTAACGAGGTTAAATTGATGCCAATATTCTTTTATTTTGGCCAATAAGTTAGCGATTGATAAACCACTTCTGTGGTTAAATTTTTCAAATATTATCAAGCACTATTCGTTTTTTGCGATATCAATATCTAAATCATCCACTGGAAGTAACGGCCTTTTGTTTTACTTCTTGGTGGGCGTTGGGGACCTCATGAATCTGGGAGGGGTGGGGGACTTGGCACTCCTAGGTGGGGTGGGGGATTTGGGAGTCGGGGTAGGGGACTTTGCGGCTTGAGGTGGAGTTGGGGATTTAACAGACGGGGCTGGGGTAGGGGTCTTCACGGATGGTGCAGGAGTCTGGGGCTTTGAGGAGGGTGGTGCGGAGGACTTGGGTGCTGTGGTGGGTCTCGCCATCTGTCCCAACTTGGGTTCATGGATCTCCTCGCCCAGCTTGTACACACTGACGGTGATCTCCACAAACTCGCCGCCATACTTGTTCCGCACGTTGATGCTGTACTTGCCTGAATCATCCACCGTAACGGTTTTAATGGTGAGGCTGGCAAACTTGCCGCTCTCGAAAGTGATCTGGTTGTGGTCGTCAGACACAACTTCCTGTTCGTTCTTGAACCAGGTGACCTCGGGCTTGGGGTCACCCCACACTGTACATGTCAAATTCAGGGTCTGAAAAGTTGAGAGGTCAGAAAGATATATTGTGAGGGCTGTGTGGGACATCTTTTGTTTACTTTATTAAGAACCCAAATGATGAAAAAAAAAGTGATAGAATTCTTTAAGCCTGGGATTAGTTTTATATTAAATTACAGGCCAGTTAAATATCACCTTATACTCCATAATCGTGACGACGTCTGGCAGTCCACCCATGACTCTGCCACGGTCTACAGAGGACGAGAGGAGACATTTTAGCATATGCATTCAGCTACATGCATGATACTCTGTGTCATAACTGCATTAATCATTACATAAAAAAAACGTGAGATATTATTAAAGCGCTGAATTGAAAAGACTGTAGAGTTGTACAACTGCTACATAATAATAGTTTTGTCGTTCTGAGTTGCGCTCACTTTTCTCCGCGAATGCTGCGGCCCTGTAAAAAGAAGCACGACTCGTTAGCAAAAACAGGTGGGGTAAATCTCAGTAAAAACGCACGTTATTGCTGCGTATTACTGTTTCGCTTACTTGAGTCGTTGGAATTCAGCATAAGCATCATTGTATGCTGTTTTGATAAGAAGAAGAAGAAGAAAACAAAAGACACGAATGAATATGTAATAATAAGGCAAATGAACAAAAGAAGCGATATTCAGATAATACAACACGACAACATATTCAACTGAGGAGATGAAAATAAAGGCAGTTTAGGCATTCAAATAGGCATAAAATGGTCATTTTAAGTCATTAAATTAACAACGCATGACTTGCCTTGTCCAGAGAGGTCAAAGGAACGGGTGTAGGCAGTCTTCCCATCGTGAATCTCAATGGTGTACTGGCCCTTCTCCCTATCAGTAGGCTCACAGATCTGCATCCAGGCCATTTCGGACGTGCCTCCGATCCTCATCCTCTCCGAAGAGGCGATTTTACTTTCCCTAAAACACGAAAAAACAAGACTCAACACTACGATCCTAAAATTCAAGCATCGACAGTCATGGCTTATATTATGATCGGTTATTCTATTTGCCCGATGCACTCGGTTGAATCGAACTGCAGGTATGAGCGTGCACTGAGGAGCCTTGTAAAACTCTCGGATTAACAGAAAACGTGAGTACTTGTGGAACCAGCTGGTCTTCATTTCCTCTGTGTAGTATTTCATATAGCACTGCAGTCTGATGCCCTCTGGTGTGCACTGCAGCATCAGTTCAGAGGCAGAAGAGCCTGCAACAAACCAGGAACCGTGTTTAGAAGCCAGACCCAGGTTTATACTCGGGGTCTAGTATATTCTCATTCTCCATACTCATGCTCATTCACTGAGGACCGTGAAAGTGTGCAACGGCGCAGCTGTACCGAGAGTAGATTTCCTTTTCAGCACAAAACATTCTCAATGGCTTTGAAATTTCCACAATACTAAAGTTCTATTGCTCCGAATATGGCTTTGGATATAAAGAAAAGAAAATAAGATTACAGATTAAATGAAATGAGAATGAATTAAAGTAGGATAAAGGCTTGGTTCTAATAGGCTTCCTTCAGGATTAGTACAGGCGTGTGAGTAAAAGCTTTCGAATGCAGTCAGCGTACCAGAAACGTGGGCGATGGCGCTGATGATATCGTCAAATACTACACGGAGAAAGAAAAAAGAAAAGGGGATTAGATTATCCATTTGAAATAGGACAGAAAATGCGAAGCAAGTGAAAAATACTGCATAGGTAAAAGCATTACCTTGGCCAGAAATGTCATAAACAGAAGTATCCTTTCCGCGATCATCGCTCAGCACTGCTTTGTAAATGCCCTGGTCTTTTCTGGAAAACTGTCAGATGGATTAAAGTTATGTTCAAGCTTTAAGCTAAAACATTTGAATTGTTTAAAATATATTTATATATATATATCATTCAGGAAAAAAAACATGTTGAGTTCGTTACCAAGGGGATAGGAAGTGCGCAGGATCCGGACATTGGGTTGGGTGCGACATCGAGAGTGATTTCTTCGTCTTCTTTAAACCAGGTGAACGTGGTGTCTTTCCTCACGTTGGCCAGCTAGAACACGAGCGCATAACATTCTTTGAGACGCAAGTCCTCTGGTGCAGCACAGTATTCAAGACGGTGATGACGGTCACTTTATACATTTATGCCACCGTGTATAGGCTTCGAATAACGTTCGGATAAAACGGATTATCAGGCATGCTTGCTGTACGACGTAGGTGGTCCTCTGCTGAACGTTTTTTAAAAATTTTTTATTTACCTTGCATACGAGCTTAACAGTGCACTCATCATCCACATGGAAAGACAGGTACTCCGAGAAATGTGGACCTGCGTAAGAGAAAGAGAGGGAATAGGAATGTTCGATATGAATTCAATAGGAATGTTCCGCTATTACGCAACTCTGTATTTCTCATCGTGCATGGCGGTAAACTGCAGAGTGGGGTGTGTTTACTGTATGCATCGTTTATAACCTTGTTTCCTGAGGTGTTCTTTTCGCTGAAACTCAGCCTCCTTCAGTGCAGTCTTGAAGACTGGAACCAAACAAACCAAAACAGTGTCACTCCCTTGACCAAGAGTTAGACTAAGAATGCAGACGTAGCTGGACAATGCCGTGTCTCACCATCTCCCACAAGCACCAGGGAGCTTTGGTTCTTGGCTTTTCCGTCATGGACCTGAAGGGTATACGTGCCCTCGTTGGCTCTGGTGAAGTGCTCAATTACCATCTGAATAACTCCAGTGGAAGCATTGTGGCTAATCTTTTGACCCTAATCTCACACACACACACACACACACACACACACACACACACACACGACACATAATAGCACTTAAAATAAAATGAGACATTTGAGAAGGCACTGAACCAAGAGTTTGATCAATGTTCAAGGATACCGGCGTTAGTACATGTTTACGTAGTGAATATGCGCTTTGTTCTTTTCAAGTAACACTCCGTCACAGTGAGGAGGTCACGGTCATGCACGGGACGTGCTCTGTACCTCCGAACTAGTGATCTCCTTATCGTTAACGATGAACCTGTAGGACGCAGCAGAGGACAGCTTCTTGGCCTGCAGCCAGAAACGCACATGACCCTTCTCGAGAACTTCGTAGTTCAGCTCGGTCTTCAGGGGAACAACTGAAATCCCAGAGAAAACAAACAAGTCTTTGTGTGTACAAAGTAGGTGCTGTAAGTGTGGAAAACAACAACAACAACAACAACAACAACAAATTAAACAGATATCTGTACTAACTTGGATGTCTGATGTTGTAGCTGAGGTCGAGCATTTTATTGAGTTCTAAAAAGGAGAGAATAAATCAGATTTAGAGGGACATTTTACACATCTGAAATGGGGAAAAACCAAGTCCTCAATTGGACCTCTGTCACATACCCTCCTCCTTGAGGCTGTAACTAGAGGACACTCCTTCTGTATCCGTCACAGCCACTGAGTAGAGACCCAGGTCGTCCTTCTCAGGGTTGACAAACGTCAGCTTAGAGCTGCAGGCAATACAGTCACATGGTTAGTTCTTACACCAGTAAGATCTGGATGCTTAAAATATTTCAGATGTGTAGCGCAACGCACGTTCTTCCGACAGCTGAGGCGGTGACTCTCTTGGATTCGGTGATTTCTTTGTAGGACTTGGACCAAACAAACTTGGAGTGCTCAGATGTCTCGCAAGCCTCGAAGGACAAGAAGATATCTCCAGTCTCCTCATCCACACCACAGACGATCTCCTTCGTACCTTAGATACAGTCGCGCACGACAAGTAAACATTTTTTTCATTGACTAGAACGCATCATGAACGAACAAAAAAAAAAAAAACGTTAAAAAAACCCCCCCTAAAACTATAATGACTGAATTTGCTTTAAAACAAAAGAAAGGCAAAGTTACCTGGCAGAGCTTTAACACACACAGCCTCAGACACATCTGAGTCCTTCCCTTTACCTGAGGCATTCACTGCACATACTTTAAACACATACGAAGCTCCTGTCTCCAGACCGGTCACCTACATGACAAAACATAGCCGACATTTAGGGCTGTATTTAGAGTTTGTGGATCACAAGACACGACCCCAATTCCAAAAAAAACGTTGGGACGCTGTGTAGAATGTAAACCCGTATGTTACTTACGACAGAACGTAAAAAGCGTATCAAACTGAGGACATGTACCATTTTAAGGGGGGTAATGCAAATTTTGAATTTGATGGCCGCGACACGTCTCAAAAAAAGTTGGGACGGGGGCAACAAAAGGCTGGAAAAGTAAGTGTTAGTAAAAAGAAACAGCTGGAGGAACATTTCGCAACTAATTGGGTTAACTGGCAACAGGTCAATAAGATGATTGGGTATAAATAAAGTATCTTAGAGAGGCGGAGTCTCTCAGAAGTAAAGATGGGATGGAAGCATGTGTTGCTCTAAAACGTGTAAAAACCTTTCAGCATTGATGTCGCCTTTCCAGATGTTCAAGCCACCCATTACATATGCACTAATGCACCGGCAGACACGCAGGCTTATGAACGCAGCGCTGATAATTGGGTTTGTACGTCAATTGACACAAGAGGAAATTTTTTTAAGTGGGTGTGTACCAGGATTTTCCGATTTTTTTTAATGACCCGTTTGAAGCTCTCAGGTTGCCAGATGTTTCCTTGTTAGTGCATGAATGTTTCACTTGTCCATACCTTGCCTGGAAGAACACATACCATGCAACTAGGGAATAAAGCAAAGTTTATATAAGGGAAATGAGAGCCTAAAGACGTATACTGGGAATAGATTGAGGTTGATGAACCGTGAGTCGTGGTAATTTGTCATCTTTGCAAGTCAGTCTCAAGCTGGAATCTATCCACATTAACTGACTGCCAGCCGATAAAATAGCACTAGTGTGTGTGTGTGTGTGTGTGTGTGTGTGTGTGTGTGTGTGTGTGTGTGTGTGTATATATATATATATATCTCGGATCCTAATAATAACAGAGAAGCAGGCGGACCAAAATAAGTCTGAATAAAAACGCTGACTCCTAACAACTACGTTGATGACGATGACGAAAACATGAAGCTTACGGATGGGTTAAATCAATCAACCAATCAATCATTCAGAACTGTTGCTGCGGTTGGGAGTTGCAGCAGAGTCATGAATAATTTATACAATTATTTATTCCATAAGGTCATTTTTAGTTGTCCGTTACCTTCGAGTAACAACGGTTCACAGCCTCAGCATTGACTGCCACAAAGTCAGAGGATCCCTTCTTGGCCATTTCCAGAAAGTAACCTGTGACAGGACAGGCCCCAGTGTAGACTGGAGCCTTCCACTGCACCAGGAGCGAATCATCTCGCACCTCCCAGAAACTGATGTCATACGCTGGGCCTGAAGGTGTGAAACATTATAAGGAAACGCCTAAGGAGGAAACTAACCTGCTCTAACTGGTAGCTCATATTCCAAACCAATAACATTTTTTATAAAGATGCTCTTTTACTCAAAAGTCACAGTCGACCCTGTAAAATACAAGAAAAAAAAAATGAATGAATGCTACGCATGCTTTTACTCATTGCCGGGGATAACGACAAATATTCAAATCATTGTGTTGCTTCATTACTCGAGTACTTTACCATAACTGTACTATTACTACCAGTCTTCAATCAATTACTCTCAATATGGGGATATATCTGTCCGTATTCTGATCGGATAGGCCACGGATTCTCACCAGGCTCAGGCATGGTCCAGGCCTCACATGCGAATGGCACGCTGGGCTCAGATGCCAGGCCGACACCGGCCATGTTGCCAGCTTGAACTTTAAACTCATAGAAGTTTCCAGCGGTCAGATTCTCCACCTGCGTATCGAGTAAAACAGAAGCAGGTTCACAGGGATGCATTGCGCACAGTGTATTGTACACTATCAATCTTCTAGTAGCCATGCTTCGACTGGATATGACCTAACCACACCGTGAAAATATCTTCCCCGCGACTTGCATAAACCCGGTCTTATTTTAATAGTGTGTATACGCTTTATAATATATAACATCTGCTTACCTTATAAACTCTGCTAGTGGCAGGTCTTGAGCTGACCTCCTCCCACAGCACAGAGTCGGCTTCACGTTTGTCCAGGAAGTAGGACGTGATCCTGCTTCCACCGGTGTGTTTAGGGCGTTTCCAGGCGAGGGTCATGGAGGCTCCGTCGCAGCTGAGCAGAGTGATGGCGTACGGGGCAGAGGGAACCGCTGAAAAGCAACGAGACCGAGTTAAGCGACGGGACGCAGGTCTGTCTCGTGATTGGACTGATGGATCAGAACCTTGAACCAGAACAAGGCAATTGATTCTAGATAGCATTCAAGGGTATAAGCATGGACTTGAGTCCACATCCACACCTTAAAACTGTGTGTGAATCATGTCAGTGGAGAGACTGTGGATAATAATCAATAAAAAAAAAAAAAAGTGGGGTTATTAAATGGTAAAGAAAAATTGACTGGAGAGTGAATTTAGTTGTGCTGTTGAGGAACGCATAAAAATTTACACACCCCTTGCAGAATCTGCTAAATGTTAACAGCTGTTTTTAAAAATAAGAAGAAGGATCGTTCACATTGCATTTATTATGTTTTTTATTTAGTCCTACCCTGAATAAGCCATTTCACATAACAGATGTTTACATCTAGTCCACGAGACAAGATAATAGCTGAATTTAGACACATGAACCAGTTCAAAAGTTTACACACGCTTGATTATTAACCCTCTTACCTCGTATGGCCGAAAAACCGGCTTGCCTGTCTTTGATCTATTCCCGTAAGGACGATATAACAGCTCGGTCGTCTATGTAAAATACCGGTAAGGCCGATATAAAGGCTTTACAGTGTAAACGTTATCCCCGTAAGGCCGGTGCACCGGCATTACTCTGCTATGATTCCTTACTTATTTAATTATTATTTTTTGACCCGGAAGGTTGATGACGTCATGAGGTCACGACGTGATTACGTTATTACGCCGGCATTACGATGAAGCTGATCAAAGCGTGAATATTGGTGTAATAGTAAAAGTGAACTAAAAATGCCAAAGCGAAAAGCTAATCGTGTTCCAGCTAAAGTTACACCTACAGTGAACACAGGTACATCTAAAACAGTGAAAAAAAGAGAAAACAGACACAGTTACACAGGTGAGAGCGAGGATTCTAGATAGTGACCGCAGTGAGAGTTCAGGCGATGCTGAAACCGAAACTGATAGTGACCCAAACTCTCCTGATTCAGACCCTGATCTGATCCATCTTCAGCATCAACCAGTGCGACTGACACCGCAGGGGTTTGGAGTCATAACCTGACCATTTCTGTGCATTCGTGAAAACACTACCTGCTGGTCTGATTATCACCAGAAACTTGACTTTTGGCGCAAAAATACATTTATTTATTTATTTATTATTTACATGAATTTATTCAAAGGCATTGACCACGCTGATGCTCGTATGGTACTTTTAAATGAGTAGAAGGATTTTAGCGAGCATTTTTTCGTCATTTCTCGAGTTAAGAATCGTTCTCTAAGTTTAGTAAAAACACTGAACTGCTTCATTTTCAAAGTAAGATTACACAAATACATTATTATAAGTTGTTTCAAGGCCTAAAAATGTTCAAATTAAAATGTTGATTTTGGCCCAGGAGCTCAGGGTTGGCGTGCTGTTTCTCTGGGGAATATAGGGTTATGGGACATAATACTGTGGGAACTTAGGGGTAAGAGGGTTAATACTGTGTGTCATTACCTGGATGAACAGCGACTGTGTTTATGTTGTGTGAGAGTTGTTCACGAGTCCCTTGTTTGTCCTGAGCAGTTAAACTGCCCACTGTTCTTCAGAAAAATCCTCCAGGTCCTGCACATTCTTTACTTTTCCAGCATCTTCTGCATATCTGACTCCTTTTCTAACTGTCGCTATATGACGTTGAGATCCGTTTTTTCACACTGAGGACGACTGAGGGACTCGTACACGACTATTACAAAAGGTACAAACGTTCACTGACGCTCAAGAAGGCGACATGATACATTAAGAACCAGGGGGTGTAAACTTTTGAACAGGATTATTGGAGTAAACTCTTATTAAAGATCTCATTTGTTTCCATTTAGCACTGCCCTTCAGAAGCTACATATCTACATGTTTCCCAGACGACAAAATAATGTAAAATTAAAGAATTTACACCAATCATACTGTCTCACTTACTATTATTATTATTATTATTATTATTATTTAAAATTCTGAATATTTTCCAGATTCTGCAGGGGGGGTATGTACATTTATGAGCACAGCTGTATATACATACATACATATATACATTACCATACAGTATACAATAACAAACCGACATCGATAATCTAATAATCCACATGTAATCTGCTTTACTGTTTTTTTTTTAGCATATATTTGCATTGGGTACAACTTAACCAGTAGCAAATGAACATAAAAGAAGAATATAACCCAAAGAAATCTAGCTACATGCTTACCGAGAGCAGCGTCAATGAAGAGTGGAGCAGACTCCTGAGACTCTTCACTCAGACCATAGGCATTCACTGCCTGGACACGGAATATATACGTATCACCAGCAGTCAGGCCATGGACCACAAACCTGTCCAGATACATATTCAGCCTTAGTTTACCCTCTGTCTATTAAAGAAGTGAGGCATGTCAGATAAAAAATAATCCACGTGTGTGTGTGTGTGTGTGTATATATATATACACACACACACACACACACACACACACACACACACACACACACAGAGATGTTACCTGGTGTGCTTGTAGGGCCTGTGATTGCAGGGCGCCCAAGTCTTGGAGCCAACAACACAGCAATCCACATAATAACCCATGAGGTTTTTGCCCTGTTTGGGCGGATCCCACTGTACAAACGCAGACGTTTTGGTGTTTCTAGAAGCGATGACCTTACCCGGAGCGGAGGGAACTCCTGCAGGAAAAACGACAAATGAGAATAATACCAACGAAATCATGAAGAACCCCCCCAACCCCCGGAGCAAAGCAATGTTAATTATACTCCTGCTTTGATACTGGGACGTCTGGGAACCTGCGTTCAGCGTTTGTGTTCGAATTCGTCCCATGTTACTCGACTTTCCTTCTTTCCGAAGAAAACGGTGACCCGAGACATATTGAAATGCAAAGTATTACAACGCAAACTCTCTCACATGGTGAGTGCAGAAGTCTTTAGAGGAGGCTGTGCCGTTGAGGTGAGGTGTTCTCAAACTGGAAAAGACTGACATGCTCTGTGTTTGAGTGACGCAGCCTGAACGTACGATTTTCATGCGGTTTTCACGTTAAAATTCAAAATCTGTGTGAAACTGGCTTCAGTTGGTGGTGGTGGGTGGTGGTGATGGTGGTGGTGGTGGTGGGGGGGTGATGTGGCTACATGGTTATGTTGGTCACAATAAAACTATAGTGAGCGTCTGTCCTCTTCATGATTTGTTCATAACCGAAACGTGGTGATTCATACATACCGATGCTTGGAACGCAGCCTGAAAAATATGTCATGAGACAAGTTTATCAAAGAAGCTCTTGAAGACGAATCACAGTAAGAGTCAAGAAATTTCATCTGTGGTTAGAATCTTAAAGAAAGCCGTCGAAATTTGGCTGGGTTTTTTCCGTAGTAATACTATAAACCTTCCAAAATATTAACGCTTTCGCCGTCTAAATTCTACAGGACGGCGTTTACGATTAAGGAAAAGCCGCTTACCGTAAGCGTCTGCCTTCTGGACGAGAGCCGAGGGCTCTGATGGTTCGCTCGGGCCGTACTTGTTGACTGTGATAACGCGGAAACGGTACGCTTTCGTGTCCTCCAGATCGTACAGAGGGTAACGTGGCGAGCGTATTTGTACGCCCGTGTTGACTCTCTGCCACGAGTTACTGTCACCCAGCGACTGAGGGACAAGTGCAAAGTCAGCCAGGGCAAAGAGCAGGTCAGGAATTAAAATGATTCCTGCAGGCTGTTTCGGTGGTTCAGAAAGGCTAAGAAACTAGCATGCTATTAATATATAATAACTGCTGACTCATTTAGACCAAAAACATGAATATACATAGAACAGCTCTAAGGTCTTTGAATCATATCAGTTATTAAAGAGTTGAAAGAAGCAGTCTTCCTGTTAGAACACTTCCTCGAGTCGGCGATTAGTGTTTTTAAAATTTTTTTTTTTACAGGAACCGAGTTCAACTCGTTCGTTTGCTGTACGAGCCCCGTTTAACAGCCTGAAAAGCTAAACAGCCGCACACGTACGGTACACACACTCACACACCTTCTCAACGAGGTACCACACAGTTGCCCGTCCTCGGGGAATGGGTGGCTTCCAGCTCAGAACAATATACGTGTGATTTATTTCAGTAGCATGCACGTCTGTCGGGGGCTCCGGCAACGTAACGTACGCTAAATAAGAACAGATCAGGGATTGATTTGGAAATATAACTACATACATTTTTACTACATTTATTTATTTTTTGTGGTGATTCTTACTGGACAAGGTAAATATTTGGTTTCGATTACTCTTCAATTGTGTTTGGAGTAAAAAAAAAAGAAACAAATGAAACAGTTAAATATACACTCCCGGTCATTCTTTATTTTTGATTATTTCCCGACATTTTAGAAGAATAATTAAGTCATCAAAACTCAAAGTTCACAAATGGAACTATGGGAATTATGTTGTGATAAAAGAAAATCCAAAATAAATCAAGATAATGTAATATTTTTGCATCTTCAAAAGGGTCATATCAACAGCGAACCAGTGACTACATTTCCCATACTGCACTGCGGCCTACAAACATGGCCGCCATGGACTGCAATTCCCAGACCCCCCACACACACACACAGAACACTCACACTCATTCTAATCACGCACACCTGCACCCAAATCACAGCACTCACAACCACGCTATAAAAGAGACTTTGTGAACACTATGACTTCGCGAAGTATTACGCTCAGTTGCATCGTCTCTGTCGTATTTCCTTCCATGAGCTTTTCCTTTCATGGATGCTTTTCTGGTGATGGACTTTGTTTACCCTTTTGATCTCGATTCTCTGTTCTGCCTAGGTTTCCATGTTTCACTGATCGCTTGACCCTATCCTGCCTTGCACTGTGTTTTCTACTTGATCCTTTGTACTTCGTATTGTTTTATTAAACTGCCATACCTGCGCTTGCTTCCGTCTCAGCCTCCATTAAGTGACACAAAGTAGACCCCTTTTTTGCATAGAATTTCCAGAAATGTATTCTTGGCATTTTCTCGACCGATTTCTTGAGGAATCTCCCGGAGATGCTTTTTAAACAGTATTAAAGGAGTTCCCGCCTATGCAGGACACTTACGTTAGTTTTCTAATGAAAGAAATGAGTATGTTGGCGATGATATTTTTGTCTACGACACCGATTTCAAACATTTAATCATACACCTACAAACTTTTGACCGGTAGTGTATAAAACTTTTATTAAGCTATGAAACGTTTGCATACATCACCTAATTTCAATGAATACAAAAAGGTATTTAAATCAAAATATCAACAAATAGATTAGGCAATTAAAGCAAATGCTACCAAGCGTTTACCTTGTCGTAAAAATGATGACATTTAAATATATATATTACAGTTCACCAAAGATATTAGCTAGATGATTACACCCAATTTTAGGAAAGCGTTTATTGTGAGGATGAACTTTTCCGTGAGCTGACAAAAAACATGGGGAATGTTAATGATGATTGAGGTTTAGTTTTTAAATTATTAATTAATTGCGAGACCAGCCAAAACCTACTGATATATGAAAAAGACCCACTGTAAACTATATATATATATATATATATATTTAATTTTCTTCAAATGCTTCTTTGATAAATAGGATATTATTGAGTATAAACAACCTTACCTCTAATGCTTCATATAGGCGTCATTAACGCGTGCGATTTCAACACCGTACTGTATGTGAACTCGACAGTAAGAATGGATTTCATCATCATGGTGTCAAATCATTTACTCGAAGTAATGTGCGATTAATAAAAGAATATAGAATTTGAACCAAGGATCTTCAGTGATTAAAGTTGTAGGTACAATAGGTACTGACTGCTCTTTATGCTGTATGGAGGAGATGTTCTATGTTAAGATGACTTGTTTTATACAGCGTGATATAACAGACTGGATGAGCATGCAGTTCAGTTGATGAAAAAGATTCAATGATGTATGAGGATGCTAGGACAAATGGGACATTTAGTGTTTGTTTGAAAGGAGTTAGTGGAGATCATTAGCGTATCATAAAGGTACCTCCTTGCAGTTCCTCCTGTCGAATTGCAATATCATACTTCCCCTGGATTTTAATCACTGTTGTGACAGTAAAGATAACTCGTTTCATTTATCCAGGAGGGTAATTTCTACATATTTAATCACGTAAACACAAACATAATACAGCTCGGAATATCATGGCGTGTGATAGCAGTGTGCGATGTGTATATTGTGTGTTTTTAACCCGGTATCAATGAGCCACACACTCCTTACCCCTAACGCCCTGAACCGAAACGATGTGGGCAGATCGAAACCCAGCTGGATCGTTGTCGCAAGTCAGGCCCTACCTTCCACGTCACTTTCCACATCAGCAGCGGTCACTCCAGAGGACATCCTGGAGGGCAGGCTGATGCCCGCGCTGTTCACAGCCCGGACCCGGAAGTGATAGGAATCCCCCTCGGTGAGCCCATGCACAGGAAGCTTGCACACCTTAACGGGAGTGCTGTTGCACTGGACCCAGTCCTTAGTTCCAGACTTGCGTCTGGTGAGGATGACAGGAAATGCCAATATTAAAAATATATATATAATAAATAATAATAATAATAATAATAATAAAATCATACTTAAAGCAATATCTTATATTAACTTGCCACCAACGAAAACACAATGTGCTAACCTATCCACAAAGTAACCAGTGATGTGTGGCTCATTAGTGGTGTTGGGAGGCTTCCAGGAGACGAGGACATAATCCTTATTGGCATCAGAGACTGTGACGTCCATGGGAGCTCCTGGGGCTCCGGCTACTGAGGGCGCAGCATCTGTAAAGACAAACAGAAAAAGAAAAAATAGAAAAGATCTCTCTTTTTTTTCTCTTTTCTTCAAATTGCTTTGATAAGTAGGATATTATTAAGTATAAATAACCTCGTCTCTAATGGTTAATGTAGTGGTCATGGATTCGGTGAAGTAATGCATAAATACATAAGCATATAGTTCATGTTGATACAACAGAGCATCCTGGATATTATCAAAGATTATCAACGGGCTAACAATAGACTAGATCGAACGTTGTGACTTTCCCAAGACATCCCTGTGATGCTCATTAGAATGTGTTGAAGTGGCTGTTTATAAATGTACAAGTATTTCTAGACTTGTAACAGTCTTCGAAGTTCAAATGAAACTGTGTTTCAACATCGCCATTCAGTGGAGCTTTTATTTTCTTCGTTGCAAGCTACTGTTGCCCGTAAACTTTACAAAAAAAAAAAAAAAAAAGGTGCACATCTGTAACAAACCCTTGACAAACAGGTAGGCGCTGTGTTCGGTGGTTCCATCCTTGGTCCAGATGCGCAGCGTGTACAGACCCTCATCATCCTTGTTCAGGTGAGGCAGAGTCAGCTTGGCAGCCCCACCACCGACATGCATCTCAGCCCATCTGGATGGTGTCAGTAGAGTATCTAGATGTGCGTACACACACCCAGTTAGCCGGAGACGGACCCTCACAACAGATCTGACTGGATTTATCTTACAGGCACAGCGGGGGGAAAAAAACGGATTTGAGTTAAGCTTAACGTACTTACCATCTCTATACCACATAACCTCTGGTGGCAGATTAGGAAGGTCAGGCACCACCACCATGTTCGCCACCAGGGTCAACGATTCGCCCTCCGTTCCGAACGTCACTCCAAACCTCTTGAGCAGGGTCACTTCCAGCTTGCTACGCTGGATATCAGAAGGCAAGGGTGCTACGGGGGAATAAACAGAAAATACAAAAAAGTTCGATTCCAGCGTTACCATACGGTTGAATACGGTTCGTCTGGAAAACTGAAGCCGGCTGAGATGTCTTACTCATAAACATTAGTTAATAATCATGTCGTGAGCTATTGACGTGTTAAGTAAAAACACTGCTTTAATATTCTGGGAAAAGCGTTGTACAGGGTACAGCCTTAATCCTGTTTAATGTCACAAACTATACACGACATATGTACCAGAATTCATTGCGAGCTATCGGGAACATTTTAATGCGGCTTATAAAAAGTAAATGATATTACGCCAACGTTCTTGTTGCGATGTTGCATTTACTGCACATATTACTTTGGTCATATATATATTACACGGAAAGATTTTGTAACTGAACATTATATTGAAGGGATCATTATTTAAGCATCCAGGTCTTGAAGTGGGGTCTTTTTTTTTTTTTAAACTAACATTTTTATTGGGTTACTCTCTGTGTAGAGTTTGGCATGCTCACTACAGCAACAGTGAACACTAGACTTAGCTCATAATGGTATCGTATGTTGGTAATGGAGCGTTTTTTAGTTTTTTTTTGTAAGTACGGGTAAATGAGCACAGTTTCGGACCGATACCCAATACCACTATCAGTATCAATGCATCTGATTGAAATAAAGTGAGGATAAATATAGATGACAAGCCATTCGATGTTTGCCAGGCTCTTAGACTGAAAACTAGCATCAGCTGTAAACAAAGCATATTTTCCATGACTTATCATATTATATAGCTTATCTTATAACGGGACACAGGATGACAGAGGATGTTATTTGTAGCTAATGATCTCAAGGAGGCTCTTCAGATCTGGGTGTTAGCCAGAACTTCTCACCTTGGCCTGGAAGATAAGAGCTCTCTGCAGCCCCAGATGGTCCTGCGTGAAAGAATAACAAACCAGTTGGCAACAGTAATGCAGACAAGAAAAGTGACACGAGGACAAGAGGTTAAAAAGGGGCGAAGAGGAGAGAATCTTACTTCTCACACAGACTGTGGCCTTAGAGATGGCCTTTCCCTGAGAGCTGGTAGCCACAGCGCTGTACACAGCAGAATCGGCTATTGTGCATCTAAAAACGAAAGGACGAATGCCTATTAAATGAAGCAAGAATTTACAAACAAATGTCTTGTATCGACCAACATTGAATGAAAGACTCAGTCTTTCAATGTCAATGTGCACAATATTTAAGTAAGATACTTAAGTAGTGGTGTAACGATACGATTCGAATCATGATCCTGGGTTTAGGATTTTGATTCGACTCAGATTCTAAGAATATCTTGAGCAAAATTTGAATGAAGCGATATGAATACTGAAAAGGCTTCTGAATCGTAAACGACACAAAACAATATGCGTTTTTGTTTGTTTGTATAATCTGTAATAAATCGAAAATTGCTACAAACACAGGATTAATGTTATAAACAAGAGTACTACAGGTACACAATATCTTAACATGAAATTAATTCATTCTCCCCCAAATTTTCACGGACTAAACTCGACTGAAACATAATGAGCTCCGCGGCAGAAGTAGAGCTCCAAAGTCGGCTAAAATGCCCGGTTCCTTGTTTGAAAACTACTAACGAGTTCTTTTTAACTGTCATAACATGGCTCATGGTCAGTGCAATGTGGAGCTGTTCCGGTATCGGACTTCACAAGTGCAAATCTCGCAGACTCTCCACGAAAGACCGCGATCACGTGACCAGCATGCCCTCTCTATATTTACCTCTATGGGTTGCACAGCTGCAACTGTTAAACAGTGCAACTGCATTATCGGCACGATTAATAGAATGCTGAAGTCCACCATTATATAAATCACGTTTTCACGATTTTGCATTACGATGCATCGTGTCACGACGTATTGTTACACCCTTATATTTAAGTGATTCACTCATGTCTTTCTTAGAACCGACAAACATCAAATTGGTAATGTGATAAATATACTGGTTTTGTATGCACCAAAATTTTTTACATTACATTTTCATTGTATAGCGTTGTCACAAAGCAGCTTTATAGATATCCGGGTGTAGATTTATACTTAGAGTCGTAACGAGCAAGTCAGAGGCTACAGTGGAAAGGAAAGGAAACCCCTCCCTCCTTTTGGGTGGCCGTGTATAGTGGGATTATAAATCATTACGCTTCCACAAAAATCCTGGTTAGATTAACCACTGAAACGGGGAAAGATTTAGCCGCAAACCTCTTTTGGGAAACTCTGGGACCGTCCACAACAATAAAACATAGTGTAAAGCTGACCCGTTTATAACATTCTCGAAAATACTCTAAACTGTCGATTTCATTTGTTCTACAACCTTGCAAAGAACAAAGTAAAACAGTTAGAAGAAATTCCTTCCATAATCTGTACGTCTTTGAAATAATCTCCGACGGCGTTCGTGTACCGTTGCCTAGGTGCAAGGGTACAACACGGTACAGAACATGATCCCCTGCAGCTAGAGCACACTGGACCGGGAGAGAGATCTTAAAAATGCACTGCTGGTCTTGAAGGAGAGGCCAGGGTGTGAGAATAGAAAGAAGAAATGTGACCTTCAGTCTGCGCTGCCTATTTTAAAGTCTCTCAGCTGCCTCGGCACCAAAAACCGACAGTTTCCGTGATCACCAGGCAACTCTTCCTCTAATTTCAAGTCGTTTTGGGTTGTTTTGGAAAGACTGAGGGAAATAGCACTTTAGAAACGAAATCGCTTTTTTGAAACTGAAAGAGCATTCGCTTGACTGGTGACACGACCAGAGAGAGTCTCACTACTGTCACTTTGGAGTGGACGGGACTCGGATGTCAGGCATTCCGGCATTAAATGACACACAGCTCAGCAGTAAGGAACGAACAGCTGAGGTGTCTTGTAGATGAGGGAAGGTCCAATCTGAGACCAAATAAGAAACTTTCACTGTGACAGGGACGCCATTCACTCGCTCTGGCTAAAGCACTATGCACTTTGAGAGCTTGTAGCGAAGGTCCAGTCTTTTCTTGGCTTCAGTTCTACATATGTGATGGCCAGTTTTTTTTTTGATTAGCCAGGCTTTTGGAGTTTGTGTCTTATGAAGCTCTTGAATGGTTTTAACATTTATGGCATTTAGCAGACACCCTCATCCAGGGGCAACTTACAATTTTTTTTTTAATATAAATGAGCAGTTGAGGGTTTAGGTCCTTGCTGAAGGGCCCAGCAGTGGCAGCTTGGTGGTGCTGGGATTTTGAACTCATGATCTTCCAATCAGAACTCTAATGTCTTTATCACCGCTCTCTCTCTTTTATATATTTTATATATATATATATATATATGTATATATATATATATATATATATATATATATATATATATATATATATATATATATATATATATATAGAGAGAGAGAGAATAGATATAGAGGTTTAATAATGTTATATATGGTTTATTGTAATCCTATAACAGGAAATACCAGACCAGTTTGTTAACATTGAAGATATTGTCAGATAAGATGATTGCTGGGATAGGTTCATACCTGCTAATAATCAGACTGTGAACTCCGTATTTGTTTTCGATTTTGTATTTTCCGGGTGCACTCAGAGGGTCAACGGGAACGCCACTCTTATACCTGCAAACGTACAAGACAGTCTGAGATCCTGAGGACCACATGGATGGTACATCGTAATTAGCATTTTAACATAGTGCGTAAGAGTAAAATAACTTTTTTTTTTAAGAGAATATTTTAACTAGAATCATGTGCATTGGATTCATGGATTCTTTGAAAAGAAAAAAAAAAAGGTTCCTCCAGGGTTAACTATCTAAAGGGGTTCTAATGGAAACCTCTTCTGAAACTCAGTAGTAAGTTTCTACATTGAAACTTTCAAAGTTCCTTAAGAAAGACATCTACATTTTACTATGAATCTGAAACTCAGTTGAAATAAACAACAACAACAACGTGTTGCCTGTACTTAATAATAAAGTACAAACCATTGGACGATGGGAGTGGGGGTGCCAGAGACAGTGCAGAAGAGCTTGACTGGAGTCTTCTCCCACACAGTATGAGATCTCAGACCCAACAGGAAGTCTGGGACTTTAGGAATCTCAATAGGAAGCTCTTTCCTGATGTACTTCATTGCTCTCACCTGTGACAGACGGACGAACAGCCTATTCAAAATGACTGCCATTGGTAGAACAACAAGCCTGGATGGACATTTACCATTAAAATGTCGGAAGAGTTAAGAATCATACAACCGCTACTCTGGTAAAGTAACGACAAATATTCTACAGCCAATATGTATTGAAGAGTCACGGGATGCTGCAGTATGCGCGTTTCTCCGGCAATACACTATAATATAATCTAATAAATCTTAAAATCTGAAGGAAAGGGATTCACCTCATTTGTAATCTCAATGTTCAGCACTTGCTCGTGAGTGGAAACCCTCATATTGTGCAGCTCTTCCTGCAGGGTAGTCAGATTTCTCTCAAGATGAGAGGACACACGCTGATACTCCTCCATTCCTTCAGGTTGCCTAGAACACAAATACACACACACACACACACACACACACACACACTTAGAAATATATGCAATGCTGGTAAGCTGGTATGAAATGTAGCTGCATGTAGAGGCAGTCCTTCTCTCCATATACACAAACGCAGAGGAACAAACAGTTGTTTCTCCAAGAATCTGATCCATCATCAAGTGTACACGCGGAACAGTGCAAAGACAAACAACGTGCAAGGACAATAAGTCACATACTGCAGCACAATACAATAAATCCGCAAGACAGTAGAGGACAAGACGTGCACTGGACAATGCCCTACATGACACAACTCAGCAATTAGGGACAACAAAAATCATCGTTCAGAATTCATACCGAACACATACTACAGTATGTACAACACCGAGCTACATTTTAGTCTGAATTACGTGTTCAAATGTACAAACACAGGGAGAGAACATTCATTCGTTCGTACATTAGATACAGTGAAGACGTCACACTGCAGAAGGGATATTGTTTAGACCTCCAGTTAATCTGGATACTGGTTCAGGTGTTTTCTGACACTCTTAAAATAGCCTCAGGCTCTTAAAACGGTCTCACCTCGTCCTGAAGGGTGGCACCGTATAGGCTGGTTCCGCCATAACCTCAGTGGCCTCGACCTGCTGCTTCTTCGTCGACCTGGTGCTTGATTTCCTGTCCAAATACCAACGAACACCATGCGTTTTATAACACACGCAATGTAACAACAGCTACAAGCGGGTCTTTAAAGCAACTATTTTTGTTTTTTATTATCGCGACTGCGCCGTTATGTGCTCACAAAGCCAAGTTTGTTTTGGTAATAGACAGCAATGTATTTCTGAGCAGATGTTGGGATTACAATAAAGCAACGAGAGGCTAGCCGCTCTATCTTGTCACTCCTTGATACAAAAAAACCAAAAAACGACCAGTTAACCTATATAAGCAAACCCCAGATTCAATCTTCATTCAAAGAGCTAGAAAAAGTCATCTGGTGACCTAAAATGGTCAAACGTTTGAATGCACATACATTCTATATGCCCAAATGTGTGAGGACACCTGACCGTCACACCCATATGTGCCCGTTTTAAACATGGAGTTGACCCCCCCCCCTTCACTGCCACTCTTCTGGGAAGGTTTTCCACTAGATTTTGGAAGATTTAGGTCTGTTGGGATTTGTGCTCATTCAGCTACAAGAGGTCGGACCTTGTTGTCAAGTGAGGAGGCCTGGGGTGCAGTTGGTGTTCCAGTTCATCCCAAAGGTTCTCAGTGGGGTTCAGGTAGGCGTCCGTGCAGCAAACTCAAGTTCTTCCACTTGGTCTCAACCCTGGCAAACCATGTCTTCATGGATGTCGCTTTGTACACAGGGACACTGTCATGATGAGACACGTTCGGGCTTTTTAGTTGTATGGAAATGCTATACAAACCAATGTGTGCTTCCAACATTGGTGCAACAGCTGTGTGAGAAAGAACCACTTATAGGTGTGATGGTCAGGTGTCCTTAAACCTTTGGCCACGTAGTGTACGTTTACGACCAGCTGCATTTTAATCTCCTATTCTTGTGTTATTCTCTTACTGGGAAGTGATGCACATGCATTATGCGAGGCCACCTAACTGACTTGTGCATAACGTCAGTCAAAGACAAACTCGAAACTTTTAGGAAACACCTCAGGAGCAGTAGGTGCGATCATTAATTCATATTCTTTTCACAAATTTTACGGGGTTTCGAGACTTATCGAGAACATTATAGCGTCTTTCTTTCATCAAGGACCAGCGACTCCTGGGTCAGCCTCTGCCAAGTCACTAGGCTTCTTGAAAGAGTGCAAAGGGAAGCAGCATTAGTTACAGCCAATGCTGTAAGCCTATTAAGCCATCGCTATACACACTCAGCAGCGTTCAGTCCAGTCCAGCTGATGTCCCATACCTCGATGAGATCTGCTGCTTTGAGCTGGAATACTGATGTCCAACCCGTGTCTGTGTTTTCTGATAAAACGGCATGGCCCTCGTAGGCATGTCAGGAAAACTTCAAACAAAGACCCGACAATCATACCATAGGCTACTGAACATAGCTCGATACATTCTTGTAATTATTCCAACTTTATCAAATTTATAATAATGTTAATGGTGGAATCGAACGGCGATATGATATGAAATGGCAAAAATATTACATTATGACACTTGAAAACAAAAGGGAAAATGAAACATTACGGACAAAACTAACATTTACAAGTCGCAGTGATTAACAATGCGTCACTATAATCACTATAACAGTACGATGATATGTGCGATACGCTGTGAAAACCCCGAATGAGATGGAAGTTATCACGATTATAGATATTACATTGCCCTATCAGCCAGCATCCCGGTTTCCAGTGCATCCCGGTATAAAATGATGTCATTACTGTGTTTGCTTAGATCACGGAAGACTTCTGTGGCTTATCGAAATTATGTAGGAAGTGTTTTCATGCCAAGGTCTAGACTTGGAAGTAACGTATATCCTCACTATCCATGACACGAACATTTATACCACAACACCATTGATTTATTGATTCTGATTGGTCAGGAGGTGTTTATTCCTTTACACCCACCCCCCGATGAAACTTTTTATACTCTAAATTAAAGCGGCGTGATGTTAAGCGAGAGTTTAATTTGTGGCCTGGACGTTTGCGGAAGTAAAACCGAGGCGTTTTAGAAAGGTCTGGAGCGGCGTTCTCTGTTAGATCGAATAAATGAATCCCTTTTGCGGAAGACTATGAGCTTTGACTAGGAATCTCTGCAGATCTTATACCTGCACGAACAGATTCATAACACACTTAAGGAAAGGGAAAAGATTAAAAAGCCTCATATGGCCGCTTTAAACACAGCAGCTGTCTCTGCACAACGGGCTAACTTTCTGATCGCTGAAAACATTTCGAATGTCACACGATATAAGACAGCAAAAGCTTAGTCTAGTCTTATAACGTTATTTAAAAAACAGAGAGTATATAAAAGAGTATATATATATAAAAAATATATATATATATAAATAAAATATTTATGTACGAATGCTATTACTGAACCAAATTATGTTTCTCGAGCTAGACAGGTGTGTGGAGCAAACAGCAAAAATCTAGTACTTTGGTTGTTTGACTAAATCTACTACAAAATTGTGTGCATGTGTAATATATATATATATATATATATATATATATATATATATATATATATATATATATATATATATATTTCTGAAGTTCTAATGTAATACTCTGCCTTCAATCTTTGGGCTCTTACCTGATTCAGATACTATCACAAAGTTAAACAAAACCATGCCCTGAGGTAGAAAGTAATAGATCATTTAAATAATAATAATAAAAATTATATATATATATATATATATATATATATATATATATATATATATATATATATATATAAAAGATAAGTGTGTGTGTGTTTGTTGTACAGTACCAGAGACCACCGGAGTTAGTGTATATGAATTAGATCTACAGCACTGTGCTGAATCGGTAGTTCTAGCACTTTCTCCAGTTACTAAGCAGCTTTAAAGTGTAAAGCCATAGAAACGCTTAGATTTGGTGTAAAGGGGAAACTTGTGTTCGCTTTCGCTCGAAATATTGCCATTTTAAATAGCAAAATGCTGCGTAATAGAACACGGAAAAGGACGTCAAAGCTTGTAATTAATTAATCAACGACCAAACAGAGCTTAGATAATGTTCATGACCATGACCATGACCAAGCTGATATCGGAGACAACATGATTAGCGAATTGTATTGTTTTAACCGTGGCACTTGGGTTGAAACAGAAGTCCAGGTGTGAGAGGTGTTCTTGAGTATTCACGATGACAGAATAGTAAGAGTATTTATATATAAATATATATAAATATATATTAAAGTCGACTTACCGTTGGAGGAGTGAACGGTGCTGAGAGTCAGGTCAGCCTGAGAGCACTTGGAGGCGTCTTGCTGACCGTAACAAAAATAATGCCACTCGCTCAGACGAAGCCTTGCTTCTCTCTTCCATCCCATGTATGGTGACACTTCAGACTATATATAGCGTTTACCTCCATGTTCAAATCTCATTTCTCTGTCCTTTAGCTAAAGGATGAGGAGCAGGTTCCTGCTGGATGAAGGCCGACGTGCGCTTAGGTGTTTATACTGTATGAGACTGGTGGAAAACACAAAGAGTATCCGTAATTGGAAATGATAAACGGTTATACTAAGTTTATTGAAAGCATTTCCACACATTGCAACCAACATAGTGTAGATTTGGTTTATTTCTTGATTATTTTTTTGTTGTTTGACTACGTTCACTGAGTGCCTGAGCACCAGGCTAAAATGGCGGGTTGGTTTAGGAGCTAGGTTTACATTACATCTACCAGCATCCAGCACAAAAATCTGACTTTATTTATTTACTACGTCTTGCCATGGAGTCCTTTTTAGGGTTCTTTTTATGCACCCTGCCTCCTGCACCAGTTGCCAATGACTATTTTTAACACAAGATTGAAGTTTCAGAGCCGGTGCCTGATATCCTCACCACTTACTGTACTTGGGATGTTTGGCTTGTGGACGAGTCGGCTCACTGAACCGGCTCTTTTAGATGAGAACCGACCCGTATGATAAACGAGCCAAGTTCCCGTCTTTGTATAACTCTTGCAGGGGGATTTAATCGCAGTGCTAAAATTGAAACCTTTCGGCGTGTGAACTGGTTGTTAGTGAGTTTCACGGCAAAGGGAGGGGATCTGTTAGGAGGAGCAATGGAAATGAATCTTCTTAATGAATCACGGATAAGGCAGGTAGAATAGGGATGCTGAGTGTAGTAGTTAGTGCACATTTAAAATGTATTTAAGGAGATGTTTTATAACGTAATGCAAAGTAAGGGGTTTGTGAAGAAAAAAAAACATTTCAGGTATTGTTAGGTGAGGAAGAACGGTCACTGATTCGTTTTTGTTCGAAAGAGTCGATTCGTCTTGGTGATCTGAGCCGAATGATCTGACTCTCTGAAAAGGCCTGGTATACACATCACTAGCATTTACAAAGTAAAACTGATCACATGGAAATTCTTTCTTTCTTTATTTTAAAATCCCTTATTTTATGAAACTTGTTCAGGTCAATATATTTGACTTTTTCAGTTATTTTATACACACAAGCAATTTCATCATGCCCTTTACATGCTGATGATCTGCGCTCAAGGTTAAAACCTAAATTAAATGATCGAAACTGGACAATTTGGGCATCCAAGTCATATGAACTGGGCAGTTTCGCCCTCTAGGGGTTGAAGTCTGGTAAAACACTGCATAATCCACCAACAAAAAGAAAACCTCAAACATCAGACCATTCCGACAGCATTTTATTGAGTGAGTTTGATTAAGAAAATGACCACTGCATAGTTAATTAACAAATCAGACATTCGCTTTAGTTCATATTTTGAATCAGGGCCATATGAAAACCTGAGCAGGATCACATTATTATCAGATTTGTGATTTCAGGAAGACTCTTTGGTTGTCATTCATCGAAAAGAAAATCAGAATATAAGAAAAAGCCTAAAAGAATATTTACAGATCATATACAACATCCATCCCTGTGCTGTCTGAGTGCTGCTTCGGCATATTCTCTCAAAAATTCTTTACAAAAACGCCCTCATGTTGTGCTTGGATTCGTAAGCAGTCCGCAAAGGAAAACGAATTTAAAGTGCATTACATATCAGTAGTTTTGAGTGCAAAGAATAATAGAAGTAAACTCTGTTAGGCCACGTATCATATAAAGGCATCCAATACATTCGACAGTCACGGAGTTCCGGTGCTGTAAATACTCTATAGAAGTGTGGTATAATGGCTGTATTATGTGTAACATGCAGCTGAGTTTTGAGTGGTATGTTAGAAGGTGCACGATTATACACGTGCGCTTATGGAAACTGCTTTTTGTAATGAAGTATTTAGATGCGCATACTGAAGCTGGACCGAACCATCTATAAGGCTAAATGGGTGTAAGCTGTCCTTGGAGATTTGACCAATTAAAAACCTCGATCTGGTCGCGAGGCAGAATCGGTTCAACGAATTTACCGAGTCGCTGAGCTAAAGTAAACGGTGATTAAAGCAGACCCTGCACAAAAACAGTAGGAGTGGGTCAGAACTGGTGGCACAGTAGTTTGATATTTTACAGAACAGGTGTAAAATATTAGTAGAAACCAAACGCACACAAGAAGAAAGGCATTAAAGCTTTAAAAACCATCCCAGTTTGGCATTAAGTGCAATTAATTCCTATTCAGAAGAGAAAAAAATAATAAAAACCCTGGTCAGGCCTAAAATTCAATCCGAGGATGCCACAGAACGGCACAAACAAACAAACTAACTAACAAACACATAAAAAAAGAAACCACAGCATGTCCAATATTTGGCAGTCGTCTTATTAAAATATACAAAAAAAAAATTCATGAAGGAAATTTAAATAAAAAACTGCCAAGTTTAAGCATATCTACAAAATCATTGGACATTCCTTTAGTATATTAATTGCAAACCCTGCAGCTGTTGGGCTGATCCGTATTAACAGTGAAATCGGACATGAACTCCTTTTGGTTGAGACGGGTGTTTGAATGTGTCGAGTCCTAACACTGGAAGGCACAGGAAACTGCTTTTGCTTTGTCGCGGTTTACCAACCGCACGGTAAACGCTCAATCAGTCTCTGCTATCATACTGCCGCTGTCTGCTTCGTCGTAATTCCTCCGGTAGCGTACTGTAGAGGTGTAGCGGTGCCGGGTCTTTTTATACAGGACGAAGACCACGACGGCAGCGACGCAGAGCAGCACGATGATGAAAAAAACCAAGGCCACGGGAGTACCTTGCGATTCTGGAGCGAGAGGAGAAAGGAGATTCAACGTTAATCCAGGGTACAACATGTGATGCGTAGAACTGTGAATATTTATATATATAAAAAAAAAACAACCCCAAACTTATCCTTACAACTGAATCTTCCTGACCTAATAGATAGGCGGTGCGTAAAGAAGAAAACATGACGGGGCAGTTATAGGAAAATAAATCACCCGTGGGGTGAGGTGGTGTGATCGAACCCGACGTGAAGTGAAGTGAAGTGGAGCTACTGTGCACACCGTGACGTTTTATTTCTTTTACGATTTACCAACGCATACTTTCCATTGATCACATTTATGTGAAAACTTACAGCTTCACCTCCAACACTGGAGACGCTTTCCAAATACGTCAAATAATCATCTCCTCACTGATAATCCACCGCATCAACAATTCCACTAGAGCTGCAACAACTAATCGATAAAATCGATTCTGAAAATCGTTTTCAACGAATCTCATTATCGATTAGTCGGTCTGCGCGTGGTACATTTACTCATTACGTTACTGCTGTTCCGAAAACACGCTAAGGTTGTGTCCCAGATGACATACTATACACTTACACTATGCGTTATATACTCGACGTCAAGCGCAGTGTTTCCGCGAACCCCCCAGTGTTCAGTGGTGCAATTGCAGGGTGTCTGTAGGAAAGTTTTTAAAATGTTTAAATAATATTATATATTTTTTTTGTTAAATGGATCAAAATATATTACAATGAGATGTTTTAAAATTATTAAATTTGGTTATTCATTGACGGATTCATTTTAAATTTTATTTACAAGTGAAATGATAAGTTGCAAAAACCTATGAGACAAGTTCACGTGTCGCATTAATGGATAAAATAAACCAAAGATAATTCAGAGTCAAATTAAATGTCACACCAAAAATAAAATGTAATTATTTATGTATTACTTTTTAAAGATGGAAAAAAAACAACAACACAGAATTAAACTACAGTCCTAAATGAATAATATATATTCTGGTGTGTGTGTATTGGGTTCTTTTCGGTCTTATATAACTGGACTGGTGTAAAGTTTTAGTCTGAAGTTTATATGTTTAACACTCAGTTTGTGAATTTTATTTTACATAAAGGAAAAAAAATGGTACTGAAAGTTTGCCTCGCCCCATCTGATTAATCGAATAAATAAATAATCTAAAGGGTTCACAAACTTTCAAGCACCACTGTGAGATCATCTGAGAACTAGATCAGTGCTGAAACAGAGAAGCGACTTAGACGACTCACTGGAAGGTGCCTTGCAGACGACGCGGCTGCGGCTCTCGGAGCAGCTCGCCGTGCTCCACGATCCGTTCATGGACACCAGGACGGCACAACCGGGGCGGGGCTGAAAGTGTGCCCAGTTGGAGAAGTCTACCTCACTACCATCCATCCACACAGCGGCTTTATCTGCCAATTTAACGGTTAAACGCCGTTTATTCCGACACCACAACCAATGTACATTTATTTGAAGCAACAAGATGACGTATAGATATATAATGCTTTCTAATTCAGTAGTTGTTCCTGCTGGTGCTGTACCTTTGTCGTTTGTTCTTAGCCCCAGCCAAACACGGGAGGTGGCGAGAGGGTTTTCGGCGACGTGCCGTGTGACAAAGTCGTTCTCGTCCATGCTCTTAATGGTCAGAAGCTGAGAGGAGGGTTCTGGAAATCATAAAAGAGGATATAGTTACACAAACGAAACTCAGACAGAGCCGAAGCGTGTTTTTCCGTTTAAAATAGGAAACATTTCAACAATAATATATACAGAACAGGTTTACACACCGCCGGTCAAAAGTTTGTGGACACTCGACTGAAATGTTTCTCATGATCTTAAAAACCCTTTGATCTGAAGGTGTATGATTAAATGTGTGAAATCGGTGCCGTAGACAAAAATATAAATCGTGCCGACGTATTCATTCCTTTCATTAGAAATCTAACATTTTATTTACAAAAAAACCCTTGATTTTTTTATATACAGAAGACTCGGAGAGAAATATTCTGAAAAGCAGCTGGTAAGTGTCGAGCGTCGGTGTGAACTCCTTTAATCCTGTTTAAAAAGCATCTCAGGGAGATTCCTCAAGAAATCTGTTGAGAAAACGCCAAGAATACATTTCTGGAAATTCTATGGAAAAAAGGGCGTCTACTTTGAAGACGCTAAAATATTAAATTATTCTGATTTTATTTATTTATTTATTTTTATCACAGCATAATTCCCATTGTTCCATTTGTGTTACTCCAGAGTTTTGATCACTTTATTATTCTTGTAAAATGTGGGAAAATAATAAAAATAAAGAATGTGTCTAAACTTTTGACCGGTAGTGTATATGTATTAACATCTACTGTGTTAATAAACATGCTGGGGTATACGGTTTGAACAGCGGACCGTAGGAGGAACCCGGAGAACCCGGAGGAAACCCACGTGAACATGGGGAGAGTATGCACTTCCTCAGTCGGACATTAACCCAAACGAACCCACTGAGCCACCATGCACCCCAACGATGCAGTTTGTGGAAGCTAATCGAATTTTGTTTATTGCTTAACCTTTTGATTTAAAAAAAATTAAAAAATAATAATAATAAATTCACAAAAATCTCCGTGTTCAAAATTCCAAATATCTATGCTGAGTATCTTGTGAATTATTATTATTTTTTGAACAAAATATTAAAAGGTTAAATAACAAAATCAATTTCTTCACAGCGTTCTTTGCTCATATTTACCAAGGGTGCCAATATTAGTGGAGAGCACTGTGCACATTCTGGTTTGATTGCTTGAAGTAATTCTTTAAAAAGTTTCCTAAATGTTTCAGATTTTTTTCATGTATATTTTAAACTATGAGAAAGTACTTGCCCCAAAAGTGATCGTACAGGTACATTAGATCGTACATTAGATCCCATTAGACACTTATTAGAGCCGTTTCTGAGAAAGATCTTTAACTCATCAGAACGATGAAAAGATCCATAGATCATAAGTCATTAAACATCTATAAATCTTTAATGACATTCATTTTGGCATATAGTGCCTACATAGTGTGCGACGTAACGGTGATGTAGTGCCTATGCAGTTAGTCATAATGAATACCAAGCCGATTTTATCTTCGGTCAAACTATACGCTGGTGGATAGAGACGAAACCGCAAGGTCAATACGATCGAAAACGTTCAACGATGTTTTCCCTCGCAAGTAGAAATGCTCTGCTCTTGCAAAGGAAAAGCTTAGTGTTGCACCGCTGCTTTCACTAATATTCATTTAACCGCTAAATAAAAAGCCTAAATGCGATGAAAATCCCCGAGTAGCACCTGTAAAGGGTTAAATCAGCCGAGCTCCCCAAGTAAAACCTTTCGGAATGGGCTTTAAGACGCAAATACATACCCAGTTCCTTACAAACATTTTGTGCGTGGTCAATGGAGAAGACAGAGTAGTTGGACAGGGTCCTGACAATGGCATAACAGTGGTCTTTATACTGGAGCCAGGAAACATCTCCATTGCCCGCAGGACAGTTAACACTGGACCGAGCAGCGGCCACAGACTCTGACAAAAACATTCACAAGAATATATGAGAGTTCTACACTTATCTGCCACTTTAATAGGAACACCTGTACGCCTGCTTATTCATGCAATCAGGAAACTGGTGCGCTCCTGGGATTTCCGCACACGTGCGAGTTCTCTTCAATGTAAGAGTTTACACAGAATGGTCAAAAAAAAAAAAAAAAAAAAAAAAAAAAAAAAAAAAAAAAAAAAAAAAAAAAAAAAAAAAAAAAAAAAAAAAAAAAAAACCTGAGGGAAAAAAAAAAAAAAAAAAGACAGCCCCAAAAAAAAAAAAAAAAAAAAAAAAAAGGTGTAACCTTTAAAAAAAAAAAGAGAAAAAAAAAAACAAAAAAAAAAAAAAAAAACACCCCCCCCCCCCCCCCCCCCAGCCCCAATCGCGGAGTGGTACGTGAAAGAACAGATTCTAGACGCAGGCTGAAAATTCTGAATTTCTCCATTCTGATGTTTGCTAACTGAAGCGCGTGACTTGTATCCGTTTGATTTCGTGCGGTGTGCCGATTGGATAATTCCATGAACGTACAGGTGTACCTAATAAAAGCTTCTTACTCTAAATTGCTTAATCCTCATGATCCTTTCTTAACAATCCTTTCGGCTTAAGAGAATACTGAATTTACAATCAGGAACAAGTTGCCTACAAGGTATCATGTACTTTTACGTCTGGAATACGTATTTTACTTTTGCTGGCGTAACAAATGGCACCCTCCATCTCAGCAAGACAGCTGACTGCAGTCCAGGTGCCTTTAGAGTCCACGTACACACATTTTCTCTCCGAAACGGAGTCTGGACTCAGAAAGCCTTCAGGCTGGAACTGCAACGCCGTCCCATCGGACCACTCGTATGGCCAACCGCTGAACTACAGGAATATCCAAGACAACCTCATCTTATTATACAGGACAAATGCTACAACCATGTACTGAAAACTGAAAAGAAAAAAAATAAAAGTCTAGACCTGTTTACTTACATCTTGCCTGGAAAGACCGGTCCAGAGAGGAAATCCGTCTCGCTGAGCAATCAGTGCCATATCTCGGTTGGTTGTTTCATTGTGAACGCTAACAAGATGGCCACCGTCACTTCCGCATTCCTGCAGGGCCTGATACCAGTTCAGTTTCTTAGCAACCAAGCGGAAGTTATAGCCAGACGGAGTTTTCACATCAGTCGGCTCCTTTTGGTACTCCTCTTTGGGATCTTTAAAAGAAACAAACAGCTTCTGAATAACGTCTCTACAGGCGGTTTCGAATCAGACGCTTTGAATTCACGCCCCCTTCTTTCAATGATCAAACCGTGACTGTTGTGGACTCTTACTGTTTTCAATTTTGCAAACCACAATGGTCCTCTGCTTGAAATTTTTAAAGAGGCCTTCCTGCTCAAACAGGTACCATTCTCCAGACAGACTCAGACCAGCCATGAAGTCCCCCGTGGAGGTCGGTCTTCCATTTTTCCAGTTGGAGTACTGGACGTAGGTCTCGTCGTACCATTTCAGTTTCCCGCCTGTGAAACAGCAGAAAAGTCGTGTGAGCTATAAGAACCCAGTAAAAGCAGACAAAACTAGACTAAATTAGAATAATAATTACTATTATTGTTATTATTGTTATAATAGTCTAGATTTACGAGTACCTTTCTTGTCACTGTACATCCCCAGCCACACAAACGATGCCAAGTCTTTAAACGGCTGAAGCTGGTTTTTAATGAATTCATTCTCCTCTTCATCCCGAATGGTCAGAAGGTCACCAGTTCCAACTGAGGTCAGGAAAAAACAAACAAACAAACAAAACACTAAAGGTTACTCATATAATATAAATGAAACAAACAGCCCCTTTCTCCCTTTTGCTATATTTAGTGATTTTAGTCCATACAGGATTTCGGAGAGTTATTTCGTGATTTATTACAGAAAACTACTCAAATTGAAACAGGTTTATAAAAGTACAAGTCTTCTCCAGACCACTGATGGTCAGTTGTTCAGTATAGGTGGTTGGTTGGTGGTGTTGGTCAGCAGGTCAGTCAGTCAGTGACTTTGAAGTTTTGGAAACGTAAATATTCGTTCGGTATGACCCATACCGAGAAGCTGGCATGTCTGCCGCTCGTTGGCCTTGTCCTGCCATCTCGTGGCCCGGAGCAGAAACGTGTAGCAACTGTTTTTGAATGGGATCCAGTTGGGTCCGTTACTCTTATGTGGACACTCTTTAGTGTTGTTAGAAGGTGTGATGATGTTGTCTATTTTATAAAAAAAAAAAAGGAAAAAAAAAGGAAAAAAAAAAAGAGCGATTAGTTATTACATTTTAATTATTCCAATTACAAGTCTATTAACTGGGGGAGTGCGTTTATGAACAAGCATTCGGACCTTGTGGCATGCCACAGATAGCCCCGTTTAGCTCCTCCCCACATTCTGTGGCCTTCCAGAAGCCATCGGTGTCCAGATAAACGCAACTCCCTACAGCGTCCTCTGAGCCCCAGCGGCTAAACACAGTGTGACTGTGATCAATCCACCGGTACTGCCCATCCTGTCCAAAACACAGCAAGAGGAACAAACCTGAAAAACTAGAGCCTGAAGATTTACAGTGTTGCGCCTTGCCGCTGTTGCGTTTACTTTACGATGAGGCTTGTTTATGTGTGTATATGCATGATTAGGAGACTTTTACATTTCCGCCGTAGAGTCCGATCCAGAGCGGTGCCTGAGCTCTGCTGACGTGTACGGTGAGCACAGCCTGCTGGTACGCGTCAGCCACACTGGCCAGGTTCATGACATTCCTCTTGCACAACTCCAGAGCATCGTACCAGGTCATGCTCTTCTTCAAAACCACCTTAAACGTGTTATTGTTGGCTTGGAACTCACGCTGAGTCACCCTAGGCTCCTCCGGCTTATCTGGGGAAAAAAATAATAATAATAATTTTTATAAAAAATCATCTCTGCTGACTAAATCTTAGAAAGGGCACAGAATTACTACCTGCATAATGCTGGCAGATGGCGACACTCTGCTCATCAGAGCAGGAAGTGTAGTCCCAAGTGCCCAACATGTCCGAATGGGGATCATTAAACACATAGGCACACAGCCCCAAGCCATCCTGCTCAAACAACTATACAAAAAAAGATGAATGTACGTAAGAATCTTTTTCTACCGAGAACGTGGGGATTTTTATTATTTTTTTATGTAAAAGTTACTGGTAATGTATCTAACATCGGAAACAGTGGAACACTTGCATTGATGTACATAAGACGCAGTTGGCCATGGATCAAGGGGTTAAAGTTGTGGTACTTCACTGGCGTGTTGTCCAGCCACTCATTTTCCTTCAAACCAATCCAAAGCTTTTTCGGTTTCCCTGGCAGCAGGGTAGTGATGAAGTCTGGAGACAGAATCAAACACTGGTGCTAGTCTGAACAAGCGATGGAGGGGTGATAAAAAAAAAAAAACCCAACCCGACGGCAGGAGGAACTCGTGGAAGAAGCACGTTGCTGGGATTTACTGTCGTGTCTTAAGTGGAACTCCAGTTCATATAACAAAAACACAGGCGCATCAATTTTGTACGGTTATTATGCATTTGCACCATGGCCTGGTACACGTCACAAGTGCGCTCACCCTGTTCGGCTTGGTCTCGGATAGACGGGAGCGTTCCCCTCAGGCTCTGACACAGCTCGCTAGCCGCTTTAAAACTCAGGAACTGAGGCTTGGTCACTGTGTAACACTGGAAAACACAAAACACGAACGATGAAGTATAAAGAAGCAGCAATTCCACCAGTCATGAGGCCTCCATGCTGCAGAGCAGATTATTGGCAAACCTTGTCCCTGAAGGCAAGTGTGCCCTCCTCGCATGGTTTGCCAGGGGGGTGGGGCTCTTCTGATCCAGCCTCTGAAGACGTGACGTTCAATGTCTCGCACACAAACGGCTGTTTGGCGTTGCATCTTGTCTGGAAATCTGGACAACGTTGAATGTTGAACTATGTGTTATAGGCGGCGTGTTTAATTAAAGAGGAAAGAGGAACAATGACCGTAACTGAGAAGATTAAAAGCATGCAATATTATCTGGTGTACCTGGTGTGAAGGATCCAGGGCTAAGTGAAGTACATCTGCCCAGTAACTTAGTGTGAAAGATGTGCAGACGAGCAAACCTGAAAAACACAGTGATTAGTGGTTCGGCATACCGCTTTTGCGGTATCTGCAATGGGGCAGTGGTGGCTTGGCAGTTAATGGCTCTGGGTTACTGATCGGAAGGTCAGGGGTTCATGCCCCGGCACTGCCTGGCTCTGGGTTACGGATCGGAAGGTCGAGGGTTCAAGCTCTGGCACTGCCTGGCTCTGGGTTACTGATCGGAAGGTCAGGGGTCAAGCTCTGGCACTGCCAGGCTCTGGGTTACTGATCGGAAGGTCAGGGGGTCAAGCTCTGGCACTGCCTGGCTCTGGGTTACTGATCGGAAGGTCGGGGGTTCAAGCTCTGGCACTGCCTGGCTCTGGGTTACTGATCGGAAGGTCAGGGGGTCAAGCTCTGGCACTGCCTGGCTCTGGGTTAATGATCGGAAGGTCGGGGAGTCAAGCTCTGGCACTGCCTGGCTCTGGGTTACTGATCGGAAGGTCAGGGGTTCAAGCTCTGGCACTGCCTGGCTCTGGGTTACTGATCGGAAGGTCAGGGGGTCAAGCTCTGGCACTGCCTGGCTCTGGGTTACAAATCGGAAGGTCGGGGGTTCAAGCTCTGGCACTGCCTGGCTCTGGGTTACTGATCGGAAGGTCAGGGGGTCAAGCTCTGGCACTGCCTGGCTCTGGGTTAATGATCGGAAGGTTGGGGGTTCAAGCTCTGGCACTGCCTGGCTCTGGGTTACAAATCGGAAGGTCGGGGGTTCAAGCTCTGGCACTGCCTGGCTCTGGGTTAATGATCGGAAGGTTGGGGGTTCAAGCTCTGGCACTGCCTGGCTCTGGGTTACAAATCGGAAGGTCGGGGGTTCAAGCTCTGGCACTGCCTGGCTCTGGGTTAATGATCGGAAGGTCGGGGGTTCAAGTTCTGGCACTACCTGGCTCTGGGTTACTGATTGGAAGGTCGGGGGGGTCAAGCCCCAGCACTGCCTGGCTCTGGGTTACTGATCGGAAGGTCGGGGGGTCAAGCCCCGGCACTGCCTGGCTCTGGGTTACTGATCGGAAGGTCTGGGGTTCAAGCCCCGGCACTACCAAGCTGCCACTGTTGGGCCCTTAACTCTCTCTTCTCCAGGGACACTGGAGCATGGCTGACCCTGCGCTCTGACCCCAACATCCTGACATGCTGGGGTATGTGAAAAAAAGAATTTCACTCTGACCAATAAAGACTCATTATCTGGATTCAACAACTGGATTCATACTACTCACCTTAAAGGAATAAGAGGACCAGGTTCACGAAGGTCCACCCACCAATACTCCATACCCGCATGCTTCAAAGAAAAACAAACAAACAAACAAACAAAACAACAATCGGCGTTAAAATGTATGCCTCTCTGTGTGGAGCTAGAGGTTGCAGAGGTGACTACTCATACCTTATAGAGATGTTCGTGTAGATGTCTGGCCGCGTTGAACGTCTGAGGTGTGGCTAGTTTGCTTTTGTTGCTGCTGCAGTATATGCTCGCCTCTTCGTAGGACAACCTCGGCTGGTTCACAAACCAGAACTCCTGTCCGTCCATAAACACCGAGGTGTCATGGTGTCCGTCTGCGGCGTGGAGAAAACATCATAATACACGCGACGCACTGAGATCCATGGAAGAAGAGAAAAAGTTTATACTCTACCTGGATTATACCATTCAGGTTTCTTTGGGGTTTGACCTGGAACACATAATAACAATATAACAGTTTCTCTCATGAGCTGATTCCGAATTGAAATACGTGTACCGAAAACCCTTCCGTGTTTGCGCGTGGCTTACCTTGTGGGATCTGACACACCCACTCCAGCTTAGCGTCGCAGTGAAAGGCTCTGGGGTAAAACTGATTAGGACCTTCCGCCATCAGTGAAATGAACAGCATTATGTAGCGTTTTTTCAGCGACTGGTCAAGAAAAAAAAAACCCCACAGAAAACACGGAACATGTGCAATGATCAAGGACTGCTCGGACGGCTTTGTTGGTTTATTTATAAACACGACGAGCGGGCCGTGCTGTTATATACGTGAACACAACAGGAACTAAATTGCATTGTGGATAAATAAGCAAATGCAAAAAAATACACTGAGGAAAAATACAATTTTGTTGGTTAAGTTGCTGTGGTAGAAGACGAATTTAACACTTTGAGACGTGCTGTTTGAGGAAAATATTAACACTCTGTATCTTTCCTCCACACCGTCCCGTCATGTTTTATTCCTTTCCCAAGACCTATTGACGTCAATAATACTGCTAATCACGGAGCTCACCTTAAACGCAGTGCAGTCTCGGTTATACTCATCATCCTCATGGAACTGTTCTGGAAATATCTTCATGGACACCTGTAACGCAGCAGTTCGGACACGTCATCAAAGCGTCGCTATAGAAAGCACTACTGACTGTTAGTTAAAGAGTTAAAGAATAAACTCTTCAGGCACTTTTTCCAGCAGTTGTTAGCATTAGCGGTAACTCACAGGTTGCCCGTCGCTCCACTCCCATCGGTTGTCGTTGTTTGGATTTCGCCGATTTAAGCCAACCCAGAAGTAGCGATCGTCACTGCACGACATAAACATAAAGCCCGTCAGTGTGTTCAGGACGCGAGTTAGTCAGATGATAGAACTGAAGAATTTGCACGAGCCACAATTTCTTTTTTTCTACAACGTTAGCTACTAGATGCTAAACAAAACTACACGTTCTATGACTATGTAAACAACAACAAAAGAAGCCATTTTTATCGTCAACTTTGCTGCCAGACTTTTACGGCTTGTACATTTGTGTTATAGGATCGTAAAGGAAAAAACAACAAAAAACGCTGACACTGAAGAGTTTCTACACACTTTCGTTATGTTCAACTATTTTTCAGTTTCTGAAATATCAACCATGAGGTGAAATACGAATATTAACCTGCCGTTCATACACACACTCATGTCCCGAGTTTATACGAGTTCCCCGCCTATAAACGGCAGAACTTTATCTGGCCCTGTGCCAGCTCTGCAGCTTCCCTATTCCTTCTGATGGCTCTGAAGCCTTGCTTTTTTTTTTTTTTTTTTTAAACCACGCACTAAATTAAATTTCTGTAGAAAAACAGATGAATAACCCACTCCATCGCTTTCAAAACGTTTCTGAAAGACACCATGCTCTAGCTCTCTTAAATGTTCACGAGTTAAGACTTATGTAGTGTATTTGGAAGCCTGATGAATTAGCTTTAGTATTGAATTTACTTTTATAGTTCACTTTTACACATTCATTTAAAAAAATAATACTAATAAATAAATATAATAAAAAAATAATTCAGTTCAGAAACTGAAACTGAGTTATAGTTACATTTAAATACTGCTTTACATAGTATGGGTATGATACAATGGCAGCCATAGTGTTATTGTGTATATCCACACACTATATGTGGAGAGAGAGTGATGTAGCCAATTCAGAGATGGAGATTATTAGAGGGCCGTGATGGAATTTCATCAGGAAATGATCTTTTACGATAAGTGTCCTGGGATTTTTAATGACCACAGAGTCAGGACCTCAGTTTAACATCTCATCTGAAAGACAGTACTGTTTTTACAGTATTAGAACCAACACAGACCAGTGTGGCCTCACTAATACCACTTCCATCAGCAACCTTAGTTTTGCCCAGGAGGTCTCCCATCCAGGTACAGGCCAGGCTCAACACTGCTTAACTTCTGTGTGAAACCACGTGAGAACTGCAGGGAGATATGGCTCTGGCAAGAAGCAAGTCTTCCAGGGTCTTCCAAGTCTCTACAAGCTCTGCACATCTGGATTTGAGCAGTTGCTCCTATTCTTTATGGCAGATCCTCTCAAGGTCAACCAGATTGGATGGGGAGCATGTGTGAACTGCCATCTATAGGTTCATCCACAGATGTATGGGGATCAAGTCTGGGTTATGGCTGGGCCGCTCAACGTCATACGGATACTTGTGCTTCGGGTCATCGTTGTACTGAAAGCTGAACCTTCACCCTAGTCTAAGGTTGCAATCTTGAGCGGGTTTTCTTCAAGAACCTCTCTGTATTTGTCTCCGTTCCTCCTTCCCTCAATTATGACCAGTCTCCCTGTCCTTGCCACTGAGAAGCACCTCCATATCATCATGCTTCCACCACCATGCTTCACTGTATTACCAGTTGATGAAGAGTACCTGGTTTTCGAATGAATCTCATCAGACCAGAGAAACCTTTTCCTCATGCTCTCAGGGTCATTGAAATGCCTGGCATATGTCTCTTACTCAGGACTGGCTTCTGTCTAGCCTCTCTACCATCAAGGCTTTATTGATGAAGTATTTCTAAGATGCTTGTCCTTCCAGCAGATCCACCCAGTCTCTGTGGAGGACTTCTGAAGCTCTGTTTGTCCATGGTGTTCTTGGTCACCTTCTTGATCAAGGCCCATCTGGCCAAGTTACTGAGTTTGGTGGTTCCCACCATAATGGAGCCCACAGAGCTATCAGGAACATCCAAAGCTTTAGAAATAGTTTTATATGTACACCCCTAACCAGATCGATGTCTCAATGCAGTTTGATCGCAGAGATCTACAGAGAGGTTCTTGGACTTTGTGGCTTGGATTGTGCACTTGCACGTGCTCTGTGAATATACAAAGGCGTTTGGCGTTCTAAATCATGTCTAATCAACTGAATTTGCCAAAGTTCAAGAGAATCAAGGCAAACCGGACCCACCTGAGCTCAGTCTGGAACACCTGAGCCACAAGGGACTGAATACTTTAAATGACAGGTTTCAGTTTTTGAAAACATGTTTTCGATTATTCTGTGAAGGACGATGGCCAGAAAGATCAATCTAATCCATTTTAAACACAATAAACTGCGCAAGAAATAGCTAAGAGGTCTGAATGCGTTATGACCAAAAGCAGTTCTGTCTGATTTCCGGATCAGAACATAAGCCCAGGTGGCTGTGTTTGTGTGACTGCGTGTGTGGTACCTAACAGAGTCTCTCATAATATCGTGGAGTAAACTCATCTCCTCCTGCTCCGTGAAACTGGGCAGATGAGCTCCGAGCGCTTCGCAAAACTGCTCGGCCTCTTCCCATGAGCGCTTACGACTCACTCTCTCTTCGGTGAACACCTACGTGTGCAAACACATGGACAAACAGTAACTGACGTGGGGTTCTCACAAAGACACACACACACATAGACAGACATATACACACAAACCTTGTAGCAATACTTCATTCCTCGTCGGGTAACCCATCCTGGAGGGCAGGTGTCATTGAGTTTAGGCTCAGGTGGTGACGTTGGAGCAGGAGGTTCAGAAGCAATTGGACTCTTGCAGATACTACCAGCTTTAAACTCTGTGCAGTTCTCCACAGACCACTGACCCATCGGGCGTGTGGACATTGCTACACACCCTCCTTCTTTAGCTATAATGCACACACACACATCAAGCTCTATAGGTCATATTAGCCATAATTTGTATGTACAGTGTATAGTCGCTTTTAGTATACACATTAAACCTGCAGTTGGTCATTCTAAAAGGGTTTCCATCCCATTTATCCTACACAGGGTCGTAGAGAGCCTGGAGCCTATCCCAGGGAACTAACCCATCGCAGGGCGCAATCACACACATTCACATGCTATGGACAATTTGGAAATGCCAAATCAGACCACAATGCATGTCTTTGGAATGGAGGAGGAACCCGGAGTACCCGGTGGAAAACCCCTGAAGCACGGGGGGAGAGCGTGCAAACTTCACGCAGACCGCAAGGAGGCGGTCGTGTGAGCGTGCGTGACCTTGCAAATCAGAAAGCGATGAGCAAGCTGAAAAGCAAGTTTCATTTTGAGAAGCGACTGACTTGACTACTGAGCCTAATTTAAAAGGAAAAAAAAAACAAAAAACCCTGCGGTTCTGAGCGGCCCATTGTTTCAGATTCATACGCGGTTTTAATGAAAAGGGGTGGGGCCAGTTGCATGGAAGGGCTTTATCAGTGTTTTCATTGCCGTTTGCAGCACAGGCAGCAGAAAGGCTCCAAGAAAGACGTTTAACTTGTACTACGTTAAGTATGCTCAACCTGGTTCACTCCATTTCCAGTTGACATACGCGACTTTGCTTGTGCGTCCGTCTTGGCTGGACCACTGGTATTCTCCTGTGCCTTTAGTGTCCTGAAGCCCGGTCCAGAAATACTGCCGTTTACTGCTTACATACTCCTTCAGCAGACTGTTAATAAAAGCCTGCTCAAATCTAAACAAGGAAAAGAGAGAGAGAGAGAGATACGGACAGACATTTGATTGAACTCTGTAAGAGTTTGAGTTATTGTTACATATTTAGCTCGACATTCACCTGTCATTAACGATGAGTTTACAGCTGTTCTTATAAGAGACGTTCCGAGGGTCAACTTTATAACATGAATTCATATACCTTCTCCAATCCTGTATTAGATGGTAGAGAAATCAGTCGTTATTTAATAATCTTCCTTCATACTTCTTAGTTCCTCAAACATCAGTTTCAGTTCTAGTTATTGTCAAAGAGGAGAAAACGTCTCACCCCGTCTTGTGGGCAGCTAGTTTCTATCGCGCTCTCATTAACCGTGCCGGGTTTCTTGCACAGGAAAGACTTTGATGCACTGCAAGAATCTACAGACCATGTATGTATCTGTGTGTAAGGTGGGGGGTTAAAAAAGAGAAACAACAACAAACCAACAGGTGGTTAGAGCTGTAATCTTTCTTATATGCACACTTTTAACCGCCACTTTATACCTTCACACTTATCTATAAAGTGTGACTTGATCAGTGCAGACGGAGCGGAACCCCGTTGTAAAATAAGGAGATTTTATTGGTGACATTCTATCGCGTTATACGGTTCTGATTGGTAACGTACGCAGGAATATTGCAAGTTATGCAATCAGTGCAACAAAAAAAAGTCGAGGCAGTGGTGGTTTGACGGTTAAGGCTCTGGGATCACTGATCGGAAGATCGGGGGTTCAACCCCCAGTGCTGCTAAGCTGTCACTGTTGGGTTGTTAGCAAGGCCCTTAACCCTCTCTGCTCCAGGGGCGCTGTATCATGTATCATCCGATCTAATAATCTCTGATTCCTGTCGGGCTGACAGGACTGCAACCCGATGCGGTTTTGATGTGTTGTTTCTTCTGAGATGCTTTTCTGCTCACCACGGTGGTAAAGTGTGCTTATTTGAGTTACTAGATCCTATATACACTATAGTCTGGTGTTTTCCGCCTGATCACACTTATTCCAGCCAGAGAGGACTCCTTTAAAGTATGGAAAATAAATAAATAAACCAGCAGAAACCCCTCAGCGCAGATTTATTCTACGAGCATAATTGAGCTCTTCAAATATTAGATGAATTCTGGCAAATTTTTGGCGCTGTAGAGATTTCTTATTCCTGAACTTCCACTCAGAGGACACTGTTCTTTTTTTTTTTTTTTTTTTTTTTTTTTAAAAGGAACATTATCGTTCAATTCAAACCCTTATTTTTTAGGACAACTTGAAATAATGAAGTTAGAATTCAAGCGTGTAATACCTATAAGAACTCGATAATAAATGGAATAACGCCCGAGTCAATTTATACTATGACGATAAAAGTCATAAAAATCTATTATGAGGTACGGAAAGACATTGAATAATCAAGAGAGAGATCAGAAATCGAAGAGGATTATTTAACAGTGCTCAGCTGCATGCCTAGCCCAGTTGCGGGAACGAGCCAAGAGCTGCGCCACAGCCTGTGGGTTAGCGCTTTGCTCTTTGCTTGCTGTGACACCGAAAAAGACTGCACACTGCGGATCAGCTGCGAGTCTGGAATCTATTTTTTACCCCGGTTTCATGCTAGACACGAGACTGTGCAGCGGCGTGAACACACCTTCCTGTATCACTCTGAATAATCGGGTTATCCGTATCGGCTGAGAAACTTCGTATGGGTGCATCTCTAGTGTTAATATGTATGTATGTATGGAGTTTATGCAGAATGATAGAAATGTCCTTTAGAGCCACATACCAAGTCAGAGAGCACCACACAGCTTGTGGCGTTCAGTATTTTTGGTTGATTACGTGCCCAGTACGTAAATGACACGTTGGTTCCGTCTTCCCACCTAAAGAGTTTGCTGTTGCTCTCAGTCTTTAGACCTATCCACGGGTTCAGGGTCTCTGGGAAACACAAACACGAGTCAGTTTCCTTCCTGCACGAACGGCTTATGTCGCGATGAGTCTTGGTAACATTTTGGCTGCACGGGTTTTCGAGGGTGCTTTTAGTCCCTAAATCTCCGGTCCGTAGCTGTGTAAGCTGCTGCTGTTGTAAACACATTACACTGCTGTGTCTCCTAATAGGTTCCCAACGCTATCATCCACCACAGCTGTAAAAATCTAACAGGAGAACATGGCATCGCTGACCATAACTAAACTAAACTAAACCGCGGTCTATTTGCGGCTACACACTGCTGTGCTAGTTGGATTTCTTGTGTTGTTGTTGTTGTCTTTCAGCTTGACAACGTGATAAATACTGATAAATGACAACGTGATAAATACTGAAAAACCGAACAGATTTTTATTGAAAAGGTCGTTCTCAGGTGAGGTGAAAGAAACCCCAGATTTAACATTCACCCTGAAAACAAAGCGAGTTTATAAACGAACCATTCCTATTTAGCGTCACGCCATTTTGCTAAAAGGTACAACCTGTAGCTTTGTGTGTACTTCAGTAAGGTTAATGCCTACTTCCTGTGAAATACATGGTGAGCATATGCATGTCCTCCACACTGTGGATGCTGGCCAGCTGAGCGCCGTTTTCCACACACACTTCCTGTGCGCGTGCGTACTGCTTCTTTTCCTTCGCCTGGGTTCCGTAAAGGTTATAGCAATAACCTCGCAATGGGAACCATCCACTCTCGCACTGGGTCACCTTGTACACCTGGTAATCTAGAGCGAGAGCGAGATACGAACATAAATATCGATTAACTGTGTCGTACACCGCGACACTGTAGTGTTCGTGCTTTTATCTACCCACCTGTAGTCTCTGACTGGTTGCCGTCCTCTTTTTTCTCACAGACATACGGCAGCTTCTTGTCACACGACTCGCTACTGAAGCGCAAATTAGGGTGCATTACTCCACACTCTGGTTGCATCCATGTGTGCTGGACTGAAAACACCACAGTTTGCTCGTTTTTAACATAGCGAATGAAAGTACGAGACCATGCATAGTTTCATGAAACCACACACACACACACAATGAAAAGGACAGATGTTTGTCCCACCACATTTTCAAAAGACGTGCATAAATGGATAAAGGTCCTATTCAGCAGCAGATTTGTTCACACGGATACACACACACACACACACACACACACACACATGCGCGCATCCACATCAACAGTGACCCTGGCAACAACAAATAGAAGTCTATTGTCTTTAGGGTACAGACTAACACACTTGCACTACACAAACATGGTGGGGCTGACTAATCTCTAGCCAGAACAACGGCAGACACTGTGCACCATTTTCAAACAAATCGGAATGCCTGCTGTGATACAAAGGGCTACAGGCTGCGGTTCACTTTCAACTTAAAATGGATTTAAAACAACAACAACAACAAACAAAAACAGTTCAGTTGTTTTCTAAGGCTTTGTAACATAAACTTTCATTACCTTCTTCCACGGGGAAATAAACTAAAGGTGTTTCATCTGACCACTGCCACCCCTGCATCCAGTCCAATTGGTTCAGCCCGATCCACAGTTGCTCAGGAAAATCCTGTGATACTTTTAGATGCAGAAAGACATTCCGAGTGATTTCGGTGTTGAAATGTTGAAAAGCGGCAGTCATAATCGATTCAGTATTAACGAAGGATACTTTTCAGAAGAAAAAAAAAAAAACCCAGCATGCTCGGGTAAACTTCAAGCTAAAAAAAAAATGTTCCACAGAGTTACAGGCTTTCAACAGGAAATAGGAGTCTAGATTAGGGGTTCCCGAACTAGGGGTGGGGCCGCTGGATAGACAAAACGGGGGTCACGAGAGAAACCTCGTTTTGTTTCGTTCGATTATTATTATTATTATTTATTTTTTTTTACAAATGAACATTAGAAACATCGGAGATGGATTTTGTGGGCTAATATAATCGCGAATATGTTAAATTGAGTCTTTTGTCCACGATCCTGACGCTGCACTACTGTAGTCCAAGCAAGAAAGAAAAAAACAAAACAAAAAAAACCACACACCGGACAAATCTTATCCTAAACAGATTTACAGTTCGAAGGTGTTTGCATTTTAAAACCCTCTCATGCCCGCTTTCACACGTAACGAAAGGTCTGGAGCTTCTGGGTGATTAAATACGTTTTGAATGTAAGGGGTCTTGAATCGAGACGTCATGAGCCATGAGCACGTCTCTGTGAGTAAAAATACGAATAAAGCGGCTAAACGTTTTGACAATTCGACTTGGAAACCTGATGGACGGGGAGGGTTGACTCTCACGTGCTGTATAGTGGATGCCGCTTTTAAATCTTCCGGATGTACCGGAGATGCATCCGGAAGATGAGCGGGTTAGCTATTATTACTTGTTAGTGGATTTAACCGGACCTTTGGTACTTAATTCCGTTCCAGCTCATGTACGTGTCGATGGAATGACAATAAAAATCCGTGAAATTGTAAAAAAAAAAAAAAAAGGTAGGCTGGTCAAGGCTTGGGGTAACAAATAATTCACGCCCTTTTGCCCAAAAGGTTTGGGAACCCCTGGCCTACATAGAATGCAAGTAGTCATGGATGCCATGGACGTCATGCACCTACGATTACCAACGCAATAGCATTTGAAATATTATAGCACCGTCCGATACTTAATCAAGCTATTATGAACCATTGTGAAAGTAGGCACAGCAGCGAACAGGTCATACTCCTCACTGCACTGCCAATGATAAATGGTTGGTTTGTGTATGATCATACTTACAGTTCTGCAGTTCTTCAGGACTGGATACACTGAGCAAGTCTCCACCCTGATTACGGCAGGCATCCCGCGCCTCGTGCCAAGATACCATCGCGGTGGAAACCACCTGGTAACATCGACCATTGAAGGGGCCTTGCCATAATTCACCACATCCCTCCTCTGAAACAGACGTTATAGTGTGACCACGTAGGTTGGGAGAGAGTTGTGTGTGTGTGTGTGTGTGTTATATATATATATATATATATATATATATATATATATATATATATATAGATAGATAGATAGATAGATAGATAGATAGATAGGGAGAGAGAGAGAGAGAGAATGAGAGAGACAGAACTTGTATTTACGTTTACATGGCAATTCAAGAATCTTTTTCTCACTCCGTAACGTACGTTATATACAGTGTAGAGCCTGTTTTATTAATATGGGCTTTACTGATTTGGACTGGTGCGGTTATTTGATATCTAATCTTTTGAAATGTATTGTGTGATCGTGGGATTCAAGTAAGAGATAATGTCCAGGATCAGGGTTATGATGGATCTCGGGTCCATTCCGGGAACTCTGGGCACGAGGCCATAATACACCGATCAGCCATAACATTAAAACCACCTCCTTAATGTTGTGCAAGTCCTCCTCGTGCCTCGAAAACAGCTCTGACCTGTCGAGGCATGGACTCCATGAGACCTCTGAAGGTGTACTGTGGTGTCTGGCACCAAGACGTTAACAGCAGGCCCTTGAAGTCCTGTAGCCTTTAAGGTGAGGCCTCCATAGGCGGGATATGTTTGTCCAGAACATCTCACAGATGCTCGACCGGACTGAGATCTGGGGAATTTGGAGGCGAGTCAACACTTTGAACTCTTTGTCATGTTCCTCAAACCGTTCCTGAACACTTTCTGATTTTTTTTTAGCAATTTGTGCTACAGTAGCTCTTCGGTGGGATCCCGTGACCTTGTCACCGGTTCACTGGTTGCCCTTTCTTTGACCACTTTTGGAAGGTACTACCCACTGCATACTAGGAAAAACCCCACAAGACCTGTCGTTTAAAGAGATCCTCTGACCCAGTCGTCTAGCCATTACACTTTAACCCTTGTCCGAGTCGCTCAGATCCTTACGCTCGGCCATTTTTCCTGCTTCCAACACGTCAACTTGAAGAACTGCCTAATACAGTATATCCCACCCATTGACGGGTGCCACCGTAATGACATAATCAATATTGTTCACTTCACCTGCCGGGGGTTTTTACATTATGGTTGATCGGTGTACACACTGCATGTGATGTCAGGATAGAACCTTGGACCCGACCCAACCAGCTGCGTCATCATGTAGCACACCGAGTTTGCTGTTTTCAGATGTCGCTACACTTCCAACATGCTCACATAATATAAGGAGCGCTGATTTAGAACTGTGACCAAGTTTTACGGCAGGAGCTCCTTTAGACGTCTCCTGATAAAAAAAAAGAAATTAGCACATACTTACCAGCCAATCAGAAACGAGTAGCAGTGGGTATTGAACAAAAAAAAAAAAACAGTCCTGTTTAAGGATACAACTAACAATTCTTTTCATAATCGATTAGTTGTAATCGTTTGTTTTTTCGATTAATCGGATGATGGGTAAATTTTCAGTACCATTGTTTGGTTTATTTAAAATAAAATCCACAAACTGAGTGTTACAAATATAAACTTCAGACTAAAACTTTACACAACTGTTTGTCCAGTTATATATATGACTATATACGGTTTATATATGACATAAACTAATATACAAGTTTATATTACATAATAGTATTTATGCATCACTTTTTATAAAAGGTAACGTTGACGAACAGTTAACTGAAGAACGTGATTGGCCGGGACTCTGGGTATTAGGCTAAAGCTAGCGGCGTCGCATTGCTTATTGCGCATTGCCAGTTAATAAATAACCGCTAGTGTTCCATTTGAGACGATATGACCTTTCTAAAATGCATACACTAGACGGTAGAGTACGTAATGCATAGTGTAAGTCTACAGTACTTCATTCAGGACACAACTTTTTTTGTATTTACTCTATGAAGTGTGTTTTCGGAAAAGAAGTAACGCTGAGTAAATCTCTCCCGTGCCACGCAGACCAACTAATCAATAATGAGATTCGATGACAACGGTTTTCATAATGGATTATTATCGATTAGTTGTTGCAGCTCTAGTCCTGTTTACACCCAAGCTTGCAAAACAATTATGATTATATATTTTTTTAAAAAATGTAATTTCCATTAATGGCATTTGGCAGACGCCCTTATCAAGAGCGACTTACAATTCACTAATTTATAGTGAATTGAGCAGTTGAGGGTTAAGGGCCTTGCTCAAGGGCCCAGCAGTGGTAGCAAGGCAGTGCTGGGATTTGAACTCATGACCTTCTGATCAGCAGTCCAATGTCTTAACCATTAAGCTACCACTGACCCCACAGATACGTCTTAACCACTGACCCCACCGACACGTCTTAACCACTGACCCCACGGACACGTCTTAACCACTGACCCCACGGATACGTCTTAACCACTGACCCCACGGATACGTCTTAACCACTGACCCCACAGATACGTCTTAACCACTGACCCCACTGACACGTCTTAACCACTGACCCCACTGACACGTCTTAACCACTGACCCCACAGATACGTCTTAACCACTGACCCCACAGATACGTCTTAACCACTGACCCCACTGACACGTCTTAACCACTGACCCCACTGACACGTCTTAACCACTGACCCCACAGATACGTCTTAACCACTGACCCCACTGACACGTCTTAACCACTGACCCCACTGACACGTCTTAACCACTGACCCCACTGACACGTCTTAACCACTGACCCCACTGACACGTCTTAACCACTGACCCCACAGATAAGTCTTAACCACTGACCCTACAGATACATCTTAACCACTGATCCCACCGACACGTCTTAACCACTGACCCCACAGATACGTCTTAACCACTGAGCTACCACTTAACTATTCAGACACAACAGAAAAAGAAGGAAGGATGTAAGCTCACCATATAGTAGACAGTTTCCCCACTTGTGATCCTCATCATAGTTCTCAGTTGTGGAACACCAGCTGAGAGCTTTGGCGGCACTGGTAGGAAGGCAGCTGTGGTGCCAGGAGTTATTGTACAGGAAGGGGAACGTGCAGGGTGCACCGTTAGAATTACCACCGGTAGTGTGAATCGCTAGGAACACAGACAACAAAGGTTTATTAGACAGACAGAGAGTATGTGTGTGTGTGTATGATGACAGTGAGGAAAGTCCACAAACTGGTTCAAACACCCTATAAACCTGCTTCTTAGAACCGGCTTGATTACTCAGTAATCATCCAATAAACACCAACAATGGGCCGTGTTCGACTGTAATCATTGACAGCAAGACAGCCGTTCAATCCGGCAACTGAGCAAAGCTGCTTTAAGGATACAACAATATGAGCAGAATAGAACAGTGTCACCGTTTTATATGATCCAGTATTGGATTAAGTTCTGGGTGTGATCATTAGAGTGTCTTTTAACTTTTAACTTCGAAAGAAACGAAAGTGAAAGTAGGTCATGAATTACGCTCACGTGTTTGTCCCACACGGATTTATTGACGAGAAAGATAACGTGGAAGGAAAAAAACCCCCAAAACTCCACCGAAACTGACGCACATTCCAACTGCAATTACCAGCTATCTGATAAATTATACCTCACGCACATACATATCTCTAAAACAACCAAGAAGTATGACTTACAGGCTTAACAGAGTAATTAGCAGAACAATAAAAAATAACCTGGGATTTCTACAAGGAAATATTTACAGAATTCCTCACCCAAACCAATTTATTTTTACGTTTATATGCATTTGTATGTACAGCGCCCTCAAGAATTATTAGCACTCTTCGCAAAAAAAAAAATGAGCAAAAATGATTGCGTAAACATTTCACACACTCATTTAGATTTAGATTTTCTATTCAAACTATTGGATATTTTCAACTCTTTTATCGCTAACTAACTTTAGACTCAGTGCATATACTTTTGTGTTTTAAACAGCAGTGTTTTCGCTCAGAAACATGTTCAAATCTAAATGAAACGCACACGTTCTTGAAAGGTTTGTTTTAAATATTGTCCATTTGCTCTCCGTTCCACAGACTGTTGTTGCTTTCATCGCTCTGCCACAGTCCCATCCGAAAAGTATTGGAACAACAGGGTCAATTCTGCTGTTTGCGCTACGCACTGAAGACATTTGGGTTCGCGCTCAGAAGATGAATACGAGACGACGGATCAGAATTTCAGCTCTCGTTTGCTCGTGCACATGTTTCGCCTGTGAAGACGTTGGATAAACCAATGTGAAGACCAGAGCGCTGTCTATGGGAGAAAAATCAAGCCATTGTGAAGCTGAGAAAAGCGAGAAAATCGATCAGAGCCAATATAGCAATTTGGAATGTCTTGAAAAAGACAGAAACCGTTGGTGTACTAACAATTGAGACATGGAACACAACGACAGCTGATGATAGAAACATTGTGATGCTGTGAAGAAAAACCCAAAAACAGTCTGTGGCATCACCAGCAACCTCCACAGGGCGGGGGTGATGGTATCACAATCCACCGTCCAAAGAAGACTTCAAGTGCAGAAGTCTAGAGGCCATACCACAAGATGCAAACCACTCATCAGCGGTAACAATCAGAAAGCCAGATTGGAAATCACAAAGAGCAGTCAGAAAAGTTCTGGAACCAAAGTGACGGAAATTCTAAAGTGTGGAGAAAGAATGGATCTGCTCATAATTCAAAACATACAAGCTCATCGGTCAAGCATGATGGAGGTAGTGTCGTGGCTTGGGCTTGCATGGATTCTTCTGAAACAGGATCACTAATCTGTATTGGTGATGTAACGCATGATGGGCAGCAGCAAAATGAATTCAGAAGTTCACAGAAACATTCTGTCTTCCAATTTACAGAGAGATGAATCCGATCTAATTGGGAAGAACTTCACCATGCAGCAAGATAATGACCCAAAACTGCCAACTCACAAAAGAGACTGAAGGGAGAAATGCCCCCAAAACAAACAACTGAAAGAGCCTGGGGTAAAAGCATCCTAAAGAAAACTGCAACAGTTTAGTGATGTCAACAGGTCGCCGGCTTGATGCGGTTATAGCCAGCAAGGGCTATGCGACCAAATATGAAGTGTTATTTAAAATTTAAACGTACTTGGACTGTCTGTTCCATTACTTTTACTCAAACCCAAATGTATTCAGTATAAAGCGAAAACAAAAATACCTGGCCTTGCCGTTCCAATTCTTTCAGAGGGAACTGTAAATATAAAGGTTAACATACAAAATTAACACACTTAGGGCCATAACAAAAACGTTCACGTGTCTCAAACACATGGACCCATGACCACACTGTTCCCAACACACAAACAGTTGAGGTGGATTGCGAGGGGGGGGGGCGGGGGGGGGGGGGGTTTGGATGGGAGCCCAAAGATCACGGTTTCAGAATTGCGCTGTTTAGCTGATGCTTGTGGTTGCACAAAGCAACAAGCTGTTTGAAACTGTTACAAGGAAGACGCCCTTCCTGAGCGCATCTTAGCGGCATCTACACTTCGCCATTGTGTACCTCATACTGTGTATTGTGACTAGAAAATCAAGCATTATGGTTTGTTTGGGAAGAAAAAAAAAACTAACAAAAAAGGACACTGCATTCAAAGAAGAGCACCTGATAGCCACTGTAAAACCTGGTGGTGGGTAATTGTTGCTTCGAGGCTGCTTTGTGGCAGGTGTTTCTGGGTCTCGTGTGAAGAATGACTGCTTCACGAATTATGCCAAGCAGATGGATATTTCAGACCAAAACCTCATTCCCTGTATCAGGAGGTTCAGACTTGGGTACAGACTTTTGAGCTTTGATCTTGTTAAAGAAGAGACACTCTTACCTCCACCGGTATCATCACAGTAACGCTTCAAGGAACACCTTGCTGTCTCCAGATTTAAACCTGACTGAAAACCGGGGGTTTGCGTGTCTCCACCCTCGTTATACTTTACAGGAAGAGAATCCATGCTGTTATTCTCTCCACGACAGGCGTCACAAGATATTAAATGTACGGCTTGCAATCGTTTTGAAACCAGTGGGGGGGGACGATGACGACGACGTTTGGAATGATATAACTGGCGTATTTGAGTGCAAAATAATCACTTGATTGCGTTTTTCCTTTTTCTATAGTAATTTGTGCTCCTTTTCATAAAGGGTCCCAATCAGTCGTTCTTAAAAGGTATGACTCGGTGGAGTCTCTTACTTTGGTATGGCTGTTCACAGATGTCCTCCGTAGTGCCTCCCCGTCTCCAGGAATCAGACGTGTCCCGTCTGGTTGTCACGGTCCCGTTGGCGGTGACGCTCAGCTTCATCTGAAAGGTGGTGATAATATAGCCCTCGTAGCAGCGCCATTGCAAAACGGCATCGTTGGAACACTTGGTGAGGGACAGCGTTTTGGAGAGAATGTCCAGTCCCAGGCAGGCAGATAAACCCGTGTGGAAGATCCGATGTCCTGAGCCCCACTTCCACAACTGGGCCGTCGCCGTAGAACAGTCTCCCAGTATCAGAGAGCCCTCCTGAGCCAGGAAGCATTTACCTGTGCTTTCGTGCTGGATACTGAAGGTGTCATCACCTGTAAGACAGACAGACAGAGAGGTCACTGTATGCTAAACAGAGATGTAGCAGCAAGAAAGAGACAGCTAGAGAGCCGATTCGAAGCAGTACACTCTTCTGATTTTTCATTCGCTTATCCTGGTCGGGGTCAAGGAGAGGAGAACACACCCTGGATGGGACACCAGAAAAATCACACACATTCCCGCGCTAGTTCAATTTAGAGACGCCGTCCACCGGGATATTTTGCGGGAGGTAGGACGAAATCAGAAAACATGGAGGAAACCCACACGGACACAGGGACGACACGTGACACTCGAGCTTGGTATCGACCCTGGAGCTGTGAGGGGGCAAAATCGAGGGGGCAACGATTTTCTTTCTACCATACCGAAGCAAGGAAATATTCTTTCTGGAACTTTGTGAATCTGGGGCACACGGGGGCTCAGTAGCTAGCACGTTCGCCTCACACCTCCGGGGTTCGAGTCCCACCGGGGCCATGTGTGTGCAGAGTTTGCATGTTTTCCCAGTGCTGCGGGGGTCTCCTCCGGTTTCCAAAGACAGTCCAAAGGTAGTGTCTAAAGATGGGCGTGTCCGTAGTGTATGAATGGGTGTCTGAGTGTGTATTTGATTGTGCGATGGACTGGCACTCTGTCCAGGGTGTACCCCACCTTGTGCCCGATGCTCCCTGGGATAGGCTCCAGGTTCCCTTGTGACCCTGAAAGGGAGTAAGCGGTAGAAGATGGATGGATGGACTTTGTGAATCTGAGCCTGAAGTTTCACATAACCAGATCTCCGCCGTCTCTAAGAGCTCGGTCGAGCTACCGCAGCTTTTAAAACCGACCAATCGTTCGAATTTAATCACACAATCTAATTCTACAGCCTTAACGGCGTTGAATACCTCAGACTAAAGTGTTTCGTAGTCAACACACGAGTATTAGATTGCGTTCCCTTGGCATCAGCGTTCTCGTAAACACGTTCATTTCAAAACTAAAAAGCAGCGGTTTGGCTTGGCAGAAAGAACACAGGAATTAGTATTCCAGGCCTTGTAGCTTCTGGGTGGAGACCAAGCACCATTACGGAAACAGTTGGAAGCAGGTTTTGAAGGATTACGTTTCCCTTTTCTAAGGATCTTGAACTATGTTTACACAAAAAATAGGGGGAAGTAAAATGTCACTCTCTCTCTCCCTCTTTATTATTTTTACTTTGCAAGAACCTCTTCGAGTCCTGTAATACTGGTATGAGCAGTCAACTGACTACGACTAGGTTTAAAAGAGCATACAAACACACACACACATACATATACACACATATATTTATACATATACACACACACATTTTATATATATATATATATATATATATATATATAGAGAGAGAGAGAGAGAGAGAGAGAGAGAGAAAGAGAAAGAGAAAGAGAAAAAGAAAGTGAGACAAAGGGAGAGACAGAAACGGTACACATTTGTAGTAAAGAGAAGTCCTACGTTTGTTTTAAAAGCCCCATTGGAATATTACTGAGAGACTGGGATGAAGTACAGTTCAGAAGTACAGCTCCTATTAGTACACATGGTACGGTTCCTATTAGTACAGTTCCTATTAGTAATCATGGTACGGTTCCTATTAGTACACATGGTACGGTTCCTATTAGTACAGTTCCTATTAGTACACATGGTACAGTTCCTATTAGTACCGCTCCTTTTAGTACACATGGTACAGTTCCTATTAGTACAGCTCCTTTTAGTACACATGGTACGGTTCCTATTAATACACATGGTACGGTTCCTTTTATTACAGCTCCTATTAGTAATCATGGTACGGTTCCTATTAGTAGAGTTCCTATTAGTAATCATGGTACAGTTCCTATTAGTATACATGGTACGGTTCCTATTAGTACAGCTCCTATTAGTAATCATGGTACAGTTCCTATTAGTACAGTTCCTATTAGTACACATGGTACGGTTCCTATCAGTACAGCTCCTATTAGTACACATGGTACAGTTCCTATTAGTACTAAAAGGAGCTGTACTAATAGGAACTGTACCATGTGTACTAAAAGGAACCGTACCATGTGTACGGTTCCTATTAGTACAGTTCCTATTAGTACACATGGTACAGCTCCTATTAGTACAGTAGCTATTAGAACAGTTCCTATTAGTACACATGGTACAGTTCCGATTAGTACAGTTCCTATTAGTACACATGGTATGGTTCCTATTAGTACAGTTCCTATTAGTACACATGGTACAATTCCTATTAGTGCAGTTCCTATTAGTACACATGGTACGGTTCCTATTAGTACAGTTCCTATTAGTAATCATGGTACGGTTCCTATTAGTACCGCTCCTTTTAGTACACATGGTACAATTCCTATTAGTGCAGTTCCTATTAGTACACATGGTACGGTTCCTATTAGTACAGTTCCTATTAGTACACATGGTACGGTTCCTATTAGTACAGTTCCTATTAGTAATCATGGTACGGTTCCTATTAGTACCGCTCCTTTTAGTACACATGGTACAATTCCTATTAGTGCAGTTCCTATTAGTACACATGGTACGGTTCCTATTAGTACAGTTCCTATTAGTACACATGGTACGGTTCAGGCTAATGGAAGAGATTTGAACAGACTTCCGGGCTACGCAGGTGGAGTCCGCTGTAATGTCTCTACAGACACATGGAGTGTAAACACTGCTCCTGTCGGTAGTGAGAGGTCCAGCAGGGAGCTTGATCCTCTATCAGATGGTAAACAACACCAGACTTCTCCCTCAAGCTTTCGCTTTACCGCAGTTAAGAAAGCGAGAAGGATATGATAGTAATCCTGCTTGCTCATATATCCGACCAGCCTCGAGCAGGAATTCGGGCTTACCAGCGGGTTTACCAGCGCTCACAGTCGGTGCGAAACTTCCAAACAGAACCGCGCTCTCTCCAAAAAGCAGGCACAAGACGGCGTAAAGCACTCCCTGAGCAATCCGGTCCATGGCTACAAACAAACCCACCGTCTCCTCGAGTCATGCGCTACTTTTCTACCACTGCCAGAATGACGCTGTCGACCTGCTCACACACAACATCGCAGAGCGTCCCCTCCCAATGACTTGCAGCTCCGAGACATTCCCTGTTCACTGTTATTGCCCTCCACAACCCACCGCCGTGATTGGTCAACTGCCAAAACGTCACGGCACACACGAGCCACGAGCCACGCCCCAAAATGAAAAGCCTTATGAGCTGTTGTCAGAGCATTGTCACCCTTGTTTTTAATAATAATAATAATAATCTTTATTTTACATAGAGGCTTTAAAGCAGCTTCTGAAGGCACTTTACACAATAAGAAAATACAAAGAAAATAAAAAGTTCACCAAAATAATAATATTAAAAAATTTTTTTTTTTAAATCTTCAATTTCTTTCTGGAAACTCGTGTATGATTTGCTATTGTTAAACAGACAAAAGTTCCCAGAGTGAAATGATCTGACTATTATCGGACATGTAGTACGTGTGTGATTATTTATGCTGAAAATGGGAAGTTTTTTTTTTTCTGAATATGGGAAGTACTCCACGCCAAAGATAACTCTAGCCGAACACTGGTTTGGCCAAATGATTCTTTTTTTTTGTGGTGGTGGTTTACAAAGAAACGTGGGAAGGAGTTACATTGAAACACATTTGCTTTATTTCAACCAAAAAAAAGTAAGAAAAGAACAAAAAGAAGAAGAAGAAAAAGGTCACATGTGCTGTCTACGTGTCGTATCTCACGGGTACAAATGTGTATGAATGTACAAGCTTCCTATCTCACACGTGCGCTTCAACAAAGAAAAGTACTTTAAGGATAAAAACAAAACAAAAAAAAACTTTAAGGATAAAAACAAAGAAAAGTACTTTAAGGATAAAAACAAAGAAAAGTACATTAAGGATAAGAGTGAAGAGTCCTTGTGCCAGCTACATAGAGATGTTCAAAACTCTTTTTTTTTTCTTCATTACAAATAAAACAATCACGGCAGTGAAACTGTAAACTGTGATGCAATACTGTACAGCTATATTATCCCATGTGGCATGAAAAAAACACCCCCACCCCAAAAAAAAAAACCCCACCCCCACATCACATCACATTAAGCAGAAAAGTAATATTAATCCCGTTAACCCTTTTAATGCGCACAGTGCATATACAAAGTGGAAGCATGACCGTCTTGTGATCTATACCAAAGATGGCTTCAAGAGAAGACCACAGAGTATACCAAGTAGTTTCGTATGTACACGTTTTCACACAGTCATTATTATCTCACGCAGGGCCAAAGATGCCGACTGGAAAATAGCGAAACGACAAAACTGACTATAGGAACACCAGGCGTCATTCAGCCACCCTTTCTGTTTAAACATACAGTTTAAATCCAGCTCAGCACAGCTGATCTTCTACAATGTACTTAGAATATCCGTATTGTGTTCATAAAGTCTCCCTGATACTGCGAAAACAAGAAAATGTTCCCGTTTTAACTCGGTACGACCCTTCCTTATTCCCTAACCTCCACGTTACTGTTTAAAAGCGACGCTACATTATTGTGCATTACAGTGCTGTTGATCACAGCAGAGAGAATCGTGAACCAAAGAGATGCTGTTTAGATGCAGGGTTCATGTTTGGTCCTGACCACAGAATCCCTGATGGAAATCTCTCTTTCTATCTCTCACCCTTACACACACTACTCTCTCTCTCTCACACACACACACACACACACACACCCACATGCATATTTGTCTTACTATCCACATGAGGACATAATTATAAATGCGGAAAATTATTGCTATGCTAGACCTAAATCTAACCCCAACCTTAACCCCAGTGACCAAAAAGAAACCTTTCGGCCTTTAAAAAAAATAATAATAAAACCGTCAGATATTCCTATCCTTGTAGATATAAAATGTTTAAAAAAAAGTGTCCCAGAATATCCAACCCATCCCACCCTAAACCTCTCTCTCTCTCTTTCTCTCACACACACACACACACACACGCGTGCTAATCCCCTGCATGTGTCTCTAGGTCCGACAGGAGTACGTTCCCGTCCGAGTCTGTGGCCCGAGTGCTGTAAAAGGCGCTGCCGAGTGACGGAAGCCTCCGGAAGCCCAGCGTGTTCCTTTTATACACGAACCACAGCAATCCAGCCATCATGGCGAAGAACAATATGGCCACCAAGACTGCAGCTGGGACAACTCCATGATGCAAACCTGGAGGAAGAAAACGTCATTCGTTCGTCATTGGTTCTCCCAATTCAGTCACCACATCACATCACATCACATCGCATCGCATTCCCCAGGTGCTGCAGCTCTCCCCTGACCTTCAACAGCAATGGCCTTGTAGAGATTTAAAAGGAAAATTATTATCACGCAATATTTTTAATTTAATTACGCAATTACACAATAACACCCCCCCCCCATTCAGGCAGTGTGTTTCTCAAGCTCATAGGTGGGAATCGGTCTTCCTCTCAGTACTGAGAAATCAATAAGACGGCAGCTGAAACTGAGACTCACAACTGATGAAATTCCCCTTACATAATTAAGTTATTAATACAGCAGTTTAAAGTGGAAGTACGGTGACGTTTAGCGAGCAGAGCGGAGTCAGAATGAGAGAAAACTTTTACCAGTCAGTGGCTCCACCTCCACCTCTTGGACGGACTCTGTCATTCAGAGGACACAGAATAAAAACAGCGTGGTGTCAGTCACACACTTTACACGTGTACCAAAACCCCTTCCGTAGAACATGACGATAATTGAAAGATTTGGTGGAACGTGATTGGCTCTTTACTTTACAAATCCACGAGATAATTATTCTGTATTTTCCAGTTCTAGATTTACAATAGTCTAAAGTAGACGATACTATCATGCTGAAATTGGAGTCGTTACAATGAGAAGAGAAATATCCAGATAAGTGAAATACTCTAGTACAGTGGTCCCCAACCCCCGGTCCGCGGACCGGTACCGGTCCGTGGGTCATTTGATACCGGGCCGCACAGAAAGAATAAATAAATTACATTATTTCCATTTTATTTATTATCTGAATCTGAAAAATGACCGGATCCTCTCTCTGTTACATCCTACGACTCACTCTTGACGCATGTCATGACGCTTGTCTCAGTCACGTGATACGTTGAAACCTTACCATAGAAACCAGAGAGAGTTAGGGGGAGAGAGGATGTTACGAGGACGCTGCTAATAAAGTTGCGATTTCACATTGGATTCACGTTTATTATTATATTTTAAAAATACCCCAGTTTTCATGCCGGTCCTATCATTTTATTTTGTTGTATTTATCCGCCACACCTTAAAGGCCGGTCCGTGAAAATATTGTCTGATATTAAACCGGTCCGTGGTGCAAAAAAGGTTGGGGACTGCTGCTCTAGTACACAGCGACATGTTTCAAGGCGTACAGATGAAGAGGTTCGAATTTGTTTGCACCTGAACGAGTTTTGCATACGAAGCCAAGCCTGTCTGAGCAGCCGGCCAGGAGCCACTCAGCATTTGAGACCCGCATCGACACGCACGTGTCTGCGTGCATCGCGCTTGTATCCGGAGCCTTCCGGCGCCAGTTTGTGTAGTCCAGTGCTGAGTCGTCCAGCCAGGTTAAAGCGGCCTCTGAAAAGCAAACGTCTTCATTACTCTTTGCATGTGGTTTCTTCTCTCTATTTTATAAACCGAGCCTCTGTATCCCTAATTGTCCGATCCTTATCTCCCTGCAGTTCTTGTCGGGTTTCACACTGTAGCTAAGCAGGGTTGAGCCTGGCAGTACCTGGATGGGAGACCATCTGGAGAAAACTAAGGTTGCTGCTGGAAGTGGTATAAGGCCAGCCGGGGGCGCTAACCATGTTGTTTGTGTGGGGCGGTCTGATGCCCCGTATGCACAGTATAGAGACGGGGGGGGACTGTTAAAACAGCACTGTTTTTCAGATGAGACCTTAAACCAAGGTCCTGACTCTCTGTGGTCATTGGCTACATCACTCTCTCCTCTCCACTAATAGCTGGTGTGTACTGAGCGTTCTGGTGCACTATGGCCGCCGTCCCATCATCCAGGTGGACACTACACATTAGTGGTGGTTGAGGAGATTTCCCCCATACTATGTAAAGCACTTTGAGTGTCTAGAAAAGTGCTATATAAGTTTAAGGAATTATTATTATAAAGTTATTTATTGGAAAAAAAAGGAGTTTGTTCGTATATCCTGAAGGATATCTTCCGTTCATCTCCTTCTGTAAGGGAGAATGTGTTCTTTAGAAAGCTAGAACCTTTAACCGTCCTAAGAAACACTTACAATACCGTTTTGGGGAGTAAAATAACTGTACTCCATGGTAAAATTGTATTATATTTTAAGTAAATATGCTTTATTTTACTATCTATATATATATATATATATATATATATATATATATATATATATATATGTATATATATAGGTTTATACAGATACTGTATGTCTCTTACTGTCTATGTTGTAATAAATGCCCAGCCAGACAGTCTCAAAGGCATCGTAAAAATTCTGCATCTGCTCCAGGAAGAAGCGGTTCTCCTCCTCGTCTCGGATCGTCAAAACGTCGGAAGAATTGTCTGGAGATTACAGAGACGACACGGATTCGGTTACGACCAGAAATCAAAAGACCCAGAGAACGCAGAAAGCCGAACTAAACCCGTGTCTGCTGTGATGAGGACCAGACACTAGGTGGTGCACTTATAACATGCTTTCAGTAAGCTTGGGCTGGAGTACCTTTATTCCTGCAATGTTCTCTTGCTTCTTCTAGAGGCATTCTCAAGATGACGGGCTCGAAATTGTAGCAGCTTCCACGAAACTTCACCCAGGTTTCTGGGCACACCACTTCGGCGGAGAACGGTACACTTTCTGAAATGGGGAAGATGGAATGACCCGGAAGATGTGGGGTCAGGGTGGCGGAGCGTTTGAATAAGGTAATAAACGGGGATGTAGTCATAGACGAGAATGTGTGAGCATGTACGGAAGAGAACAGAAGAGAAGGAAAGGAAGGTGGAAGGGAACTCACTAGGTGGAGGGATGTAGCACAGTGCTCCTGGAAGAGGCATGTTACAGTTAGCTCTTCTCCAGCCACCACTGATGTCAATGTACACACAATTTCCCAGCACGAAAGGACTGTCCCCATCATCATCATCCTCCAGCGAGTCCCAGTGTGTGAACATACTATTACTGCCATCAATCCAACGATAATTTATACCGTCCTGTGGAGTAGGACTTGTTCACTGTTCACATATACACATATACAGCTGTGCCTAAAAGTTTGCACACCCCTTGCAGAATCTGCTAAATCTTAATTCTGTTAACAAAATAAGAAGGATCATAATTATTATTATTATTATTTTAAATGTAAAAAAATACTAACAATTTACACTTTTAATGTATCGTGTCGCCTTCTTGAGCGTCAGTGAACGTTTGCACCTTTGGTAATAGTCGTGTACGAGTCCATCAGTCGTCCTCAGTGTGAAAAGATGGATCTCAGCATCATATAGCGACAGTTAGTAAAGGGTTAAATATGCAGAAGATGCTGTAAAAGTAAAGAATGTGCAGGACCTGGGGGATTTTTCTGAAGAGCAGTGGGCAGATTAGCTCAGGACAAACAAAGGACTCGTGAAGAACTCTCACAAAACATAAACACAGTCGCTGATCGTCCAGGTAATGACACACAGTATTAATAATCAAGCGTGTGTAAACTTTGAAACGGGGACATTTTTATAAATTCAGCTATTATCTTGTCTTGTGGATTATATGCAAACATCTGTTATGTGAAAGAGATTAGTCAGGACAGAACTAAATAAAAAAAACAGCATGGGATTTTTATGATCTGTCTTTTTTTGTTAATAGTATTAAGATTTGGCAGTTTCTGCAAGGGGTACGCAAAGTTTTGGGCACAAATTTACACACACATACGTATACTGTATAGGTATACTCACGTCCTGACTCAAAAGTCCGATCCAGTGCGGGGCTCCCAGTCGGTTCACCAGGACAGTGAGGTAGGCCTGATGAAACGGGTCAGTGATACTCACGAGCTCTGCATTTACCTCCACACAAGCAGTCAAGGCCTTGTACCAGCTCATGTTGCCGTGGACGACACGGTAACTCCGGTTCTTGTACTCGGAGATCTCTAGGGACGTTTCTCTAGGATATGACTGAGAGGGACGTTTGGTTTTGTCTGAAGTAGGGGGCGAGGGGGGAGAGAGTTACTGACACTGACAAATTACTGACTTAGTGTCAGTTACGAGTACAGATACACAAACACATGGAGGCATCTGATCACACCTTGTGGTTTTTGACATACAAAGCCGAAGCCACTCTGGTCGCACTTCTCCTTGTACCACTTTCCCGTAAAGTGAAAGTTGTGAGTGTTGGACAGAACAGTGCACAATGTTTCAACTTCAGTCCCCTCGCCCAACCACTCCTCCTGCTGTAGACAACACACACACACACGCACACAAAAGTCATATCACAAGCAAGATCACACTCAAACACAAACTCTTTCTTCGAGTTCAGCATATCTCCACCTACACTGACGGAATGCTCTGGTTCTACAGGTGACCAGTTAGTGTACGTTACAGGCTTCCCATTGGTCCATTTCATGGTGTCTGCATCCTCCAAGCCGATCCAGACTCCCTCGGACTCGCCGTGAAGCAGCATGGTGATGTAAGCTTCAACAACAACAACAACAACAAAAAAAGAAACAGAGGTTTTTGTGCCGTTTATTTATTTTTGGAGTCATTGTGTGGTCCGGGTTCAGAGGTGAGCGGCCTCACCTTGCTCGATCTCGTCCTCGATTGTCACCAGCGTGCCTTGGAAACCGGAGCAGATAGACCGAGCATCCTTCCAGCTCTTCCCCTCCTCCGGCCGGAGCGGGAGATGCAGCAACAGACACTAGCCGATCAAACCAAAGGGTGCGATAAGGAACCTCACCTCACTAATGACGCTTCATTGAATATTACGACAACTTTCACGCGTCTTGTTGTAGTGTTTGTTTCGCCTTTCCTAATTTTTAACTTACTGACTGCATTGTCAAAAAATATCCTAAAAAAAGGGGGGGGGGGGGGGGGGGTGCGCCACCCCAAACCCCCCCGCGGTTTAAAAAAAAACCAAAAAACAAACTTTCTTTTTTTTTTTTTTTTGGGGGGGTGTGTGTTTGTTTTTTTGGCACCAACCCTCTTTTTTGTTGTTTGTGCCGCCCGGGCCGGGGGAGTTGAAAAGGCTCTCTTGGGTTCCACCGATACGGTCCTGCGTTTACACACGGAACCGTGAAGATCCATACAACGACCCGTAGACCACGCCCCTACACATAACGCGTACGGTTAGTGAGACCGTGTGTTGGTGGAGTGTGCTCGAGAACATGTGGGTGCTGCTCACCAGTCAGAGACATAGAGACGCATTTTTGTCCAGGTTGTCTCAAAGGCATTCCGCTTTTCCAGTTCTCGTAATCTAGGGCTGTTCCATCAGTCCAACTATAGGACACAGAGACAGACACGATCAGGAGAATAATACGCATTCATGCACACATAAATAAAGACGGTGTTGGACTTGCTCAGGATGAGTATATTTAAAGAAATACAAAAAATAAAAAAATAAAAACACTGGCGTATTAATGTAAGCGCTGTTCATTCTGATAAACATAGACTTCATCATCCATAAAATCTGCCTAAATATAAATATGCAAAAATCACCTGAAGCCGTCATGTGCGCTGTTAGCTCTTAGACCAATCCACCATTCAGCAGTACTATGAGTAGCCTAAAAAAAAAGAGCGAAAGGGGTAAAAATAGAAAACAAAAAGTGAGAGATCACTTCTTATTTTGCCTTTCCACAGCCAACACCGCTCCAGTCTAGAGTAAGCACCCAGTCTTCACACTACCATGAAGACGTCTAGTAGAGGGAGCTGAGAAGGGTCCGCTGCCTTTATACAGCACGAGACCGGCCTCTAGAGGCGAAATAAACACTATTGCTGACAAACGTTATTGTGTTATTTGAAGTGGTTTTGATTCATTTTGGATATACATCTTTCATGCAGGGTGCACGGTGGCTTAGTGGTTAGCATGTTCGCCTCACACCGCCAGGGTCCGGGGTTCGATTCCCGCCGGGGCCGTGTATGCGGAGTTTGCATGTTCTCCCCGTGCTGCGGGGGTTTCCTCCGGGTACTCCGGTTTCCTCCCCCAAAGACATGTATGGTAGGTTGATTGGCGTGTCTAAATTGTCCATAGTGTATGAATGGGTGTATGAGATTGTATGTGATTGTGCCCGGCCTTGTGCATCAGTTGATTCATCAGATATCAGCCCAACTTTTAGTTATCATTATCGGTTGATATTTAGTGTCCTTAAATATGCTAAATCCATATTCAAGGTGTCCCAAAAGTCTCCAGACACAGGGGAAATACATATGTTCCCATATCCATTTTTCATACTTAGTTCATCCATCCATCCATTTTCTGTACCGCTTATCCTTCAGGGTCTGGAGCTGATCCCATGGAGCATAGGGCACGAGGCGGGGTACACCTTGGATGGGGTGCCAAACCATCACAGGGCACAATCACATAGACATACACATACCCCCATTCATACACTACAGACACGCCAATCAGCCTTACATGCATGTCTATGGACACGGGGAGGAAACCGGAGTACCTGGAGGAAACCCCTGCAGAACGGGGAGAACATGCAAACTCCACACACACAGGGCAGAGACAGATGTCGACATCAGTGATCATCCACTGACGACGGCACAATGGTGCAGCTACAGTATATACACAGTATAATAGTCCACTACAGCATATATGGGCCTTTGGGGCACGCTGTAGTGCACTGTTTATGTTGTTCTTTGTATATGGAAAGAGAAATATATGCCACTCTGGCACTACATGTGTGAGCGTGTTGACCTACTTTCATCATGCGTTCTTTGATGAACGCCAGTTCCTCTTTGGAGTGTAAGGACAACAAATCTGCTCCCATCATCTTGCAGGCGAACAACACAACCTCCCAAGGGAACGCCTGGCTGGCCAAGTAGTACTCGGCTCCTCGGAAGAACACCCATGGTTCATTCTCTGCACACATAGTGGTGGCAAGCAGAGTTAACACAATGTCCATCACTTAGCACTAAGGCCTGTATTAAAATTTCCCACAATGCTCTTTTGAAGGAAAAAATACATAAAATCACACCATCAGAGACACAAATAGGCACAAAATGTGCTCTTTTGGATGGCTGTGTTATAGGTCACGCAAACTTGTGATCTTTTGACAACATTGGGAACCCTTTAGGCAGTTAAGCCACACAACGTTATGCATGTGCTTATATGTAAATGTCACTACAGACCATTCTGTCTATTGCTGATAGACAGGTTTGGGGAGTAATGGACTACATTTAAAGGCGTTATGTAATCAGGATATGAAAAACCGGTAACTGTAATCCGTAATACACTTACGTAAAAAAAACAAACAAACAAAGTAATCAGATTACAGGTACATTTAAAAAAAAAAAAAAAAAAAGAAAAAGAAAGAAAGAAAAAGAAAAAAAAAGAAGAAAAGGAACACCATCAGGATGACATTTAAAATAAATAAATAACTAAAACCAAAGAAATGAATCTTTTGACATAACACAGTATACACAGCTGCTTGATTATAGTTCTGGTTCTTTCTTGCCAGGTGTGACTCACATGAGCAACCTCCTGCTGCATGCACAAACAGATTTTGCACAAAGTTAATCTGGTAGAAATGAACACAGATTGTTCTCTGAAATCCCGCTGTTAGGGTGACTGTACGTCCTCTTTTTCCTGGACACGTCCTCTTTTTCGGACCTTAAAAATTTGAGAAAATGTCCAGGACTCGGCTTTAGTGTCATTATGATGTGCTTATGGTCTAATACTGCACCCCTCTGTGTAATTCCCGCCTTCTCGCACGCCGATCGGTCGACTATAAAAGCCTTGCAGCAACTATTGGCCAAATTCCTGCCTCTCAACCGTTAGCCTTCTCTCAGCGAACGCGTGAAGGTGAAGCGCTGTTGTGTTCGGCGTCAAACAAACGCCCGCTGTCCTGAGACCAAACAATGTCCATGTCCATATAAGGTCATTCTTCAATTTCATGTTATCGCACTGCTTTGTATTATACGGCCATTCAAATGTGTAAATGATGGCAGAAGGTTCACTCGTGGCATCTAGTATTTTATTTTATTCCATGGACATTCAAAAGAATGTAGTAAAAAATGTAAAACATGGGTAGTGTGAAACCAATTCTAAGTATATATATATATATATATGTACGTGACGTTAATAGATTACGTTACTTTCATATTGTGATACTCGGATTACTCGGATTTTTGACTAAGTCGTCTATAACTGTAACGGAATACATTTTTAAAGTAACCCTCCTGACCCGGTCTGATACAGCTGTTTTTCTGAGTTGAAAGAAATGACACTAGAGTCTTCTTGGCTGACAAATATTCTCCTTCGGATTAGATTTTTTTAGCTTCTTAAAAGCAGTAATAGACAAAAGTTTCTGGTGTTTCACTTACGATTGTTGTACCAATAAGGCTTTGTTAACTCCACACCTAAAAAGACAACAACATGGGAATGTGAGTAGTCGTGCAATTACAACGTATGACAAAATTACAATGAATCTGGAATGAAAGCTGAGGCTGAGAGACTCATGCACGGATAACCCGAGACCCACCTCTTGGCACCTTGCAGATCCATTCATGTTTGGCATCACAGGGTAGGGGTGTGAGAGTGTTGGTTAGATCGCTGTACACAGCACACTCGTGAGTGCTCACATCGTCGTTCTTGTCCTCTATGAAAGATTTCACCACCTGTAAGACACGCATGCGAATGGGACTGAACCGACCTCATCGCTTCGACTGAGGCATTAGCGGCTGAGTGCACACAACACGACCGCTGGAGGACGCAGTTCGTTTACCCGTTACTATGTTTGCATTTATTAGCATTAAGGAAAACGGCAAAACAATGTGGATCATATCTCATTCAAATGACTTGTAAAGAGAGGCATATGCATACAGAATGCAAGAGTTATAAGAATTCATCTCGCTAGACAGTTATATATCCATTTCTCTCTAGCTCTCTCTCTCTCTCTCCTTACCGGTGTGCCGTCTGACCACTCCCAGGCTCCAGCAGACTGTGGATCTCGTTTAGTGAAGCCAACCCAGAACCAACGACCCTCTGTACTGGAGGAGAAGAATAGAAAGAGCGGGACAGAAAGACAGAGTGAGAGGAAGCAGAACTCCTCGAACAAAATCGCTGTAACCAGAGTTGTTTTGTTTCGTTCATTTATTTTTTTTTTTTTAATGAATTACAAAACATTATAAAAAAAAAACAGAGATGAGAGTCTGAAATGCCTAATGTCACTGTGTGAGCCAACCTATCAAACATCTTAGTCAGGAGCTTTTTCACAAAGGCCTGGTCCTCGTAATAGTGGAAGCTGGCAAGGTCCGCGCCAAGAGCCCGGCAGAAAAACTCTGCTTCAGACCACGAGCGACGCATCAAGATCTTCTCGTTGTGGAACACCTGAGAGGCCCGAGAAAGAACTGAATGTTAGCTTACAAACCCTGAAAGTACATCTAGACTGGCAAGCTTATATATATATATATATATATATCCCTTTAATGTTTTGTCACTTATTCATGATAAGGCCTATTATTTACTACCTACTGTGAAATACTTGGGTAGTAACTACAGTCAGAGTAATAAGAAAGCTAACAATACTGTATATGGATCCTAATTATTTAGAGGTATCAGATTTCTTTATGTCTCAGATTGATAGGTTTTCCTGGTTAGGTCTTTATACAGTACGAGAGCAGCCTCTAGAGGCGAAATAGAAAACTATCACAGACAAATTTTGTTGTCTTATTTAAAGCGATTTTAAAAAAAATTATTTTGGAGGTTTGTTTTTGTTTTGTTATTTGGAGCGTTACTTTTTGGTTCGGCTTGGGTGTATATCTTTTATTTACCTTAATATTTATCAATAGTTAATACATAGCAATACGTATTACATTAAAAAAAAATTGCACAATATGTTTTCATGGTATAATCAGTACTGTTTAATTTTGTAATAAATGACTTTGAGTGTTATGTTTTCATTCATATATTCATATATACCGCCCGACCTCGGGTGTGTTTACTAGCACTGGAATGCGTCTCACACCTTGTAGCAGTGATGCAGGCCAGGATGACTCTCCCATCCGTCCTTACAGGGTTTAAAGATGTCTACGTGTGGTATGGGAAAGATGACATCATGGTAACTGCTCACGCTTTGCTCGCACACCGCTAAGGCCTTATAGGAATTGCAATTCTTCACCTCCCAGTGCCCGAGACGTTGCCCTCCTGTCATTGCCACGCAACCTCCTCCGGTCACTACTACAAAACATATTCACATTTAATCACATACCACGCCACAGATGCCATGTTTCAGGTCCCTAAACCTTATGGCTTTAATTTCGATCTTCGTGTTGGATTATCTTTTTTTAACAAACAAATGCGTTCTTCGCACGTGAAACTGAAGGCTAAAACCAAGAGTAGATGTTCAGAGTTATTTATTGTTTAAACAACCAATCTAACAGGACACACCTGTGTAACAAGAGGTCACTCAGGTGTTCCAATATTTTTGCTCACCTACACATTGGGTGGTTTGATATAAAATGTTCATAAACATACATTCTAAACCGTCTTCTCATGTTCGTCTTTGGATCTCGAACCCAAATATCTTCAGTGTACAGCAAACACAAACGGCCTTGCCATTCCAATAATCTGCGTAGTATCTTTAGGAAACATTCAAGGAAACACCTCTAACGTCAAGCTGAGTATAATGGTTACCGACAACACTGCTGACTCACAGGGCTGGTGGAGGTTCCAGTTGGTGTACGCGAGAGTTGTTGTGGAGCCGTTCTCCATCAACCAGCGATAATCTCCGGTCCTGTTCTGGTCCTGGAGAGCGGTCCAGTAAAACTGGGACGTAGCACCGTTCCTTGCATTGATCAGGCTGTTCAGAAACGCTTGCTCAAACCTGTGGGAAGATAAACGGCTCACTGCTCTGGAGAATAATTACAACACAGGTACTGGTGTTCTAAAATAAATAAATAAATGACCGCATACCTGTCCTCGATAGTGACGAGAGATGATTTACAGTAATAACCCTTCGCTGCCTCCTCAAAAGTCTGCTCCTGATCGGCAATCTTGTAGCAGGAGTTTCCCTTCCTCTTCCATCCCTTTAATTACAAAGACAGAGCACCAATGCTGGAGCACCACAGAGAGATGCGACACAAAAACTAGACCCTTACAAAGTCAAAGGAAACGCTTAAAGTGCACCTATTATGGTTTTTCAGATATTACCGATACAGATACGTAGTGTGTTATCGAGCTGTTTGTGAATGTAAAAAGCCTGCAAAGTTTCAAAAATCAAAGCACACGAGTTATTGACTCCTAAAAGAAAGAACCGATTCTGAAACGACTCGTTAATAATTCTAGACTTACTTCGTGTACTAACCGACGTAGGCTTGTAACACAAAGACCAACCACAACAGACTGGGACATCTGACCAATCAGAGCAGAGTATGCTCTCTGAAAGGCGGAGTTTAGAATGAATCTTTCAAAACAGATCATTTAAGGAGTCGTTTGTGACACTGGGGAAAAAAACGGCAATGCTGCAGTTTAAATTCTGAGCACGTTAAAGTGTTCGCACTTAACCTTAAAAACAAAACTAGGCATGTTTCAAAACCAAAATAGGTGCACTTTAATAAGCGCTTTCGGTTACAATGTGGTCACAAATCACAATTCATGTGCAAGATGATTCTTCGACCATAATGTTAGATTGCTGTAGTAAACGATGCGGTCTATGTCGACTCCCACCACTAATGCACAACATAGGCAGAAATACCCAAATATACGCTTGAAAAAACTTAAGAAATACGCTCTAATGTTCATTTTCTTAGAATTTTAGTCAGGCACGCGGTCCATCTGGTGAGAGCCAGCTAGATTCTGGGTCTGGGATCTGCTTTAGAGGTCAGTAAGAGAGGGCAGATCTCATCAAACTGCCTGACTTTGTTTTCACAATTGCTCTTCATTTGGCCCTGATTGCACTGACCCTCATCTTATAGGCACACACCACATACTGCCTGTAACATAAACTAGCCTGAAATGATCTGGAACCATCTGCCACCATTTACTTACTGCCTTTTATATGTGTCAAATGGTGATTTCAGTGTGTGTGTGTGTGTGTGTGTGTGTGTGTGTGTGTTAATGGTCAATGCACAGTGGTGGCAATTTTCTATACCACTGCATAAATATGACCTAAAACATCATCGGATTCCTCCAAGCCGATGTGATCAACAGTTACTGCAAACGTTTAGTTGCAGTTATTGCTGCACAAGGGGGGTCGCACCAGATACTGAAAACAGAGGTTCACATACTTTTGCCACTCACAGATATGTAATATTGGAACATTTCATTCCAATAAATAAATGGCCAAGTATAATATTTCTGTCTCGTTTGTTTCATACGTTTCTCTTTATTTATTTTCAGAACACCAAATCACAAACTTTCAAGCACCACTGTACAAGCCTGCATGTAAGTAGAATATCTGCCAGCATGTGCGCTAGGGTGTAAGTGCATGCGTTTGCTCTTCAGTCCGGATCCAAACACTGTCTTCTTTTGTCTCTGGGCATGCTGCCGCTCATGTCAGTTTGTCATTCTCCAACAATCCCTGTCACGGGGCCAATTCCTTGCCCGTTAAAAAGTTCAGGCTGTCACATGTCGACTGTTGAATCAGACTATTGTCTCTCTCGTTCGCCCTGCTCTGGGATCACTCCTACCCCACTTTTGTTCACTCCAAACCCCACTTTGAACTGTGCAGAGACCCACACAGGCCCTGTGTCTGTACCAATAACCACTCTGTACCACTCTGCAAGTCCAGTGAGTGTGTTTCTATGCGCACACACACACACACACACCCACACACAATTAAACAGGCTATGTCATGAGCTGCCCAAGAGGCAGCGAACACCACTGATTAACAGCTTGAAAATGATGGCTTTCTGTGTAATCTGCCGTCGTATACAGTACAATCGTAAACAAGTAATATTTAGGAGCAGCGGAAGTCCATGTTTAAAACCTTGTCCATGTTGTTTTATGGCACATTCTTCTTCTTCAGTGGGCTTATTAGTAGGATGCAGATCAGATGAAGAAGTGTGTTTGTGTCATACGTCATATATGAAGGCTATTATTGGGCCCTTAACCCTCTATGCTCCAGGGGGCGCTGTATCATGGCTGACCCTGCGCTCTGACCCCAACTTCCTGGCATGCTGGGGGTATGTGAAGAAAAGAATTTCACTGTGTTTTCATGTATACGTGCACAATAAAGACTCATTACTATTATATTTCGAATAAAATCCAATTATGGACTGGTCCATTCAGACCCAGTGTTTCCCCGTTAGCAGATTACTTAAGCCTCGGGAAATGCACTGCTTGAGTTATTGCCAAAATCGGATTTATTTTGCAGTTATCAAGTTATTTTGTATATCTGAATGCAGTTGTTTATTCGTTCATCTTCAGGAACGGTTTTATCCTGGCCCACCGGGGCTGCGGTGGATCCAGAGCCTGTCCTGGTATCACTGGGCATTCGAACAGAGGAACATAGCCTAAATGAGATGCCAATCCATCATAGAGTACACTGCACACACTATCGCACTCATTCACACTACACTGCCAATTTAGCATCTTCTGGCACATTTTTGGGAGCAGGGAGGAAACCCCCTGAAGAAAAGCCATGAGGACAAGGGGAGGAGATGCGAAACTCCATACAGACGATTACCCGAGTTATGAAGCTGTAACCCTTGTAGTCGTTCAGAAATCTCTAAATAGATATGACGAATATTGTGCTGTTACAGCTTTAGTGGTATCTATAATGCAGACTATAGATCCAAACGATACTGGTGCTTTCGGAATTTTCTTCCTCGACTCGACTGTTCTTCATAAAAATGACATTTAAGTATGAATATGTTTATTTGCTGTGTATAACAAAACTCTGTGAACTGCATGTAGTCATGTGGGATGTAATGTTAATACAGCTGGGGCTTATTTTTGGTCTACCTCTGGGCAGCCTTCATCCCATTCTCCTGTTGGATGTAGGGTTACAAGACCACCGATACGACAAACTGCTGGATACATCTTCTCACACTCCACAAACTCCCAGTTCCCGTTCTGCAATACACAGACACGTGCAAAAAAAAAAAAAACACAGACAGATGCTAAGGCTATTGTATTTTTAATGACAATCACTTAACTACTGGTGTCCCTCAAGGATCAATTTTAGGCCCCTTACATTTTTGTATTTATACATTTCCTCTTGGGCTGCTCTTAAGATCACTCGGGCTTAATTAATTCCTTCTACGCAGACGATACTCTGATTTATATTCACTCGAAGCCTGGTTAAAATGTGGATGTTTCTTTTCTCTCACATTGTATTTCTGAGATATAAACATGGACGACCCAAATCGTTTTGTGTCTTAATAGTGACAAGACTGAGGTCTTCTCATCTGCTTCGTAAAGCTTATTCACTAATGCTGAAGGTAGATGGCTCTGCTTTGAAGTTCCAAACTAAGTAGTAAAAAAAATCTAGGAGTCATATTGTATCTGATTCGAGATCTCACCTTCCTGTCTGCAGCAACGCACATGCGTTTGTCTTCAAGGCGAGGAAGAGGCTGCTGCCGTTGCCAGGATGTAAGAGTGAGAGGCGAGCCGTCTGACCACTTAACCGCTGGAGAACCAGACTCCATATATAAACCGATCCACACCTTCGAGTCAGAGGCTAGAACCCGAACGGAAAATAAAGACAAATCATGACAATGTTCTGAAAGGCTCATGTATTTATTAATAACTCCGAGCAACGGTTGTAATCATGTTAAACGTAATCTTTATAGCTTTATCCTCATATACACCTGAAACAGAAAAAGTGACTCTCTACTCATTAGAAAAATAAAGAATATGAAACATTCAGGCTAACCGTTAATAAGGAGCGCTAACAGTAGCTCCTGCTCAGAGAGGGAGTGGATGCTGGTCAGCTGTGCCCCGAGAGCCTTGCATGTGCTAGATGAGTTGTCCCAGCTACCCTTCTCATCCACATAGCGATAACAGAAGCCATTGTGATCGATCCAACCATCAGGACACAGAGTACTTTTATACTGCCAGTTATCTGAATCAGAGAGTACCACATTACGAGTTCGAATGGAAAACCTTTTTGTTTCTGCAGTGCAAATATGTGAATGTGTGTCTTGCAGAAGTTCAGACTGCAAGGTGGGCCACAGATCGGTAGAACATTCACACCCAAATTCTACACCAAGGAAAAAAGATCACCGGAGGAAAAGGGTGTATTCTAATTCACTAGCATTGAGGATTTACATTCGCAGATCTATCCATCAGGACAGCTTAGAAATTTCCTTAAAAACTGCCATAAATAACAGAAGCTCCCTGTGACTATTATCAAAACACATTGAACTTTTACATTCGGAAACAAGTCTTATTGCCTGTGGTTTGATGCACAGACAAGAACAGCTGAACATGTATTTATAAATGGATTGTTACATGGAGGCTGGATAAATTTAACTGCCATGTCTAATTGTTGGATGGACTGATGGATGGATGATTATATAGTTGAATGGATTGGTGGATAAATACTATATGGTTGAATGGATGAATGGATAGATTGGACTGACAAGTCTGATCACTGGATGGATGAATGGGTGAATATATGGTTGAATGGATGATTAGATGGTTGAGTGGATGAATGATTGAATGGATGGATGTATAGATTGTCTGATCATTGGATGGATTGATGGATGAATATATGATTGAATAGATGGATGGATAATGAATAAATAGTTGAATGGATTGATGGATAATGAATACATAGATGAATGGATTAATGGATGGATGAATATATAGTTGAATGGATTGATGGATTGATGAATATGTAGTTGAATGGATGGACTGATGGATGGATGAATATATGATTGAGTAGATGAATGATTGAATGGATGGATGGATAGATAGATGAATATATGGTTGAATGGATGGATGAATATGTAGTTGAATGGATTGATGGATGGATGAATATATGGTTGAATGGACTGATGGATGGATGAATATATGGTTGAATGAATGGATGGATAGATGGATGGATGGATGAATATATGATTGAGTGGATGAATGATTGAATGGATAGATGGACAGTTTGGACTGACATGTCTGATCACTGGATGGATGGATAGATGGATGGATGAATATATGTTTGAACGAATGGATGGATGGATGGATGGATGGATGGATGAATATATGGTGCAATTGGACAAATGGTTGAATAGATGGATGGATAGACTGATTGATGGATAGATTGTTCTGATGCAGATTCCTGGATATATAGATTAATCTGATATATATGGATGCACAGCTGGATGGATGGATCAATGTGAATGGATAAACAATTGGATGAATGGATATATGAATAGATGGATGGATGGATGAATAGATTTACCATATGGATAAATAGATGGAGGGGTCTGATGTGGTTTATTGGATGTATAGATGAATCTGATGTGTATGGATCTATAGATCTAGTGTGGACAAATTGATAGATGAATAATTGAATAGATGGATGAATATATACATGGAAGAATGGAGGTATATGATGTGGTTGGTTGAATGGATGGATTGATGGAAGGAAAAATAAAGAATAGAGGTATCTGATGTGGCTGGTTGGATGAATTGATGGATGGACAAATGGGTCTGATGGGGTATTGATTTGGACTGAGTAGATACCCTGACCCCAGAGCTGAGTTAAACACTCCACACAGCTGGTTCTGCCCCACCAGGAGTGACGTCATGTCTGGCCACAAAAGGAAACGTAGAAAGAGGGCAACTTGAATTATAGTGTGAACAATCATTTAGGCCAGCCAGTAGTTACAACGTTAATTACAGTTAGGGATTGAAAAGAATTCATTCTTAGGTGCACTGCTTTTCTGCGTTGATCCACAAAATGTCATAATCAGACATTTACATGAAGCTGTATACAGACATTTTAAATAGAAAAACATCAACAAAGTTCTACAGAAGCTCTAGGATTACTTTCGCCAGGAGATTGCGACAATGAATCCTGAGCTATCTGTGGCCAGGAGTCCATGACGTTAAAACTGTCCCTGCTCTCTTGGTGGGAGGGATGGCGTTCCTCCCTCCCCCATCAATCAGAGTGACAGTAACCAACTCTGGGCATCAGATGTGTGACCTCATATATGTCGAATAGGGCGCTTAGTGCTTCCCTTTGAATGTCTTTAATTCTTAATGTTTCACATTTGTTTCTATTTAGATTTATTAAGACTTGACGTTTATCATGCTACTGGGACCCACATACTGTCAAATCCACCATTTTCAACTCATCTTTACACAGAAATAATGCTCACATATTCCAAACGGCTTCATGTTCACCATATATGCGCTAACTACATAGGGTATAACATAAAAGGAGATTTATAGCGCTCTCAAAATGCATTTGAGATTGAACTCAATTCATCCTGCCTAAATGCAAACACATAAAAATGAAAATGATAATATTTGTAGTGATGCTTTAAAAGAAGAATACAGTGGTCCCCCTAACCCTAAGTCCTAATCTAGGCTGAAAAATAAATCTAAAATCCAGATGGATCAACATGAGTAAAGAACTGTTTTGAAATCGAATCAGTACGACCAGAATTCATTCCCAAATTCCCTGCTACAGCATAAACAGTTACAGGAATTTACAGAAAGGAAAGGACTATTCTCTCTAACCTGAGGTATACTGAAGCAGAGCCAGGGGGGATCCATCTGACCACTGCCACCCCCCATCATGGGCTAGGTGGTTTAGCCCAGTCCAGACTATCACGCCCATGTCTGCAAGCCTTTCTGTGGAGAGAAATGTTGCTCATAAACATGCACTGTGTGTGTATACGTGTGTGTGTGTGTGTGTGTGTGTGTACGTGCGTGCACCTCGGATGTAGCTGTGCTCCGCAGTGTGCGTGATGGACAGGAGACTGGCTCCTTGTGACTGACAGGAGATGAGTGCTTGGCTCCAGGTCAGGAGAGAGTACAAGTTAAACTGATAACAAGCGTTCAGTTCAGCACTGCTCTCCCAGAACGAATCACAACCGGACGCTGTGCAATACATAAGGCACAGGGAATTTACAGGAATGCTCTCAAGTGATTTGGAGGTCATTTATATTTTGTATTTTCCTAATATATATATATAAATATAAAAAGTGAGTATGGATACTATTCAGACAAGGGTGAAGTTAGACACTGTACACACTAATAATTATAACAAATAATTAATATTTTGTAAGTAAGTAATGTTCATTACACATAAAGTGAAATATTTCAAGCCTTTTTTTGTTTGTTTTAATCTTGATGATTACGGTTTACAGCTCACGGAAATCAAAACTCCAGTATCTCAAAATATTAGTATAAAGAATTTATAATACAGAAATGTCGACCCGAGAAGATCTCTAATCAGCGAATTAACTCAAAACACCTCCAAAGGTTTCTTGACTCTTTAATCTCTCAGTCTGGTTCAGTACACAACCAAAATCATGGGGAAGATGAAAGTAAATGCTGCATTTCATTTGGAAATCAAGGTCCCAGAATCTGGTGGAAGATCGGAGAGGAATCCAAGTTGCTTGAAGTCCAGTGTGAAGTCGAGAAATCGAATTCAGCGTCTACCAGGAGATTTTAGAGAACTTCATGCTTCCGTCTGCTGACGAGCTTTATGGAGATGCTGATTTCCTTTTCCAGACGGACTTGGCACCTGCCCACAGTGCCAAAACTTCTAGTAACGGTTTACTGACCGTGGTATTACTGTGCTTGATTGGCCAGACAACTCGCCTGACCTGAACCCCATAGAGAATCTATGAGAGACACCAGACCCAACAATACAGACGAGCTGAAGACCGCTATCAAAGCAACCTGGGCTTCCAGAACAAACACCTCTGCAGTGCCACAGGCTGATCGCCTCCATTGAAATATTTCACTTTATGTGTAACGAATCTAGAATATATGAAAGTTTGACTTTTTGAATTAAATTACGGGACAAAACAAACTTTTCCAAGATATTCATATTTTCTGAGATGCACCTGTGTGTACAGTCCCTAAACTATGACACCAAGTTAACCAAAACAGAAGATCATAGAAACATTCAAACTGGTGAAAGTATGTGTTATCTACATCTAGACAGTGTGTACCTGCAGTCGGGCAGAATCCCCACTTCTGGTCCTGGTCATAGCTGCTGGTGGTGGCACACCAGAGGTGCTGATCCTCTCTGCCTTCTGTGGTGCACTCCCAGAACCACTTACCACTGTACTGAAAAGGCAGGGCACAGGGCAAACCCTGGGCATTCCCCAACAGAGTGTGGATTTCTACAAACACAGAAACACACACTTAAAATTGGATTGAGATGAATTCTAACAATTCACACAAATATGAATCACTCCATCATGTAGTCTGTTATATCCTACCGTACTGTAATCTCAATAAGTAGATGCATCAGTAAGTATATTATATGTATAATATAACTCCGTTGTCATGTCATGTTTGTATAGAGAGAGCTCGGATGAAAAATATCAACCAGTGTTAAGAGAAATTATCTTTTCCTCCTAATAACAGAAATCCTATTGCGTTTCATTTCATTAAACAAATCTTGAGCGCTACTCTTCCATTTAAAAAAAAAAAAAAGTTGATATTGGGAACTGATTCACGAATCGAAATCAAAATGAATCTCATCTTTTAAAGATTTTAAAGCAAGAAGCAAAATAGCAGTTATTAAATGCTATGAAATAGTTACGTTTAATGGAAAGGCGTATATCCTGTACGCAGTGTTGCCGTTACAGAAAGACAGAAATTGTGATTGTGTAATGCATTTCTTTATAGAAAAGATGTACGGTGGTGCTTGAAAGATTGTGGACCCTTCAGAGTGTTCTATATTTCTGCATAAATAGGAACTAAGACATGATATTTTAACACAGGCCCGGAAAGTAGATAAAGAGAACCCAATTGAAAAACAGGGATCTATCAGAGTCTGATCTTCACAACACGTTTGTGGAAGTGTATCAGGGCACGAACAGTGGAGATTTTTGAGGACGTCAGAAAGAGAGGTGTTGATGATCAGGCTGGAAAAGGTCACAAAACCCACAAAAATAGTTTGGACTCCACCAATCCACGGTCAGACAGATTGAGGAAATTCAAGACTATTGTTACCCTCCCCAGGAGTGGTAGACCAGCAAAGATCACTCCAAGAGCAAGACGTGTAATAGTCTATGATTTCATAAAGGAGCCCTGGGTAACTTCTAAGCAACTAAAGGCCTCTTTCACACTGGATAATGTTAATGAGTGCACCATCAGGAGAACACTGAACAACAATGGTGTACATGGCAGGGTTGCAAAGAGAAAGTCAGGAACTTCTCTCCAGAAAGAACATTGCTGCCATTCTGCAGTTTGCTAACAGTCATGTGGATGAGCCAGAAGGCTGTTGGAAAAATGTTTTGTTGAAGGATGAGACAAAAATAGAACGTTTTAGTTTAAATGAGAAGCGTTATGTTTGGAGAAAGGAAAACACTGCATTCCAGCATAAGAACTTTATCCCATCTGTGAAACATGGTGGTGGTAGTATCGTGGTTTGGACCTATTTTAAATCTGGGCCAGGACGATTTGCCATCATTGATTCTGAATACTGAATTATTCCAATGATTTCTAAAGGAAAAAGTCAGGACATCTATCTGTGAACTGAATCTCATGCGAAAGTGGGTCATGCAGCAAGACAATGTTCTGTACTGAGGAACGGGCTAAAATTCCTCCAAGCTGATGTGCAGGACTGATCAACAGTTACCCCAAACATTTTGTTACAGCTATTACTACATAAGTTGGTCACACCAGATACTGAAAGCAAAGGTTCACATACTTTACACACACAGATATGTCATATTGAATTCTTTTCCTCAATAAATAAATGACCAACTATAATAGTTTTGTCTCATTTGTTTAATTGGGTTCTCTTTATCCACTTTGAGGACTTCTGAAGTTTTCGCTCATATTTATGCAGAAATATAGACATTTCTAAAGGGTTCCCAAACTTTCAAGCACGACTGCATATCCATTTGCAATCGTCACCCGTGATATACAAATCAGCTCATTACAGTTGACAAAAAACTTCCTAGGTTTGTCATTTACAGTTGTTTCATTTAAAAGACGGTTGCATCAAGAAATGTAATTTTGCATGACATTCGTAATTCCTATAGACTCAGACGAATGTAGCCAGAGTAGTGGCCATAGCAAATGCTATTACTGATGAATTTGGGCATGTGGAATAATCCTGAAACTGAAAAAGATGCATAAGGTTGTTAACTGGGTGTTTATGGGGTCTACGCATAATTATGAATGTGCTCTTGTGTACATATATTTACATTTTTGGCCAATGAAATGTCATGCATCTGTCCTGCGTCCAAACTCAGGATCTTCGCTTAACTAATGTAACGTTTTAAATAAATAAGATATGTATATATGTATATATAAGATATGTATAGATGTACATATAAGATATGTATTTCATATAATAAATATGAAAGCCATTTGAATGCACATCATCATAATAGCATGTTAATAACTCAATTTGCCTTCATAGGGGTAAGTACATGGAGCCTCTCCAAGCTCCCCATATATCCTCCACTCATGAATGATGACTCTCTTTACTGTCACCCGAGAGCCCATCACCACTAGTTTCTTCTGGGTGGTTCCATACAACGTATGGGCTTGACAGCGCCACCACATGGAGTGTAAGAGAACGTCACACTCGAACATGCCCACTTCGGTCTGCTGGGTCGTAGAGTTGATGCCCAGGCACTTGTTGGTGCCTAGGTTGAAGAGGCGATGGCGAGACACCCACTTCCATAGCGAGCCGGCGGTTGGGCGATCACAGCTGGCCAGTGAGATGCCCGAAGAGTTGGCAAAGAGACAGCGCTGCAAAGATATGCTCTCCAGAAGGAATACACCTTTATCTGTGATGAAACACATGCATACAGCAAATCTGGTTACTTTCACGAAGCGTAACACAAGGATGAGTGAATGTCTAGTAGATTAGTACGTAGATTAGATAGTAGCGCTGACATCCCCGTGGCCACTTGTTGTAGCCTTCAAAGCACCTTCAAAGTCTTTCTTTAAGAGTATTCTATGGACATTTGCGTGTTAGATGATGAGATGAGAAGTTTTACTGGCGATTGAGAGCCCATCAAAGGAGGCAGGTTTTGCACAGGGCTGATAATATGCTTCACAGACTGAAAGACGGCACCACCAGATCCTATTTCACATCACCGAATATTTCAGAGTTCTCAAATCCATCTAAGGGTGAGGGTCTTTCTTTTGTACATGAAAGTGTAACTGAATACCTCATCTAGTGGCAAAAACACAAAGACACTGCTTCAAATAGGAGCCCTGCATGTAAAGGCCTGGCCAAATGACTCGAGGAACGCTTCTGATTGAGAGTTCTCCGGTAGTCTGGATCTCTGAGACGTGCCCAAAAGTGAAATACTTGGGACTGTTTTTACCTCTGACCGCTAAATTACATTCTTCGCATTCGTGTAATATGAATGGGGTGTGTGTCTGAGGGTGGGGGAGAGCGGGTATTTCAGTATCTCAAACATTCAAAGCCAGCGAACATTCGCCTGAGTCATACGATTCATGTTTACTTTCTCAGGAGCGCTCCAGTCTGTGTTTTGGAAGTCTTGGTATACAGTGACTCATCAAAAGTGAAATCATGCACAGTACTGGGATTACTCGAAAGGGTAATAAGCTCGGAAGAACATGTCAAGACATGTTTTGACCACTACAAGGACATCTGCCTGGTCCAGATGAGGACATTTTGTTTAAAAAGGAAAAAAACCTAGTCTTCCAATGTTTCTCGGTTTTTGGTACTGAGGTTAACGTGAGATTTCGGTGTAGCGTACCATTTCAGCTGGAACAACGGAAGGTCCTCACAAGGATCGTAAGCCAACAGTGTGTTTGTGTAAAATTAGCGTTCAGTGCTGATCACTGTGACAGTCTGATTTATAATGAGTGGCACGCACACACACTTTGCACTGACGGTTCTTATTTATGTGCATTTGTTCTGGCTCTAGTAGGGGATTGAAAACTGGATTGAATGGAACTAGGCAGAGTGAGAGTGAGAGCGAGAGTGAGAGTGAGAGCGAGAGAGATCCTCCCATTCCTCATATCGTCCTGTTCGCGTCTCCCATAGAGACTGGACGAGCTCCAGATGTCCACCGAGTCTTTCAGTTCTGAAGACCAGACTCCACTGTCCATGCTTACACACTTAAATATATACACACACACACACACACACACACACCACACACACACACACACACACACACACACACACACTGGTAAATGCTGGCAAATGAATTATGAAGTCCAAGTTGTTGAAGACCTTGTAAACTGGGGTGAAGAGAGTTGTAGCGGTCACGTGATCTGCTTCAGCCTATCACGTTGGCTCAACATAACTGTGCTTTAAAAACAGGTCAGTGCCTCTCACCCACAGCAGAGACCTTTAAATGAAGGGTTATCTCTGATTAAACGCCGTTCGTGTGGGATGTTTCTCCTAACACGAGCCCAGGATGCTTTTCAGTTCTCCAGGCGACACGCACTGGACGTCTTAATGTGTTTTGCAGACCACAGCAAAAATAAATAAATAAATAAATAATTAAAAAAAAAAAAAAAAAAAAAAATTCCCCTGAACAAAAAAAAAACCCCAACCGAGAGGAAAAGGGGGGGGGATAAAAAAAAGGGTGGGTGGGGGGGGGTGGGGAAAAGGCTGGTGTGGGGGGGGGGGCGGGGGGGGGGCCCGGCGCTGCGCCCCCCCCCCCCCCCCCCCCCCCCCCCCCCCCCCCCCCCCCCCCCCCCCCCCCCCCCCCCCCCCCCCCCCCCCCCCCCGGCCCACCACGCGGCGCAGTCCTCGCATTTCCACGGCTGGGTGAAGAGCAGAGACACGAGCTCATTCCTAGCTCTGGACTTTACACTAAAGTTTAGTGTTTTTGTTTTTTTTTTTCCCCCTCCACAGGTTTTTGTGAGGTTCTCTACGTCAGCGCCTCCACAGGCAGGCAGCAGCAGCAGGGCGCTGATGGTTTTCCCCGCGGGCTCGGACCGCTTCTGGGCGGGTTCCGCTCTGTCACGCGGCCCTGGCTCCCAATCATCCACACACTTATCAAGTTATAAAACACGGTTTAAACTAACCTAACGCGGACTGAATGGGTAGAAACATGCTTCAAAATCAATCAAAGTCAAACAAGGAGTTTATTTTATTTTTTTATTCTATTTTTTCATGTTTATATGAATAACTTCGAAAGAGCTTTGCTAGCAAAAAAAAACAAAACCCAAAAAAACAAAAAAAAAAAAAAAAACAACACGCGACTTTATTCGACGTTGACAATTGAAGCACAAGGCTCAGTGTAGACAACCACATAGGCCACATTGTATAAACCACAACACAATGTATACAAACACACACACACACACACACACACACACACACACACACAATGTAACAAATCTGAAACTGGTGTTGATGAACGCTTAAACCGATATTTCCAGTGTTTTGACTTAAAGTATTTAGCATTAGCATATAAGGACTGGAAACCCATTCAAGGAAGACTAGAAAAGTATTAACACCCTGGATTAAAATTATACCCTAGTGAGACTGCCTGGATCAAAAATAATACCCTAGAGAGATTGCCTGGATTAAAATGATACCCTAGAGAGAATGTCTGGATTAAAATGATACCCCAGAGAGATTGCTAGGATTAAAATGATACCCCAGAGAGACTGCTTGGATTAAAATGATACCCTAGAGAGATTGCCTGGATTAAAACGATACCCTAGAGAGAATGTCTGGATTAAAACGATACCCTAGAGAGAATGTCTGGATTAAAATGATACCCTAGAGAGACTGCCTGGATTAAAATGATACCCTATGGAAACTGCCTGGATTAAAATGATACCCTAGAGAGAATGTCTGGATTAAAATAATACCCTAAAGAGAATGTCTGGATTAAAATGATACCCTAGAGAGACTGCTTGGATTAAAATGATACCCCAGAGAGACTGCTTGGATTAAAATGATACCCTAGAGAGACTGCCTGGTTTAAAATGATACCCTAGAGAGACTTGCTTGGATTAAAACGATACCCCAGAGAGATTACCTGGATTAAAATGATACCCTAGGGAGAATGTCTGGATTAAAATGATACCCCAGAGAGATTGCCTGGATTAAAATGACAGATGATGAGTTACAAAGGTGTTTATGTGTGCGAAAAGTAGGTTATTGCAAACCTTAAAACCAAAACAGTAAATGTAATTAAAACAGTTAGCCCTGCTGAAAATAAACAATAAACACCCTCATAGAATTTGTAATGGTTTTAATGGTTATAATGGGAATGGTAATTTGTTTTAATGGAAACTGTAATGGTCCTTGTTGCTCTTTACTGGTAATTGGTGTCATGTTATGTCTAGTGGATGCCATTAAGGAGCGGTAATAATTTGTAATGGTATTTGTAGTGGAAACCATTAGAATTTTTGTGATGGTTTCATTTGGGTTTTTTTTTTTTATTTTGTACTGTTTTTTTTCCAGCACGGAATGTAATGGTAAAAAGTGTCATCTTGGCTACTTCTGTCTTTTGATTCTGTAGTTTGTAGTTTTTCAAAAACCTGAGGAAAAAAAAAACTATAGAAACTCTCATATAATTTGTAATGGTTGTAATGGTTATAATGAGAATTGTATATATTTTAATGGAAACTGTAATGTTCCCCATGGGTCTCTATTGGTGGCTTGTTGTGTCTAGTGGATACCATTAAAGATACCATTAGTAGCAATGGTAATAATTTTAATGGATAGCTGATGGTTTATAATGGTACTTGTAGTGGAAACCATTCGAATTTCTGTCATGCTTTCTATTGTTCAGGGTTTTTTTTCAGCAGGGAGGTCATAACACAAACATGAAATCATGAAATATCCATTAGCCTATGAAATAACTGTCCAAAAGTATTACTATCAAGCAGTAAAAACGGCTGTCAGTAACACATTTTTAAAAGAAAACTCGAAAATGTGCAATTTCAGTTGATTCCACTGAATAATCATCAATAAATTAAAGGATTGTGTTTCCCCCTAAATTGATATATACATTGTTTTTTACTTCACTCTTTTTTTTAATCAAGGTTCAAAACAATTCTGGATTTGCTTATTTGATTATTATTATTATTCTTTTTTTTTTTTATCATTTAGCAGCAAATATATTAACAATATAAAATATTTCCCACAACCTGGCTCTGAGAAAATACCACAAAAAAAAGAAAAAAAAAAGAAAATGCACTCATATACACACACACACACAGACTCACCATTCCATGAAAAATCCTTTACAGTCAGCACATTAAATCAGTTTAGTCAGTCCTTTAGTTTTGTCAACATGGATCACCTCTCTGTCTAACTGTATGTTTATATGCTACGTTCTTAAATGTTGATGTTGAGCTCCTGAAAAGAGGGTTTGTGCCCTGCAAAAGGAAAATATAGCAAATGGTAAAGAATAAATCATGAAATAATATACATTAGAAATAAGAAATACCGTCAATGTTAATGAACATAATTTTTTTTTTTAAATCCTGAATAACTTACTGATTGCCATTTTGCTTTAGCTCTCTCTGCCTCAAACTTGGCAACCTCTTTTTGGTCGTGGACATATATGAAAAGCTTCCAAACCACCGCAAGTATGATGCCAATAGTGAGCACGGACATACAAACACCCAGAGCGATCATCACGATATTTAGAGGCTTGGGACAATCTGCAAGACAAACGCACAAGCACATTTATTAACGTATAGACCCATATGAGCGTATTATCATCTAACTTTACTGACCGTAACGGGCATATTGTAAATGAAACCATTAGCAGTCGCTCGTCTTAGTTTTCTCTGAGTGTGTGAACCTGCTTAGTTATATATTTTTAAGTTCTTCCTACAAGAACCATGCACTGGTTTGAATCTGTGGGAATTTACTTGTGCCACATTTCTATTAGTGAACTTATTTAAAAGCTGCATGCCCGGATTTAATTCTGCCTCTTCTTGAAGTCGCCTTAGTTTAAAGCAGCTGCCAAATGCTAATGGTAATGGTAATGATAGGGTGGGTAAATGAGATGAATGGGCTCTTACCAAGCCTGAGATTGTACACGGCGCTTCCCTTTTCACCGCCCACTAACGTGAAGGAGATCAGACACTCGTTCTCACTACGGAGAGCGCACGTCACTGCGTGGCTCTCGTCAAAGTCTAAAACATGAAAAGAAAGCAACTGTGTGCATGGGTGAGGAATTGCAAAAGACATACGGGACTGTGCGAAAGTAAAGACGACTTAAAAGATAATGAAATGAAATCTTTCTACTTAAAAGAAAAATACTACAACACGCAGTAAACAGTAATAAAGTAAACAAAGTCGATATTTCGTTTGACGACCCTTTGCTTTTTGCTTTTTTTTTTTCTTAAATTGTAGTCCCAATGAGCTGATACGTTTTACGTGGAGACTTTGACTGTCGCACTTGATTCTTTTTATATTTATTTTTATGCAGCAAAACCCAGCAGCCTTCATTATGTGTTTGTCTGAAAAGTGTCTCTTACATAATATGTTGCTTTCTTTACTGCCGTACAAAATAAAAAAATAATAATAAAAATAAATAAAGATTATCTTTGGGAAAAGTAACTTTTGGAAATCTAAGATGATTGGTTTTTTATGAATATTTCTGAATTCATAAAATAAATATCTATTTAAAAAAAAATAGGCAGAAAAGAAGACTTTTCGTCCCATGCTTTAGCATTAATACACCATTACTAACTAACAAAAAAGTAACTAACACATGGATTAAATGATGTTTTTATATAATAAACCAAATATGACCCATGTGAACCGAGACTTTAATGAATAGATTTACGGTAGTGAATTTCAGAACTGAGGCAAGCTCCAGTGTGTATACCTGGAGACCAGAGTGTACCATTTATCACCAAAGCTCAGCCTATCAACATATTAGGAACACGCTGTAATTTATGTAAGGAACAAACCCTTGTGATAGGAAAGCCTTCAACGTCAGGCGCTTACCACCAAGTTGATTATTATCCAACGTGTTTTATTTGATTTTGTACCACAGCAATTTGCCAACAAGGAGCGATTCCTTAATTTATTACTGAATGACACATTGTGCTATATAACCATTTCATCTACAGTTACATTACAACAGCTAACATCTGTTCCCTCACCAGCCCCTCTCTTTTTCCCACTCTTAGAGCTAAGAAGATCAAAAACTCTTCTAAAGTCTTCTGTCCTGAAGGCTCCTGTGGCAGGAAAACTGACATTTCAGACTCTTTCCGGGAAATTTTAAATAAGCGTCTCCTTACAGAAGAGTCTTCGTTAAAGAACGTTTAAGAAAAAAAATCCCTTTATTAGATGCCGTGGAGCATCCGCTGTGCAGCTCCCTGTATATGAGGTGTTGCGACAGAATCTATAACAGATTAGGAAGTGCACATTAATATAACCTTATCATCTGAATGACAGCTGACACTATTATCAGAGCTGCTGGTTTAGAACATTCCTCAACACCTTCTGATCAATCCGATTCAAGAATTCAACAGCGCTGTGGTATAATATTTGCTAATGGATTGAACAAACATATATAATAGTCGGTGCAGAGGTCTTTAACTAACATGTAAACAAATGTCGATTAATCCAAACTGATATTGTTGCAACATTATTTTTAATTGATTATTGCTGAGTTTTATCATTTATTCATGTTAACTATTACAGGATAGAAATAAATAAAGGGAAAATATTATGATGTTAAGGACATTGTGATGTAAAGCATTACCCTCATTATTATTATTATTATTATTCCGTAACCTCTTAGAATGTATTTAAAACCTACAGTGAAAGAAATAGGATCGTTTTTAGATATATGTTTGAGAATCCTGGATTAATAGGAAAACAAATATTGTATATGTCACGCATGATATTTCTGATATATATATACACACATATATATATATACATATAGATAATACAGTCCTCTATTCATATGTCCAGTGAGGTCGTCACATTAAGTCGTTTTGTGTCTCTGCGTTGTATGTCTCAGTTGGAGATGACCGATGCAGTCTGACACCTCATTTCCTGCCCCAGACTAAGGCCCCTTACAATGGCCTGTCCTTGTCAAGACACTTGATGGGCTTGTAATCACTCAGGCCCAACAATAGCGCTGTCTACACAATAGTCTGAGTGGCTTGTAGATCTTTGTTAAGTGTCAAAAGGCCTAATCTATAGCACGTGGGGGATTTTTTGTTTGGGTGCGATACACAGAAATAGGTCAGAACTCACAAGATGTGTGATGACTGCCATACTGTCCAACTGTCCAAGAGTATAACTCTGTTAGTATCAAGTCAGCCATTCCCACGTCCACCCAGGCACAGTGCAGTTTTTTGTTGGGGGGAAAAACAGTGGATTTTGTTGGGGGATTGATCAAAAGCTTGGAAAGAATGTCCTACACAAGTACGCATTTTAATTATCCTTGAAATTTATGTATGGACAAATGTCCATACAAACAAACAAACACCCACTGATTTAGGAGCAGAAATAGATATTAACATCAAATCAATATGAAAAACATATCTGCTAATACGAAAGGTGTTGAAAAAGTAAAACTGGGTAAATAATTAGTTATAAATGTAAAAATGTTCATACTAGGAACTGTTTTAAGCAAAATGCCGCTGAATGGACAACATTAAGAACCTTGGACAAAGTACAAATCTCAGTTTCATTCTAGTTATCGTATAAATTGGATCAAAAAAGTTATCCATAACGTGATGTTATAGTATGAACGTTGTTTTGTGAACCGTTTTTTAACAGCGACTGCTGCGGTTATATAAACGATGTATATTTAAGACAATGTCTCCTCCCTACACAGTAAGACACAGCCATGGAGGTGTACACTGACCTGTAGAGTTGCTGACAGTGGTATGAATAGTGTTGCACTTATGGACACACTCTTCTGAGGCTTCATCGGTTTTCAGATAACACTCCACGCAAGACCTATGAGAGACCCAGACGCGTACACACACACGCACACACACACACACACACACACACACAGTATACACACGTCAGAGGATTTATCTGAAGGCAAAGATTGGTTTTGTGCTTGCTGAACGAAGAAACATCTGGACACTTTTCTCGTAGCCCCTTTCCCCTTTCTTACTCTTTGTCCATTTCTAACTTTTGATCTGAACCGCTGGACTTATAAGAACGGGGAAATGAGGCACTGATTTGACCTGTGAGATGCTTTCACCTGGTGTTATATTGAGAACAACTGGGCAAATGGAACATGACAATGAAATCCACACACACACAGAGATGTGCTGTTGCGGCCGCTCGTGAACACACTCTAACCAGCCACTTTAATAAGAACGTGTACAACTGGCTATCGATCAAAAGATACAGCACAAGCGTTTCAGTTCATGTTCGCATCAAACTCATGTGTGAGGAATGAGGAAACGGATCTCAGTGGCTTCAACCATGACATGGCTGTTGGTGCCAGGCAGACTGGTGCAAGTATATCAGAAATGTCGCCTGGTCTTTTTTATCTTCAGCTGTCCAGTTTGGGTGAACCTGTGTCCACTGTGGCCTCACATTCCTGTTTGTCGTTGACAGGTGTGGAACCCACTGTGGTCCTCGGCGGTTGTAGCCTGTCTGCTACAGTGCATCCGTTGACGTGTTTATAATAGTATAATATATAATATAATAGTATATCACTTTTCTATTAAAAGTGATATAATGTGTCTGGTATATGAGCGTATACAATATGTACGTATACATTCATACACACATAATGACACAAAGACAAATGACCTATTAAAAACACAGGACAATATATTCGGCTTATATTCTGCAACTCATATTTCAATTTCATAGAGGGATTTTTTTGCAGCTGAGAATCCGTATTTAGGAGGGGCGGAAAAAAAAGAGACTACAAATGTCATGTACATGGTATTAAACTTTTTTTTTTATGTGTGAGAGAAAGAAAAGGTGTATGTACCTGCTTGCGCTACAGGCATCTCCACAGGTAGCACACTTCTCACACTTATCCCCTGAAGCGCCGGGAAGAAAACACTCGCACTTCCCGCATACACACTTTCCACGTCCACTGCAGACCGACCCGTCCGCTGACTCACAGGTGTGTGTGATGGTGCTGCAGTTGCAATACTCGCCTGTCCAACCCTCATGACACACACACTCGCCGCAGTCACACTCTCCATTACCTGAACACAGGCACATACAAACACACAATTTTTATATATATATATATATATATATATATATATATATATATATACACATACACACAGTGAGGGAAAAAAGTATTTGATCCCCTGCTGATTTTGTATGTTTGCGCAAATGATCAGTCTATAATTTTAATGGTAGATTTATTTGAATAGTGAGAGACAAAATAACAACAAAAAATCCATAAAAACACATGTCAAAAATGTTATACATTGATTTGCATTTTAATGAGGGAAATATGTGTTTGACCCCTCTGCAAAACATGACTTAGTACATGGTAATGACTTAGTAATTACTTTTCATCTTCAATGCCCTGGCTGAGGGAAGGAGGTTCTTTGGCATAAACTTAACTCGCCGTGTTTGGAGGAGGAGGAATGCTGCCTATGACCCCAAGAACACCATCCCCACCGTCAAACATGGAGGTGGAAACATTACGCTTTGGGGGTGTTTTTCTGCTAAGGGGACAGGACAAATTCACCGCATCAAAGGGACGATGGACGGGGCCATGTACCATTCTGAATCCATTTTTATGGACACGTCCCGGTATTTTGCACCTATATATATATATATATATATATATATATATATATATATATATATATATATATATATATATATATATATATATATATATACACACACACACACACATATATACACACTCATATAAACTATCATAATGTCTTGTATGAACTGAACCAGTTAATGATTGCTTTTTCAACTTTTAATATTGCATTCAAGGGACAATTAAAACAATAGATAATGGACAAAGTTTCTATGAATTATTACTGGAGAACTTTTTATCGCAACCTGATGGAACTTGAGAGTGATTTCAGCTGCTTTCCTACCTCATAAGAAGGGGTATGACTGCACCCAACCCGAATCATCAAAACGCTTTCAAATCCTTACAAAATTGCAGATATATTCAGATGTACCGGGCTTAGTGATGGAGCGAATTCCA